>JAQQAC010023241.1:3588965-3701544 GCA_029783875.1 Phataginus tricuspis
AGGGCAGGTGGGGAGGGAGGGAGAAGGGGATTGAGGGGTATTATGTTTAGTACACATGGTGTGGGGGATCATGGGGAAAACAGTGTAGCACAGAGAAGGCAAACAGTGAATCTGTGTCATCTTACTACACTGATGGACAGTGACTGCATTGGGGTATGAGTGGGGACTTGATAATATGGGTAAATGTAGTAATCACATTGTTTTTTCATGTGAAACCTTTGTAAGAGTGTATATCAATAATACCTTAATAAAAAGAAAAAAGAAAAAAAAGATTGTTTATCAATGATACCTTAATTTAAAAAGAAAAGAAAGGAAAGAAACAGATACGGACAGGTTAAATAAATTGCCATAAACTCTAAGTGGCAGGTCCTGGTTCTAAGCCCTGGTGGTCCGACTTCAGACCCACACTCTGTTCACTATGCTGTGCACTGCGAACTTTGCCAAATCGGTGGCTATTAAAATAGACTTAGGAATGTGAAAAAAAAAAAAAGTTAGATGCAGTTGTCTAGGCGAGGCATTAACTGGTCCAAACCCACAATGAAGAAGCAGACTGGGAAGAAGTGACTCTCTAGCTAAACTCAGATCCCTCAAAGGCAAGGACGCCTCCTCTTGCCACCAGACTCGGCTCTGGCATTCACTGCAGCACCCAGGTCAGTCCTGAGCAAAGACATGTATAATTAATGTTTCCCTATTTGATTTTTAAAGTATTATTCTAATTATTCTACTACTTCAAATTCAGATAAATTATTACTCTAATTTCAAATAAATGTATTTCCTATTTTTAAAGTGTTTATCCTATTCCTCAGGATGTCATGCCTGTGGGTTTCTCAAGGAATTGTATTTCAGAATGATCGCTGCGGTCCATTTCTTTAGGGGCAGCCAAGATGTGAGAATGTGGGTAGCGGTCAGCACTGGTCTGCAGTGCTGGACATGAGATCACCAGCTATACAACTGGTTCCTGGGGTGCCGATGCTGGGAGGCCTGGTTAGGAAATTCCTCTCTTCAGCTCTTAGGACTCTGGCAGGGGAGAATGCCCAGAAAAAGACAATGGTTTCAGTTGAATTATGAAAACCTTTGTCCTCAGTACTGGCAGTTCTATTTCCTTTTAGATGTCAATGGAAGGTTGCCTCCTTCATAGACTTAGAAACGTGAAAAGAAAGAGAGGATCTGCCAGTAAGTCTTTCAACAGGACACCGTGTTGATGGCTCTTTGATTCTCTTCTCGTGTTCCACTCCCACTTTCATCATTCAGAGCAGACCTGCGAGGCACTGGGCCCTCTACAGACCTTTCATTGCTTTTTTAGGCTCTAGAACTGTCAGATGACACCCTGATTGAAGGAAAACACCAATAGTGACAATTAGTTACAGACTTCTGATAATAAATGTCCTAAATCTCTGATGGCCCTACTTTATCACCCTTTTCAGGATTCCCCAGGGTGCCACCAAGCAACCTCTTAGCCTCATCCAGCCTGCTCTTGTTCTGCCCCATAAATCCACCCCCCAAAGGGTCGTGGCTTTCTTGTGTAAGAGATTTGACCTTGGAAGGACACTAGATATGCTCATTAGTTGTGCACCTCCATAACTGATTCTTTCCTCTCATCCTGGCTTGTGGGTACCCCCTTTGGCTTGCAGTACTGTTCTCATTATCCACACACATTTATTCCTCTTCACACAAAGTTTGTTCTTCCAGGAGATGGGACACTAAATTTTGAATTAGGAATATTTGGCTTTGAGTGCCAGCATGCCACTTACCAGCTAGTAAATCTGGCCAAGTGACTTCATATCTCTGTGTCGATTTCTTTATCTATAAAATAAAGATCAAAAATATATTCCTAAAAGTGTATTAGGACCAATGATGTAACATGCCTTTAAAAGTTATAATCTGGGGTTCGATTCTGTGTGGGGCGCTAAGTGTGTGAATACATCTCTGCTTTTCTTGTCTTCACTTTCATTTGAATGACTTCAAATGTTCATTTTATCTTCTCCGGGTATATTCATTTTTGTAAGATATCTCAGATCTATAGATTGTGGGTCCTAAATTATTTAACAAATAAATAATTAACAGAGTAAAGAAAATTAGTTAATTAGTGGTGTCAGGCATAATCCCTGCTCATAAGTGATCTAACACCAGGGACCCTGTTGAGGCCCTGGACGACGGGAGAGAGGTAGGGGCTGTAGGTAGAGATGTGAGTGATCCCCTGGGACAGGGAGGTGGGAAAGGGTTTTGGAGAGCAGGCAAGGCTCACGTAAGCCTTGAAGCCAATGAAGAAGAGCAAGGAGAGCCTCTGTGGCCAGGAAAGGAGGGAGCAAAGGCACACACAGGAAGAGGAAGGGCATGCGGAAGGAAGGAAGGCTGCCTTATCTGGCCAGGGTTGAGAAAAAGAAAACTGTGGGGAACTGCCTTTGAATTTCGGCTGCGCCATGAAGATGGCCGCTGAGAACCTTTGAATTTCTGCTGCGCCACAGCTTCCCGCCGAGTGTTCTCACTTAGGTCCGCTGCTTACGTCGGAGACAACTGCGCATGCGCACAACTCTGTGCGTGATTGGAAATTTGAAGATCGCCTTGTTAGCATAAGGTGTAACCAATCAGAAGAGTCCACACCCTATATATTCCGTGCTATAAGCTGTAATAAACGAGTTTCTGCTTTGACTGTGCTCACTGTCTGTGTGATTGTCTCCGGCGGATTGTCTCCGGCGGATTGTCTCCGGCGGCTGCGGACCGGGTGGACAGCCGGCTCTTATCTCTCCTGCTCTTGCCTTTTCGGGGTGTGCCTTTCCCCCTTTTTTCCCTCTGCAGGCTCGGAGGGTCACGGGGACAGCTAGAAACCCCGACAGAAAACTGAAGTGCAACACAAGACAAATGACTTTTCAGAGTCCATGGCCATCACCTGATGACATGAACAGGCTGCCACCTCTCACGCAACAACACTTCCCCATTTGCATCATGTGTCTTGTGCCCAATCCATGGGGCTTAGAGACAAGCTACTTGAGTTGGAGTTTCTGTGCTAGCCCTGAAAAATCACAATACTTTTCAGAGGTTTATTTGTTTTCTTCAGAAGAGTTCTCAGCATCAGTGTTGCCACACATCAGAAGGTTGTGAAGTGATCTGTGACACTGTGATAGTATTCCAGCTTGGAATACTTTCATTTCACTAGAAACTATTTGTTCCAGTATTTCTTGAGGGCAAGGAAAAGGGACGGGGTTATGGTTGGTGGTGGGATAACCAGGAATGTGCACCCTTCGTGAGAGACAGTCACGCAAGTAACAGCACCAGTAGTGTTGCCCCAACAGGGGGAAGATGTGAGACTGCTGTCCTAGAACCAAGAGACATGGTTCCACGTTTTCTGAGCTCCCCTAATAAAACACACTGAAGTGACTAGGGCTGTACCTCTGCAGGTCGAAAATCTGAAGATACACAATTACCCTTGAAGAATATGTGACCTGTATTCACATAATTACTGTATTCCAAGCCACACAGAAGGAGGAAAGAGCAGGAGGCCCTCCTGGGTCCGAGGCAGTTTGGGGTCTCACCTTTGATTCCACACGTGGTTTGTTCCATGCCGGGTCTGTGGTTCTGATGTGTGAATGCAGGATTGGCCGAGTTTTCCATTCTCTTCCTCCTCCCAGCCTTCAGTGCTGGAGGCTGACCTTCATCTCTGCCCCAAGCCCTCTGCTGGGTCTTCTGCTTCCATTTCCCATTCCTGATAGATCCTGAGAAATGCATGACATGAACCACATTTCCACTGTTTGACATTCCTTAAAGGGGGCCACTTCATTATGAGGAACATCGTGATAGGAGAGCCTTTGTCATGAACCTTTTGCCAATTTATAATTGTGTAAACAATTTCTGGTTTTCTTGGAGAGAAGTCAAGCTGCATTGCCATCTGCCTATATTACTGTGAGGGTCCCAGGTGCTGGCTGGTTGCTCATGCTTCGTCCTTTGTGATTGTCTATCTCACTGCTGGACCTTCTGTGCACCTGTGGACAGAACCTCAACCCTGGTTCACGCAATTCCAGCCATATACTCTGTTTCTCGCTCATGGAGTATGATACACAATAGCACGTTTTACATGAGAAGAAAGATGAGACCACTCCCCTAGCAACATCCTACTATGAACATTCTTAAGTTGTAAAAAAGAAAAAAAATGATTATTCCTCTTGATTTCATAATAGTTGACAAAATAGTGTGGGTTCTTTATTTTTCCCCAGATTAACTGAGCTATGATTGACATAAAACATATGTAAGTTTAATGTGTGCAATGTGATATTTGATACGTGTATATATTGCAAAATGACCATCACAATAATGTTAATTAACACCTCCATTCCCTCATGTAATTATTTTTTGAGTGTGGTGAGAACATTTAAGATCTACTTTTTTCACCAATTTCAAGTATATAATAGAGTATTCTTAACTACAGTCACCATGCTGTGCATTAGGTCTGCAGGACTTACTCCTTATCTAGCTGGAAGTTTGTACCCTTTGACGACCATCTCCCCATTTCCCACACCTGCAGCCTCTGAGAACCACCATTCCATTCTCTGGTTCTATGAATTTGGCTCTTTTAGGTTCCACATGTAAGTGAGAAACATAATATTTGTCTTTCTCTGTCTGACTTGTTTCAGCTAACATAATGCCCTTCAAGTCCATCCAAATTGCTGCAAAAGGCAGGAATGGGTTCTTTGAAGACAGGATGTTTTACACAATGCATTAGGTCATGAGTTCTGAGCAGGGCCCGAAGGGGACAGACTTAAAAGGAAAGGCACCATTTTTCTCCAGCAGATTCAGGCAGAATGGGATCTCCTTAGTTACTGAAGCAATACTAAGTCACAGAGCAGCTGACCCATTACCAGCCATCAGCCAGGCCACAGTGTCAGAAAATGAGTACAATTGTGCAATCTTTGTATAAGAGAATTTACAAATTAGAGTTGGCCGCTGAACTGACAGGTCTAGGACTGTTATTAAACAGATAAGACCTTCGGCCTGCTGACTGTTTCTGGAGACTTGAACCCAGCAACATGAATGTTTACACCCAAGAAACTGCTGGTCACCATGGACTTTAGACGGACTCCTCTGATTTGATGTTTCTCTCTTTTTATCTCTGTGTGCCTCATATAAGATTATACAGTTAGATTCATGCACTAAGCAGACAGACAATACTGTTTAGTTCTGATTTCATTTGGCCCCTTAAGTAAAAAACTATTTACTAATAGGGCTACTTTAGTACATACTGACTCTTCTGTGTGTCATGCAAAGACATAGGTGGCAAAGGGCATAGGGTTGGGAGCTTAGCTGAACACAAATGGCCCAGTAGGATAAGAACAGGAGGTCTCCCAGTTCATGAGAAAATAAGAACCATAAAGCTGAAGAAATACCAAGTATTACCCAGACTTTCCGAATTGTGAGGTATTACCCTAGGAACCCTGCTTCGTTCTTCTTACCCTGAGGGCTGACTTTACTTGGTCTCAACCTTCCATCCAATCTGTAGCCACTGGGCCTAGGTGAGGGACTACATAAGGATTCCTGTGGATTCTGATGGCAATTTGTCACTCAGATTTCTGGCTGGTCCTGTCTCTGTCTTGGTAACCTCCTCCCCCAATGTATTTTTTTTGCTTCTGTCTAGGCCACTTGACTATTTATATTCAGCTCAGGATAGAAAAGGATGCCTGAGATAGGATACAGGGATTAAATGTTCCCCAGGGCTCACCTCTGTGTGCATTTGCCGACCTCCCTTGAAGCTTGGTATGGCCATGTGACATGCTATGGTTAATGGGATACGAGCAGAAATGACCTCACCCCAGTCAACTCTGAAACTCTGTGTGAAGGTAAAGGTCATGAAATGACAGGGCCCTGTCAGTCTGGGTCTCAGTAACAGTGCAGAGAGAGGCGCCTGCTACTCAGCATGTAGCATAGGCATGAATAAACTTCTCTGGCTTTAAAGCCCTGAGAGTTGGGGATTATGCATTACAGTTGCATAATCAACCTGATCCTGACCAATACCCATTCTAAGTAATAAATATGAAAACATCATTAAATCGCCAAAGGCTTCCTTCCGCTCCTCCCGTATCTCCAAACTTCTCCTCTAACCACACAAATAGTTGAAAAAATTCTGAAAAACCCTGTTGGGAGCAACTCTAACATTCCTAGTTCTTTTGCATGTTTCCAGTTGAGATTTGGGGACGTAATGAGCCTTACAGCTGGCTATTTTGAAGTTGTGGTCCTCCAAGGTGACACAGTTATTAGTGGGTATCAGTGCCTGACAGCGTCTCTCCCTTGACGGGCTTCACGACATTCCCATGTCATTCTCACATGACAAAGCTACTTTGAGGATAGAAAGTGATTTATTTTCTTGAAGTTAGAGAGAACATGTTCCTTTGTGAGTTAGTACTCTTCCTAATTTGCAGCTACAACCTAGACACTTTCCAAAGGTGAAGATGTGAACATAAGGAGGTTATAGGGTTTCTATCCTTTTAGAAAAGAGGGAAGGAGAACCTTTAGAAAATCAAAAATGCGCAGATGGCAACCCTTGTGTTCTACTTTCGGAAGTTCACAGCACTCGTTTACACGGGGCCTGTCCTTCACATGCTTGGCTTTCTGCTGTTTGTATGGAGCTCTAAGGCCATCATGGGTGAGAGCCAGGACCAGACTGCAAATAATTTAGCACATGAGTAGGGTCCTCAGAGGCCTTGATGTGAGCCTCAGTCCTCCTCAGCTGAGTCTCCAGGGGAGTCTGAAGCTTCTCTCCCTCTTGCTTCCGGAAGAGGAAGCC
This sequence comes from Phataginus tricuspis, assembly GCA_029783875.1. Classification (NCBI taxonomy): domain Eukaryota; kingdom Metazoa; phylum Chordata; class Mammalia; order Pholidota; family Manidae; genus Phataginus; species Phataginus tricuspis. The sequence continues at coordinate 3,595,735 of JAQQAC010023241.1, forward strand.
TACAGCCTGGGACCCAGCCTGGTGGCGCTGGACTCGGACCAAGGTCGATGGCACAGGGCGTAGGGGAAAGAGCTCAAGTTCTCCATCTCATTCTGCAAAACAGGACTAAGGCTTCCCCTCTCCTTCTGAAGTAAGATTAGAATTTACATCAGTATGCAAATGAATTGTCCAAATATGAAGAGAAGCCATGAATACTGATCATTTCTGATAGTGGGAGCAGAAATTCAGCAGCTATGGGCATAACTTAAGAAGGTGGGAACTTGCCGGTGAGAAATATGGTCATGACCAGAGCTTCCCTGGCTTACTCAAGAACCTGGCCGCAAGCCCAAGACTCCGCCTCCCTCAGATTAAGTGTGGTCTTTGTTTAGTCATTCATTCAATCAAAACTTTAGCACATCCTTGTGTGTGCCAAGACTGAATTCAAGAAATTGAGTCTTGTGGAATACATAAGCAGATGAATAGAACATTACAATACAAGGAGGTAAAAAGCAAATGATGGGCAGACAAGGAAAGAACAGCAATTTTGAGTCATAGGAAATGACAATCCTTTTTATAACTGAAAACATTGAGGCAAAGAATCCATAGAGTATCCATAGAATTAATGAGGTTAAATGTATATTCTTTTGCAAATGTGATTTACAGGTATCTATTTTTCATAGATTATTCCTTATGTATTCATGAAGATACTCTGTAAACAATTTTGAAGGGCAGATGCCAGCACAGGTTTTGAGGTTCCAAGCTGTGCTCTGTTCATACTGGTGACATCACCTCCCTTTAATTCAACATCATCAACAGTCCTACCCAGTGGGGGCATCTGCAACGCGGTTCCCAACAGCATGCTGCAGGCTTGTGTGGGGATTAGCAGAAGTGGCATCTGAATTTGGGGATGATGACTGCTTTGTGGAATTGGCCACATATCCCCACACCACTGCGGATGGTCACACCTTTGGGTCCACATTTGTTCTTTGGGAACCAGGTGATTGCCAGCCAGGTGAAGTCCTTTCCTCCCCACCTAACAGTGCCGGGAGCAAAGCTCTGCACAGGCACCCAGTGGCTTCTCAGTTCGCCAAGCACCGGCACTAAGAACCAGAGCCCCACGGGCCCCCTCCAGCCCAGGTCGGGGCGCCTGTATCCGCCTCACGGCCCCCTGGTTGCCGGTTCATGTGGCCCGTGTTCCATGGTGGGTTTTCCAGTCTCCTTAGACCAGAGCTGCTGTGATCTGGAAGCTGCCCCAGGAGCCTTGCCCTCTCTTGTGTTTGTTCCCTTTCTTAGGTGTGGTGGAGAGTTTCTGCAGCTCTCTTGGACTTTATTGACAAAACACTGGCCTCGTTTCTATTAACTGGTCCTTAGAGCACCTCTGGGAGGCATCTCAGTTATTGTCCTTTATGCAGCACGAAGTAGCCTTGGTATTCAGAGCTTGACTGTAGGCAGATGACTCTACCAAATGCTAACAAGGACATGAGAGAGCAAAAGGTTGAATTTTCCCTCTTCAAGGTCCACAAGTCTAGTTTGGGACATCGAATATTTATAAATAAAAAAAGACAAAATTTTTTAAAATTTCAACTCATGAGGAAATTGATGCATAACGTTCTTTGCCGCCACTGCCCTTCTCCCATGGGGGCATTAGCAGTGCTCTTGTCCACTGGAATGCCCTGCTTCCACCTCACCAAGGAGAGCCCCATGAGGTTAGGGGCCCCCAGTCTCCAACTGTGCACCCCCAGGGCCTGCCGCAGCGCCTGTGATCTGTTAGGTGTTCTAGAAGAGTTTATTGGGCGCTACATTTGTTGAGGGCCGAAGTGGCTTCATCAGCTTCTTCACACTGACTACGGTGGGACGGTAATAGTTTTCGCACAGTTACCTAACTATTCAGGAGTCTGTTGCACATTGTTGAAAAAATGGAGTAATGTGACTATCATAATGTTAATGTCAGCCAGCATTTACTCATTCTCCAGGAAGTACCGCCTGAACACTGTTAGGGACAGCAGTATGGCAAGGACAGTTCTATTCATCAACCATTAGGTGTGTGTGTGTGTGTGTGTGTGTGCGTGTGTGCGCGCGCATGTGTGTGTGCGTGTGTGTACATTTGTATTCACATTCACATGTATGGAGATTTGTATGTGTATATATATGTATACATACACACATATGAACATATATATAAGTGTTCACACATATACAGATGAATAATGTGATTTGGGGAAATACTGAGACAACCTATAATAAAAATATTTTTCCCATGATTCAAATCATACTTTGTGACATAAATTTCATAACTATATACCAGATAAAAGTTAGTTATTTTCACAAGGCTACTGAATAATCTCCATTCTACAGTTGTCTCCTAAGATGACCTGTATTTTAGTGATATGAGAGGTGGTGAGGATAAATATGGGCACTACTTTATGCATCTCGGTGTTTGCTATATCTCTTATCTTCCTCTTTCACGTTCAAAGGTTAACTTCATGAGCCTTCATTTCAGATTGTCACTGAATCATATCACAGCCCTGACTAATCTCATAAGGAATGTTAAAATATTGTGGTTATAATTTTTTTGTTACCGTTGAGTCTCAGCTTTAATATATATATACAGTATTGGTTTAGTGTGAAATTAACCAATTTTGGACAATAAGGTTATATCTTCTGGGGAAAAAAAAATTCCTATTACTTCCCCCAAGCCCAAGGGTGAATGTGGTGGGTGGTTCTTATGAGGAAGAGAAGGGCTGACGTGAAGTGCCAGGAAATGGGTGCTCAGAGGCAGGCATGACCTCCTGGGAAAGGAGAACAGGAATGCAGGGGTGCTACAGTGTGCAAACTCATGACCCCCTGCCCCAGACTCCAGAGATCCGACGGCAAGGGCTGGCAGAGGCTCTGTCGTTAGAGGACCCTGGCAGAAGAGGTTCCCAGAGGGTCACCAAGGGGCAGGCTGAGAGGACTCTGCGACAGCGCAGGAAGTCGCTGCCTGCTGCGGCTGCTGGGTAAGAGCCACCCGTGGCCACAGGCTGGGCTTCCGGCAGTAAGTGTGTAGGGTCGTCAGGTCACAGGCTTTAGAGGCTGACAGAACCCCGTTCAGTGCAAACTCCAGCCCTGTCAGGCACCGGGTAGGAATTAACCACTCTCAGACTTCTTCCCTCATTTCTAAATGGAGCTACTACTCAACTGCAGAGGTTGTGGAGGGATTTTAAATAACAGAAAAAAATAGAGTGCTTGCCACAGAGAAGCAAAGTAGTATTACAAGGTATTATTGCAGGAGAGGCGGGTCCTCTGAAGACGGCTAGATTCTCACTGTGAACTGCCATGTGGGGCCAACCACGCAGTTTCAGGAGACATTTTATTCTTATTTACTTTCAAAGTCTCTGGGGAAGGGTAGCATTGTCAGCCTGACCAGGCACTCACAGGGCAGTCTGAAAGAACTTTTCCAGGAAGCTGGTTTGATTAAGGAAGGGGGATGAGAGGATGAGGGAAATTGGACGGGGATGGGGTGATGTCCTGGGAGGACTTTTCAGTCACAAGGCGTAAAGGGGGTCAGAAGCAAAGGGGTGCCGCCATACGCTCCCTGGCCTGCCCGCGCTGGTCCACCAGGAGCAGACATGACCGAGACGTAGGATGCACTCTTTCAAAGTCCACCATGTGAATTCCTCAATAGCGTAGTTGAATCCTGTCTTGTCTTCCTTTTTCTGCTACCCAGATGTTGCTCAGAACCCTTCAATTCTCCCCGATTTTCTTTCCATGTTGGAACTACAACGGACTAGGTGGGATTAAACCAATTCAATTCTCTGTCAACTTGGGAGTCAAATCTTAAGATACTTGCTTAGAGACTGTAATGAAAAACCCCAAATATGCAAAAGACGGTTGGTTATTCCTGAGATAGTTCTGATTTATCTGGAGCCAGAAAACTGAAAACACTTATAAAAGGCAGAATTTCTATGGAAAAGATTTTTTTAATCATCCTTTTACCTGAAAGCCAGATTGTGTTTAGAACGTGCAAATTGGAAGCAGATTGAGAAAGTGCTTCTGCGTATAGCTTGGGCCTTTTGAAGTTGAGAAAAAGCCCCAAAACGAACCAATTGATTTGTCTGCTCTTAGGAGGCTTATCCATCCCAAGCTATTATTTTATATTGTAGTAATAAACACGCCCTGCCTACAGAAGAGAGAGGTGTGGAGTTCCATAAACTTCCAAGAGGATATTCACTTGGGCGACATTTCCCAGCACATGCATGAGGAGAAACTAGTTCCCTGAGATGATAATATATTAGCCATGCTAACCAAGCTTAGAAAAATACCAGATTAAACAAAATAAACCCCAGTTTCTTTTCCTCAGGAAATTTCAGTCTTTTATATAAACTTAACATACGTACTTAATATTTCTTCATTGTGATTTTTCAAGGTTGAGGTGTCAATATTTAGCATTTTCTATACTTATTTGACAGCAGAGCCTTTTTCTCTGAAAATAATTTTCACAGAATGTTGGGAACTTTGCACAAAAGTCCTACTCCATCTACTGATGGTTAACACATGGTCAACTATTTAAAATAATAATACATTTTCTAGCATTCTAGAATCTTTTGCCTTCAATTCTTTGGGAAAGTTGGGAGAAAAACCCATCACTAATTCTAGCAAAATTGGCCACCACTATTGGAACAAATGGGACATAAAATCTATATGATTTCTGCATGGAAGATACATAAAATACATATAAAAATAACTCTTGTTTTAGTCTGTGATGGCGTAAGTAGGATCTGGCAATTGTCCACCGAGCACTAATTTTTCTTTGTAGAAGATTGCTGCCTATAGAGACATAAGATAGACAACTTGACATCCAAAACGTGGTAATTCCCTTTACATAAATTAGCATTCATTCTCATCCAAAAAGAGAAATGCAGTATAAATATTTTTCTGATCAAAGGGAGGAATGTAGAGCCCTGTAAGCCTCTAAGATCATACTCACTAGGGTGACACTGCTTGAAGATGTAAAGGCTCTCAGATCACCAATATACACTGGGAAACCGTGAGCACATGGGCCCCAACACACAGCTGCCTGCGCCCCCCTCCAGGCTGTGTTAAGATGAGCACAGGGAAACCTAAATTTTCCTGCATTCGTGTAGCAATAGCTGGGATTTCAAACTCAGTACTTCTGATTCTCACTCCACTAGAAGCTGACTTTTTTCACTTATAGATAGCCATGTCACAAAAAGCTAGAAACTTGTTGAAAGTGAGGAAATCGGGGTGTGTTTCTCAATTCCCTGCTCAGAAAGATTACTCTGCTCCAACCCAGTGGTTATTTTACCAGGTGGCCTCTGGGTCCCATGCATGGTGCAAGCTGCTGGAGAGACAAAAAGCAAATAAAAGTTTGTCCCCAAAGACATCCAAATCTAGAAGTAAATTATATGGAGGAACCTAGACTACTTAAGCAGGGGTAGATAATGCAGTAGAAGGTTAAACAAATTACTGATATAGAGAAGGGAAAGGTGGACTCACACCCAGAACCTGAGTTTGTGTTTGAAAGTCAGGTAGGATTTTAAGATGTGAAAGAAGACAGTGTCGGTTTACCAACTTTCCTGCGGGGCCTAGAAAGTCAGAAAATGAGTGTTCCCTGGAGTAGGTAACAGGACGCCACTAATGGCTGAGGGGACACCGGTGTCAGTCCCAGGCATCTAAGTGCACGTCAGAGCTAGAGAGGGAGGTGACAAACATGAGTCAGGACACCGACTCCCACATGACAAACCGCTCGAGACCCGTGAGGCACATGGGCCAAGCTGAGCGGACACGGAGAGAAAGCAGCCAGCGTAACTCAGATGGATGGTGTAGGGCCCCTGGTTCCTGACTTGAGGAACGGGCTGCATGTCTCCCTCTGTCTAAGGCACCTTAAAGGCACCACTGGGGAAGTGACAGGCAGAAAGCGTAACAAACAGAGGCACAGAGGGGAGAAAATGCAAACAGCTTGCGTATTCAGGAATCAGTGACTCACAGATGGGGCTCCGTCCTCCTCTGCTCACTGGATGTGCACCTAAGAGAAGACAGTGAAATTGTAGAGAAGAACCCACTTCTGCTGAGGGAGCAAGCTTCTCAGGGGTCAGACTTCCACGACTGTGAGTCAAGCAACACCAGAACACCGCCTCCCAAACGAGCCTTTGCCAGCAGCTGCAGCCCTTGTGGGGCAGTGGGCGACCTTTGCACATGGGTGCTGCTGAATCATTTTGGAACAGGGAAAGCCATTTTTAAGGCTAAGAAGGACTGGTTCTGAAGACGATGAAACAGGCTCCTCCTTGGGTGCAGGCCCTTGCAGGATTGCTCTAGAGCGCCCCAGACCTTTTCTGCCCCAGGAGAAAAGATAAGAACCATGCACTTACCCTGAAAATACTACTCACCTCGTAGGAGAACTACTTATCAACAGGTAGTCTGGAAAGAGAGCAGGGAAGAATTCAAAAAAGGAGGAATTATAAAAAGGAATTTAAGGCAGAGGCTAAAATTTAGTGTGTACAGAGCTCCAGACACTGGCTCAGAGGCAGGGGGAGCTGGTGGTGGTCAGAGTTCAGCCGCCTAGAGCCGCGGTTGCACCACTAAGCTGAGTCACAGCCCTGAAAGGGGCGCGGGCCCGACAAGGCCACCAGGAGACCTTCTCGCCAGCACAGAGTTCGCAGTCAGCGCTGACCCAGGACAGGCGGCCCCTGGGGAGGCCTGGGACGTCAGGGCCGCAGATTCCTCTTTGTTCAGATGACTTCAGATGACTTTCACGGAGTGTGTGTTTGGGGGATAATGAGATATCATCAGCAGGCCCAGGTTCTGACGACACTCACTGGGAACGGTTACGAAATGGCTGCATCAGGCTTCCTAAGGAAGGAAGTTGGGACTAGGGAGAACAGGGGCCCCCGGGGTCAGCATTCAGCTTGCCAGCCAAGAGAAGCGTTCTGGGTCTCTGGTCAGCTTTCCCGAGGGTTTGTATCCTTTTTAGAAATGTGTTTCAGCCATGTCCCAGCTAAGAGACATCATCATCAAAAAGTCTTGCCAAGAGGCCACCTGGACACTTGGTTTCTTCGAGGTTTGTTAATAAAAGAAAGCCAGAAAAATCAGCATATTGGTGGGACATCTGGATGCCACTATGGAGTCTTGGAAAAGACAGCCAGCAATGACTAGCCGTCCCCTGCAATTAGAGTCACAGCTCTGCCAAGAAACAGCTTTCCTTCCTTGGATGTCTCCTGGCTGGAGCCATTTCCGAGTGGGTAAGTTCTTCCTTATGAATGCCTACGGGGCATTCATCAAGAGTGTTCAGTCTGGGGCGAGAGCAGCTGGAGTTCCCATTGGAGTGCTTCAGCAGTGTTCCGAGGAACTCGTAGGGAGGTCTGATGAGACGTATTGCACCCCCTCAACTGTTCGATCCAGTTCTTAGATGCAGTGGAGGCCTTCAAAGCTCTGTTACTGGCACAACTGGGAATCCCTCAGAGGGGCCTGGAAATTCTATGGAGAGCCTCGTCCCCTGGAATGCCTGTGTCCAGTCCCTTTATTCAGCCCCTCGCCACACACTTAGCAAACTCCTGCTGTGTGCCAGGCACTGTTCTGGGTGGTAGGAACTCCAAGATAAAGAGAATATAGTCTGTCTTGAAACAGCTTACATCTGTATACTTTAAAAAGAGGGCAAACCCTTAGAATGAGGAAGGTTTTGCTGATGCAGACGAAGGCTGATTTGAAAGATGAGAAATATAGTACTTGTTCACCGGGGACCAGGATAAGCTACCTGGTGTAGGACCCAGCTTTTTCCTTTTGCAAATTCAGGGGACTGGACGAGGTGACCTATTGCAGACCTTCCAACCTCCCAGACCCACCTGTGCTTCATGGGGAGGTGGTTGCTGAGGCAGGGCTCTGTCACCCCCTTGGAGGAAATGCCAGCCCCCTGGAGCAACACTGTACATATGACTGGAGCTTCATGTCATCTCAGCTGCTTGGATGTGACCTGCCCTCTCCTTATATGCTGGATGGAGGAGAAAGACTTAGGGGTTCCATCAGGCCTAAGACCCACGAAGGGTGAGCTGCTTAGGAAATCAAAGATTTGCCGGCTGAGCCCCTTCTGTGTGCCAGGCCCCTTCCTTGAGTTTATGTTAACATCAGAACACTCTTTCAGGGTATTATTTCCTTCCTCTTAAAAGATAAGAAAACAGAGGTCAGAGAGACTAGGCAACCTGCCCAGGGATTGCAGCCAGAAAACAGCAGAGCCTGGGAGGCTCCAGAGCTCGGGAGGGTCTCAAAGCCCGTGGACAGATGAATGAATGAGTTATGGGGGGACGAATAATCTTTCACTGGGCTGCAGCTGCTGCTGGAGAGTCTAGGAGCACATTTGGTTTGGGTTAGGGTAGAAATCACGGGTGAAGACCAGGTTGGAAAGGCAGCTAGGCCTACAGCACCAAGCCGGCGGCAGGGGAGACAGCCACCGCTGCGTTCCAGGAAGGTCATCTGGCCACCCTGGGTCTGGGGGAGGTGGGCAGCCCTGGCTACATTTTCTGAAGCAGGAAAAGAGAGTCTGAGTAAGGGACTGAGGAGTGGAAAGGGGGAAAGCAGCCAGTGCGGGTTATATCCTGGGAACACTGACAAAACTTGGTGATGGGGAATACAAGGAAGAAAGAGGTCAAATGCAGCCCTGTGGGAATTTCTTTAGCTTGTGCATTTTAGCGTTTGTGGTGAACCGAGCACTGTGGCAAACACTCATCTGGCTTTCTCAGTAAGCCCATGAGGTAGGTTCTGGCATCACCATTTTACAGATAAGTGCACCGAGAAACACAGCTCATATGGAATTTCTCAGCGCTGGTAGACGTCTCTTGCTGGATGTCCCGCCCCTCACACTCAACACTTGATAAGCTAAATTCACGGTTGCCCCAACCTGCTCCTTCCCTTAGCTTCCCTATGTTAATGAACGTCCTCACTGTCCTTTTAGTGACTCAGGCCAAAGCTCGAAAGAAATGTGTCTTGTCTGTTCACTTATTATATGTGCCTCTTAGGAGGCAGGCCCTGTGCTAGGCACTGGAATTACAGGTGTGAAAGGCGAAGTTCCATCCCTCAAGGCACTTACGGGGTGCTGGGGGACCAATATGGGAGAGTGCTGCAGTCCAGCTGCGTAGAAGAGAAACTCTTCTGCAAGTTTCCAAAGCAGGAGGTGAGCTCTCTGTGGTTCCTCTCTTCACATCGCCTCTCAATTGCAGTGCCGTGACAAAGGTGGTCTTGGCCTTTTCTGCCCACCTGACTCCACCCCTGATTCTAACTCTTGAAGCAAACGCCACTACTGGTCTCCAAAGAAGCTATGGGTTTTTACAGTCGTGAGCAATCCACTTTCCTCCAAGAGTGTCTAGCAGAACCACAAACTTGATAAGTAGAGAGCCTGCGCTTTCATGCCTTCATCACTTTTATGCTTCTGGAAGGGATTCACTTCTTTTCCTTTTATGCCCTGCCTACTTCTGAAAATATGAAAATCCCAAATACAATAAAACTATTGAAATGGCGTGTGGGTAAAGCTCTGAGAAATGGAGTAGGGAGAATGGGAAGCCCAGAAGTCTAGAATCAAGGGTGATCACAAGCATAGACCTTAGCTTCCAATTTCCTGGAAGCCAAGAGAAAAATTGGGAAATGGAGCTTTAAAAAAAAAAAATTAACAAATTAAAAAAATTTTATTTTATCATGATAAGAACGCTTAACATGAGATTTATCCTTCTAACAATGCTTGAGAGTACAAGACATGATTGTGAGTATAGGGGCAATGTTTTACAGCAGGTCTCCGGGCTTATCTATCATGTTTAACTGAAGCCTTAAACCCATGAAGTAATTCCTCATCCCCCCTCCTCCCAGCTCCTGACAACCACCATTCTACCGTTTGACTTTATGAATTTGACTATGTCATATAAGTGGAACCATGCAGGATTTATCTTTCTGAGACCACCTTATTTCACTTAGCATAATGTCCTGAAGGGTCATCCATGTGGTCACGAATTGCAGAATTTCCTTGTTTTTTAAGGATGACTAGCATCCCATTATATGTATTTACCACATTTTCTTTATCCATTCATCTAGATGAACATTCAGGTTGTTTCCATATTTTGACTGTCGTGACTGTAGTGCCATGAACATGGGAGTGCTAATATCTCTTTGAGATCCAGATTAAATTCTTTTTGGGTAACATCCAGAAATGACATGCTGGATCGTATGGTCCTTCTATGTTTAATATTTTAACTTCACTACTGTTTTCCACTGTGGCTGCTCCATTTTGCATTCCCACAGGCAGCATGCAAGGGTCTCTTCACACCCTCATCAGCACTTACCATCCTCTCTTTTGCTGGTGACAGCTGTTCTTTTAGGTGTGAGGTGATATCTCATTGTGGTTTTGATTGTATTTCCCTGATGATGAGTGATAGTCAGCATTTTTTTCTTCATACTGGCCTTCGTATATCTTCTTTGGAGAAATGTCTCTTCAAGTCCTTAGCCTATTTTTCAACCAACTTATTTGATTTTTACTATTGAGTTGTAGGAATCCTTTACATATTTTGGATATTAATCCCTGATCAGATATATAGTTTGCAAATATTTTTCTGTCATTCCTTGGGTTGCCTTCGAACTCTGAGGATTTTTTCCTTTGCTGCACAGAAGCTTTCTAGATTGATGTGGTCCCAGTTGCTTATTTTTGTTTTTGTTGTCTCTGCGTTTGGTGTCATACCCGTGAAATCATTCCCAAGACCAATGCATGAAGATTTTCCCTTTCCTCTAGAAGTTTTACAGTTTCAGGTCTTACATTTCAATTTTGATCCATGTTGAGTTGACATTTGTGTACAGTATAAGGTAAGGGTCCAGTTTTCCTTCTGCATACGATTAACCAGTTTTTCCAGCTGAAAGCAAGTCTTATAATTAGTAGAAACAAATCTTTGCCCAGCTCCGACTCTCAGAGCACTCCGTCTCCCTCACTGGCTTTCACACTGTCTAATGAAGATCTGTTCCCTGTGGCCCCTTTGAGGACAAGGACTGTGTCTTAGTCATCTTTTTCTCCAGGTGCCAGCCTTTAACAGATATTTGATAAATAATCTCCAATGAATAATTGAACGAATACATTTTTATGTGAGGGTCCCTTAACAGCAAAATGGATAGAACATTAGGTAACAAACTTTCTAAAATATCAACATTATTAAATTGGCCATACCTAATGTTGATTCTCACTGGACATCTGGGACATAATATTAACTCCTAGGTCTTTAATTCCTTTCATTGAAGCCACTGAATTTGGTATGCAGTCTAAAGAATAATATATGCCCTGCAAGCTACATTTACCAATTATTTTAAAGATTTTTGGATGGATTTCTCTACTCCTAGTTTAGTGATGAGCCCTGTTTTTTCTTCAGATGGAGATCCATAAAATGCAGTGCCATTTCTAGCTGATGCTGACTAAACTGAATGCATGAATGAATAAATAAATATACTGCCTTCTAATTTCTTAGGACCTTTAAAAAGAAAACACTATTAAAGCTTCCTAAGTAAAGCACTATTACCTCTGAGGCAAGGCCACCCTGACATTCAGATAAGAATGGATACTTTGCCTTTGTGCTTCCCCAGGCTTCAGCTGCCACAGCCCTTCGGTGATGCCCTGTCCAGGGGCCCTACTATCCTCTCACTCGACAACAAACACTTAGCTGTCATCTCCTCTGTGTCCAGGCCTGTTCTGGGCACTTGGACTATCTCCGTGAGGAATATGTGGAGCTTATCCTCTATTCTTGCTGAATGTTTTCTATACACATGAAACAAACCCCCCAGAAATCACATCCTTCTTGGGAATGTGAATGTTCTTTTGGTTCAGAGTGTTGCTCTGAAAGTCAGCACTTTATTTTAGCCATTTCACAGAACGTGTAACAGGAAATGTGTGTTCATCTAGGCCGGGACAAGTGCACAGGCTTCAGAATCGTAACTGCCCTTTTGTGGACTGGACGGTTTTTAGGCGAACGTGAGATGAACTGACTTTAGGAAGACTATTTTGTTAGCTGCGTGAACAGTGGGTGGGGAAAACTAGAAGGTGACAGACATGTAGGGGGACATTTTGATAGTCCATGTGAGAAGCAATGAGGATCTAAATCATGGGATCTGAGGGGAAGGAGCAGGTCCCGGAGACCCTTGAAGACAATGTGTCAGGACTTTTGGGGACTTTTCTTCTGCAAGTCCTTCCAGGTGGCATCAATGACTCCACTCGAGAGAAGTTATCTGGTCACAGTGAGGATAGCACTCAGTGTCGCCACTCATGGGACTTGCCAAGCTGCATTCTGTGATTCTCCAGACCGCACAGAAAGCTGCGCGTGGCCACACCGTCCCGAGGACCGTCACCCTGATTTGCTCTGGCACTCTGAGCACATATGGGTCTCCGCTCCATGGCCGCACGGAGCTCCTGCCACTCGGGCGGCATGAGGGACATAGTGGGAGACGCTCCAGGCTGACCAGCTGGATCCCTGGGTTCCAGACCAATCCCCGACCAGCTTATCATAACTTTGGGTGATTTCCTAACCAATATGGGCCTTGGATGGATTAGATAAGACCCTTTTAACTTTGTTATGCAACATTAAAATTTATATGGAGCACACCTGGGCTTTAACATGGCAGGACAGTGTTAATAAGTGAAGGGAGGATGGGAAGGAATGCAGACTGGCTTGACTCACATTGAAAATCGCAGGGTTATGGTGGAAGAAAACTGAATAGATCTCCGTGGACTGCGGTGGGAGGGAGAAGAAAGTCAGGGCCAACTGCGTGTGTGGGAGATAACTGGGGGCAGAACACTGAGAGAGGAAGGAAGGATTTCAGTTGGCACCACCATCAGTGTGAGATAGATGACAAGAGGAGATTATTGGATGCTTTCCTGAGTAAAATGAATGAAATTCCCTTTGCTATCTGGTAAGAAGGTTTAGTAATAAATTAAATTGATTTATTAAATTTTATTTATTGCCAAGTTTTTGTTGCTCAGATTCAGATTTTACATTAAATCTGTATCAATATATCAGACAAGGTTCTTGGTTGCAGGTAATGGATTCTACACGGATTATGCAGAAAAGGACTTTAATAAAAGGATTTGGGACACTTCACAAAACTTCCTGGAGAGTCAGACAACCAGACTTGGATGAAACTTCCAAGGAACAATAGCCAGAATTATGTTGCAGGGCAGGCTTGATGGGAAACTATTGCTACTTTGCCCCACTGAGCACTAGAGGAAAACATAGTGCTTGTCCACCAGTGCTACTTCTGCCCAAGGGTCACAACCCTGCAAAGAATCCCACCTTCAAAATCTGGATGGTGCAGCCTATATAAGCACTAACAAAATGGATCTACGGTGCGGTGCACCTTTTTCTAACGTCCACATGAAGTCTTACACAAGTGGGTGGGTCTGATTGGTGAAGCCAGGATCTTACACCTACACCTTAACTTCAGAGAAGTAGAGAAAGATGAGTTTTCTATGTTCTTCCTTTAAAAAGCAGGGTGCATAAGACTGGACATTCCCCAAACGTAGCTTCTACGCAGCCCACAGATGCCAAGACCCACCGGATGAATGGATCTCTGAAATCTTCCACGGAGAGTGGTAAACTAGGCAGAGAGCGCCAGTGTTTGCATCAGACCCGCAGGTGGTGTGGGACCCTTACAGCTGTGTCTGCACCGAGAGGGCACTGACCAAAAGCAATCTGTGACTTGCTACAACAGGAGAAAGAGCAGGTTCTCTCCTCAGTCCAGCCACTGACCTCCAGCTTACCGGAGGTTAAGGTCTTAGGCTCTCCAAGGTAAGTTCTTAAAGGGAGAGCTGGGAATGAGAGATGAGGCAGAAGGAAAGAAGACTGGGGAGGAGGGCTGGGCTTGTGGGGCTGCAGCCTCTGCTCAGAGGTCATCTCTCCTCCTAGAACAGCCTCCTGACCACTCTGAGGCTCAGTTCTCTGCCATCAAAGCACTCCTGGAGCCAGAGAAATGATTCTTATCGTGGGACTGAGGCAGCCACCTGCTATTCTGCGCTATGTTTAGTCCCACCACTGAAAGAAAGGGAAACAGCACCACCCTCATTGATTTTTCTCCCCAACTCTTTTCTTCCCTTCCCCATGTGTCCAAGAACCAACCTGATTTCTGCTTTGCAAAATCTACTTCCTCAAAAGAAAAAAGGAATCATTTCCAATATTCAAGGCATTTTTCAGAGGGAAATGCTTTCATAAAAACTTCTGTGATGACTCCAGCCAGAATTAATTACCAACTTCTTTCTATGTCATTTTAGAGTTTTTAAACCTTTGATTGTGGCACATGCTGGCAAGCACTGCCAGGTCTCAGCCTTTCTTGCTGCCACTCAGGTGTGCCAGGCGAGATAAGCGCCAGGGCCCATGCTCACTGCCTACACTGCTTTGCAATCCATTCACCCAGGGTCAGAGTCTAATTTCATCATGGACAGGCAGAAGAAGGAGACATAGGTTGTAAATGTCTATTCCACATGAGGAATTGCAAACTGGGTTTTTAAAAAGGTCAGCATTTTGAGATTAACTGGAGAACTCCTTAAAGTGACACTTTGGGGAGATCCAGCATTAATCTGGATCTGTGAGTTTTCACTGTGTTTGAGAAGAAAGAAGTCTTCATACCTAAGGTCCTTATCATCTTTGGGTTCCATCCAAATACGAGTGTGAAAAAGGCCAAAACTCTGGCTTTCCTGGCCCAGCCTACGCAGTATGTATGCTTCACCCACTCTGTCCCGTCCCCAAGGGACTGCAGTGTGCTCAGGCTTTCCCAGCTTCCTCTGGCAAACCCGCTCCAGGGCGAGGATGTGAGCGGGCCACACACGCCAAGCACTCAGAGCGCTACACCCCACTCCCTCTCACGGGGCCACAGGGGCAGACAGCACTCACATCTCTGTTCCCGCTTTCTTCAGACAGAGCAATAGCCTCAAGCATGCCCAGATTAAAGGGTGGCTGGGTGGGCAGCTCTGCAGCGGCAAATCTGAACAGGGCATAGAATATCACTGAGATAAATTTAAATAATGGTATTTACTAACTCAGGTGTCCATACACTCTCTTATCTAGCTGGTGAAATGTAAGTTGGCCCTTTTCCAACCGTGTTTGCCAGAACCTTGCCTTAGGGAAGAAACATTTTAAAACAGCACTCTCTGGTGCTACCATGACCGCTAAGAATTTCAAGGTGAACGCAGGACAAGCGAGCAGAAGCTTAGTGGTCAGCTGCAACCCCAAAACCAAGTAATGCACGACACAGCCTGTTGTTGGGAACGATTGTTGATCTGTTCGGTCACTCAATGTGCCTCCCAAGAAGTACTCGGATCAAAAGAAATCTGAACAGATTTTTAGAAAGTGGAAAAGTCTCGCCAACTATTTTGAGATGGTTGATTCTATTTCAGTCACTCAAAGTCTGTTGATTAGTAAGCCAACATATTTTCTATATACAATTTTCTCTAATGGAAAATGAGTTTCTTCCCATGTCCCGTTAATAAATGTTGAACATGAATTTTAAGAATATCGGGCTTCAAAACCACGTGCCCTGACTGGAATCTCAACACACCTTCTCCCATAATGCACAGCTCTGGGCCGGGACTGTTCACACAAGCAAGTTGCAAACATCAGCTCTGTGAGGGCTGCGGAGCTCGACTCTGTTTGCCATCCCACTCCTGTCGCCTGCTTGGAGCTCACGGACCTGCTTGTTCTGACATCCATGAACCGCTCGCCTCCAGGGCGCCCCTGCTGTGACCTAGGCCTTCCTGCCTCGGAGCGCCTCCAGGGGTCTGCAGTCCTGCTCTTACAAGTTTTTCCTGCCTAGAAGCTCCTTGAAGATGGGGACCCTTTATTACTTTCCTTTATACTCCCCCGGGGCTAGCACCAAGTCAAAAACAAAATAGACACTAGGTCCGTGTCTGTTGAATGAAAAAATAAGTGAGCTGATTAGTTACACAGATGTGACCCCTTGCCTGCTGCACTTGGACCTTCCGTCAAATCCGCCTACATGTTAGGACTTCCAGTTCTGGTTCCCACAGCCCGCCTTGCCCTGCTGCTGTCTAGAGCCTGGATAAACCTAGTCTTCAGCCAAAGGAGATGGTGAGACTTCAGTCATCACTTCAAAAGTGGGGAAAATTTAGGTGGAATGGGAAGGGGGAAGGGAGGAAAAGCTGGAAAACCCCCCAGGGGTCCCTGATGGGCCTTGTTGGCATCCACTGTTTCCACTGCTTTGAAGAATTTTTATATCTCTACCCCTTACTGCCCCACCTTCCCCAAAAGGCAGTCCCACCCTTCAAAGCTTTTAGCAAAGGATAAAACCTTCCCTGATGTCCCAGCCAAACTTGTTATAGCCTCCTTCCTTGGCAATCTTCATCTGTTTTTGAACCTTCGATTCTAGCACTTTCTAGCACGTACCCCAGGGCCTTAGCTGTTTGTATGCTTGTCTCAGCTCCACCACAGGATTGCAGCTTCCCTGAACATGAGTGTTGTTTTGTCATCTATCCCTTGAAGTGTCTAGCACAGTTGGTGTTCAATAAATATTTACTGGATTGAATTGAATAACCGCAAAGCCTTCCAGAGCAACTCCAAAGGACAACCTTCAATTGAGCATTAATTTATGTGATGTTTTTTAAAACATCCCCGTCTGCATACCATGAGGCTGTTACCCCATTACTCACTTATTAATGTATTTCTAGCTTATAGCTGTCCCATGCCTATTTCAGAGAAGCTGAAGTATTTTAGTGGTCTTGCATATTGGATAAATTCCCTTTAAAATACCAAAATGAGTAGCTGGCAGAGCCCAGAACCCAGGACCCCTGACTGAGCTTCTGCAGCTTTCCCCGGCCTACCCTACCCTCCTTTGACAAGGACATCCACCCCGGGAATAATAACATCCTCCACTTAGATAGCACCTGTCCCCAGAGGCTCTTCATGGAGTTCCATAAACAGTAATTAATGCAGTTTAGATGTTAGATGCAACTGTTTACTCTGGCTCTCAATTAATTAGTTAATTGCCAAGCTAGGAGGACATGGTTTGTGTATCGTTTCATCAGTGCGCACACGCGGTGACTCAGATTTGCAGATCTCCTCTTTGGTGAAGCACAGGATACGCACATGCTGTGGCAACAGAAACAATGTCACAGCCAGCAACGCCTCACAGGGGCCTGTTGGCAGGTGCTGTTTATTACCACCTCCCCACTTCACAGTGGGAGGAATGAATCATCCAAAGGCCAAACATCTTTTCCATGTGTGAAGAGACCTCTCTCTAACTTTGTGTAGAGACTGTTCTGTTTGTTCAAATGTGTTTGACAGTGTTCAGAGGAAAAGGCTTGTCCTCTTAAAACAAGCTGTGTTAACAGAAAACTAAGCCGTCCCATCCCTTAGGGCCTAGCGGTGTTTACAGAACACTGATGAGGGAGGGTGGGGGGCTTCCAGGCTTACTCCTTGTCACTCTGTCCCAGCTGAGATGGGCCAGTTTCAGCGGAGCCAGTGGGAGACCCGACATTCTGGGGAGGAGGAGCTCTGGGGAGGCCCTCTGCCCCGGCCTGGGCAGCACAAACACCAAGAGCGCCTGGTGGGCTGCACAACTCATGAGCAAGGCCAGAAAGCAAACGTTCTGTCTGCAGGAGTCTTTTAAGTGCAGGTAACATGGGGACCTGGAGCCACTAGAGTGAAAATCAGGGGCAAGGGTGGGGTGGATTTAAATCTTAGCAGGGCACCTGTGTACTTTCAGGGGTTTGTAACCACTCACAGTATCAGGTGCTACATAAACTGATGTTAATATATTTCACATCGAGCATTTTAATGCTACCCATTATGAGAAACGAACAATAAACATGCATACATACATATACATACATATATAGAGAGAGATTATAAATGATCTGATATCTTACTAAATTCTTGATTATTGTCTCTAGCTCTTGACAGCAGTTCTGCCTACAGTTCTGATTCAATTTAATTCTATTTCATCTTTTAACCTAGTAGAGGGAAACATTCCCAACTCTTTTGGATGTTATTTCTGAACCAATGGGGGATGAACATATTTTTTGATAAATGTGGACAACCCATCTTCCTACTAACCTATTGCATCATTTTCTAAGATGTTTACATAGCTTAGGCAGGCTTAGCTGAGCTTCAGGGCAAATCTTCCAAGGCCTGTGTGTGTAGAGATGCTGAGGAAGGCAGGGCCAAGACCCAGCCATGATCGCAGAGAAACACGGCCAGAGCCGGGGCCTTGGCGTTGAAAGCCGGTCAGATCTGTAGTGCCTCACGGGGCACAGGAAAGTGAGGCCTGTTCTGAGCCAGCATTTAAGGCAGTTCAAGTCAGTGGATGGATCAGAGCGACACGAGCAGGAGAAGGGTGGTTTTCCAGGCCAGGCAGATAGCATTCCAGGCCTCTGAGTGACAAGTCACTGAACGCGGGTCCTCAGCCAGTGGCGGTGGGCTTCCTGAGAAAGGAGACTGGCCAGAGCTCGGCAAACCATCCGTCTCCACCAGACAGGTGACTGAGCTCAGCGGGACTCCATTCGCAACAGGAAACCAGAGCTCCTAATCAGAAACCAGGCACACTGGGGCTCGGGCCAGAAGTTCGGGCAAAGACGCAGCTGGGAGGACACAGAGGTCCCAGGCCCAGGGTCTCACCTTCTCACTTCTGACACTCTGGCCAGAGCTGGGGAGGGTTGGGGAGGGCTGCCAGGGTAGAGGCCACCGGCCTGCAGCAGAGCCAGACAGTGACTGGTGTCTAGTCTAAATGCTCTGCCCTTTGGCCACCTTGAGAACCCAAACAATACTTATCTTACTTGAAGCGAATTCTAAATCGTGTATTTCTTTGTTTGTTAGTTAAACAAAGATAGCAATTAGTAGTTAGTTGTGATTTCTTTGCAGGGTTATATTTTCCTAGAGAAGGTGACAGTGGTAGAATCCAGGGCTGTTCCTGCTTATCTCGGTGATCCATGCAGGAGGAGGGCTGGGGTGTTAGATATACGCACCCACCGTTAACAGTCCCCACTGGCGGTTCCTCTGGCTGAAGTGATGGACTTCTTTAGGACGGGACTTCAGAGTTCAACCTACACAGAGACAGCAGGTCTGACGGTTCAGCATACTCTCCCTTGTTTTCCCTCCCTCCACTGACATTTTCCGTCCTGACTTCCCCCGTCCTTCCTTCCTTCTTTTTTTTTTTTCCTTTTTTCTTTTTCCTTCCATCTTCCCCTAGTCCAGACTGTTAGGGCCCAGGGACAATGACCTGCCTGATAAGAGCTGACAGAGGCTGCCGCTCAGTGCGGCAGGGAAAGAGCAGAAATGTCTGCCTCAGTGTGGGGTGTCAGGCAAGGTTTCCTTGGAAAGCTGAATCCTCCCAGGTTCAGGGCTTGGCAGGGGGGAGGTGGGCACTCTGGGACAGGTGTCACAGAGGTGGAAGCCTAGCCATGTGGAAGAGCATGGTGCTTTCGAAGAACAGTCCCATGTGGGCGAGGCCCCGGACAAACACAGTGACAGGGAGCTGCATCGGGAATCCGGCTTGAGGGGCATATGGTTTTAAACTCAGCCCTGGCTGGGGCCTCCTCTTTTCCTTAGAGTCTCTGAGTGTTAAGTCTTTACGGTAAATAATGCCTTTTCTCTGCCACATTTATTCATAAAAGACGTGATAGAAAGCATCCACTATGGAGAACAACTTCTCTCCGTTCTTGTTTTCCTTCCTAAATGGAGGTTCTGGGACGAGCTTGGTCTGCCCTGTTGATTTTGTTTATGATTTGGGCACAGGGAGACAGTGGCTCCTTTCCCGCTGCACACTGGGTAGGGCTCAGGTAACCTGGACACACATGCTTAGCTTTGGTGTATGGGCCCTGCATGTCAGGGGAGGACGTTCTCAGCTCCTGAGCAACAGCACCAGTGTTACTGATGGGCCGTGTTCCAGCGGCCTGAGCAGACAGGCATGCAGGGGAACACGGAGAAGTAGGTCATCTCCCCATCTCTTACTTCTCTTGACAGTGGCCCCAGTCCTATAACTGGGCATGACATGAGCTGCTGAGAGGAGAACATGGACTGGGAGGGATTGGCAGCACAGTTCTAATGTGGACAAAGATGCCGTCCATAAAGCTTTGTGAAAGTTTCTGTCTTCCAGGGGGGCCTGAGCTGTGGCATGGTCTGCTCTTTTGTTGTTATCTGGCTCTACCTGAAAATAAACCTTCAGGTCCTTTGAGTCTCCCTTGAGTTATCCCCAAGACTTAACAGAGGCCAGGACCACTGAACAAGAGGGAGATTGGTACCAATTCTGTACGTAAGACGTTTGGAGCAAGCATTGGAGTGGCAAAGTGATAGGAGGCTCCACCGGAGACACAGGCGAGGGCCAGACCTCAGAGAAGGGCTCTGGGAGTTGTTTGTTCTTTCTCCAGTATCATTACAATTTCAGACTGCTTATGATGAAAAGGGGAATTAGAGATAGAAATGAAGAGACTCATTTCTAGGATAGCATTCCAGGGACAAAAAGACAAGAGTTATTAGGATTCATTAGTGTATAATTCCCTCAACGCTAATGGCCCCTACTTTGACTATCATTTCTCCAAATTATTTTGCCAACTTGCTTCTCAAAATAAAACCAAACCAAACCATAAGTTTGGGTTTATCAGTCCAATGTTTTATTCAAAGAACAAGAAGGCTTTAAGACTGACTACCAGTAGTTATTTGTTATACTTTCTATCGATTTTTAGAGAAATATGCAGAGAACTATACAAGAGAAGGCAGTTTCCAATGGTTTTTCATCACCATTTGGCTCTGATCCCAGAAGAGGGGTGTCATCTTCTCATGCTAGTACAGATCCTGAATTTTAATGCCATTGCAAAAGTCAGGATTGGCAAGAACAGATGTCTGATACCAGGAAGTAATCATCAGTGGCATAAGACATGGTTATGTTCCACTCCCTTCTATTGTACTATTGTACTTTCTTTTTAATAATGTCGGGTCACCCCCAGAGGAGCCAGACACACACCCTCTGCCGCAATGGAATGGAAGACACGTAGTCCTCGGTGCCCAGGCTCACAAGGGGAAGCGTCAAAAGACATTCGATTCTGGTACCCCATTTTCTCATAATGGTGGCTTAGAACTATCCCTTCTTTAAAGAGCTTTTATTCAGGAGAGGTACTGAGATCCCTGTTATTTTAATCACATAGCTGCCTGCAGTTGTTATTTGCTCAGTTACATGGTGGCACATTTTGCAGCTAATCCACACAGACAGATTCACAAGGAAGCCATTTCGCTCAATAGACATTTCACAGAAGCATTTTAAAGATTTTCCCATCGTTCTGGTGGGGACAGATTAGTAAAACCCATTTGAACATTTTCCAAGCCAATGTCATCTGAGCCTTCTCTACACCTTAGCACTTCAGGGACACAAATCTTGTTCATTTGCTGAAACTGACCCAGGACATCTTCCTAAGAAAAACTGTGGCTTTTCTTGCAGAAGAAAGGGTAAAGCATTCAGAGCAGAAACCCAAAAGCCCCAAAAGAGATCACGTGCATCAGGGGCGATATGAAGTGTAAAGAAGTTAGGATTTCATGATGCATCTCTCCAAGGAAGAGGTTAGTATATGATAGGAGGTAAGCAGTCACAGGTGGTAATGGATTTCTTGCTCGCAGATGAGACCACCTGGATCAGGACAGGCTCCATAATTTTCAGGATCCAGTGCAGAATGAAAAGGCAGGGGTGCTTGTTCTAAAAGTAGGAATTTAAAGATAGCGACAGCAGAGCCTTGACCTAAGAGCAGGGATCTCCTAAACGCTGGCCTTTTGTACCTGCACAGGTGTCTTGCCAATGGGGTTTCAGCCCCAGGCAAGTTCACTACGGATTCAATGTGACCAAAGGAATTGACAGCAAAACGTTCTTGGGGTGAAAGGGTTACACCCAACTTTATTTCCAGGTGGCAGGTTAGTCACTAAAATCCCATTCACTCAGAGCGAGTCTGCATGCAGCAAGCCGGTCTCTGCCTCTGGGCCCCTCTGCACCGCCGTCCTCTGGGCCCCTCTGCACAGTTGTCCTGCACAGCCATCCTCTGGGCCTCTGTCTGCAGCGCTGCCACCACTCCAGCCTCTGCTCTGCTCTCCTGCAGCCTTGCAGCCATGCCACCGTGTCACACCCAGAGCACTGGGTGGAGCTCTTTATACAGAGTCAACAGCCATGTATTGCCCACAGGTGTGCAGTGAGCTAATCAACCAGGGCCAGGTGAGAATCCTGGCCATAGGAACTCTCATTTTATCCACAACAGGTCTCATGACCATGAAGTGCCTGCAGGAGGGAGACAGCGAAAACAAGCATTAATTATGGAATTCTAAGGAAAACTTATCTATAAAGGGAAAGTCAAAGAAAACCCAACAGACACTGGTATGGAGAGGTCATGGAGGTAGAAAACAAGACAGGGACAAAGAGCATCTCAGGAGAGAAGCTTTCAAACAGAAACCACATGAACCCTGTATATGCTCGCCCTTCTAGCACACTGGCAGGGGGTCACCTCCAGTTGCTGCAGGATACAGTCACCTGTCCAGTGCTGGTAAAGGCCAAGTCAGGCAAGCATAAAAAGCATCTTTGGCATTTGATAGCCAAGAGGTCATTACTGACCTGATGTAAAAGTTTCATTAACAAAAGAGGAACAGCCAGGTGCCAGATGGCATGGAGGGCAGGCCGGGAGATGGCTGCAAAGGCCTCCCTGAGGAGGGTGAGGAGAGATTACTGCAAAAGGGCTGCACCTGGAGGGAGAGGGCGAGCTGGGAGGAAGGTGGTGGTGGCGGTGGCGGTGTGTTTTGTTTGGCTTTAAGACGGGAGAGACTTGAGCATGTTTGTATGTAGAAGAAAAGGAGTCAGCAGTACCAAGGGAAAAGTTGGAGGAAGAGAGGAGACAGGAGAAAGAAGAGAAGACAGAGAAAGACAAGGGATTGGAAGAAAAAAATCACTGAGGGTTTGTAAAGCATAAGATATCCAGAGCTCTGAGGAAAGAAAGGGAAAGTGTACATTCAGGAAAAGAAAGGAACATCGAATGGTGAATGTAGATCCATTTTTAGGAATATGCTTCCATTTTGGGGGAAGAGATCCGGAGTTGGAAATTGAAGTATTTCACGCCTTTGTTCTGCCTTTATCTTCTGTATAAAGTAGGAGATGAGGTTATTTGCTGAGGATAAATACTGAAATCTTGCTTAGTAATAAAAACTTACTTTGATTTATATAGTTCCTTTCCAGCAGTCACTTCAAAGTCCTTTAGCAACTGCAACTCTTAAGCAACCTATTCTGGTATTTTGATAGACTCTTTCATTGTGGTATCAATTTTTTTTTTCCAACTAATTATTTCTTTGTATCAAAGAAAAGCTAGGAAATTTCTACTAAGACTTAACCATGATCAGAAATAGATTTTCCTTCTATAGCATTTTATAGGGCAATCATTTCAGAACTCATAGAACTCAGAATCAGAACATCATGTCTGGAAATAAGACTATGGGGGCAAGCCCCTTGCAAGGCTAGTTTCCCTAGGAAAGAATATTCTGTTTGAAATACGGCTCTGGGTAGAGCTTATTCTATTAATTTTACTCCCGTATTACAGTGGTTTCAGTTTCTTTTCTGCAGGATTTCCACCATGGTTTAATATGCACAACAACTAAGTAAAAATCCCATCCTGAGAGGGCTTCCCTGACAGGATTTCATACTGAGTATTTATTATTCTTATTACTAGCATCTGATATAATATCTTTCCTAAAGCTCAGAAATATTTGCAAGTCACCCACATATTTAATATTCATTCAGCATGCCCAGTCTCTTTACTGGGCTATTTTATAGACTTACCACTTTTCAACATCTATCTAGTTTGTTTCTTTATCATGGAGATATTATCCATCTCCCCCTACAAAAATGTAAGTTGTGAGAACAGAGATTAAAGTCTGTATTCTCAACGCCTCGAACCACACCTGGTTGCAATAGGTACTCGGTGGATGTTTGCTGAATGAATAAATAAAAAACACTTGTGGAATATTTCCTATTTGACTAACGTGTCACATTAACATGCCCATAGGTGTGCAGGATAACTTTCCATCCTGATCCCATTTCTCTGCTGAAATCTGTTACCACCAGCCTTTTTTTTAAAGCTTTGTGTTTAGGTCTGGGCCAAAGAGGTGATTATCCCCAACTGATTTGCCCACCTCCAAATCACAAACACTAGAGGAGAGGCTCACCTTTGAAAGGTGCTTGGCATTTTGCATTTGTTAAGTCATTTTTTTTCTCAAAATAACTTTATGAAGTAATTATTTCCATCTTATAGAGGCAGAAACTGAAGCTCTAAAAGATTAAGTTGCCCAAAGTTAGAAAGCAAAAAAACAAAAAGCCTGAATTTGAGTGCAAACTTATTCCCAAAAACCAGATCTCTTACAAAAATTGCTTGAGAATTACTCAGTGACACATATTGTTTTGACAAAGAAAGAAATAGAACAAAACAAAACGTATTTGACCTTCAAAAAAAGAAAAGTAGTGGGGAGAAACTTATGCCTGCAGTTTTCGTCAATAATTCGAGCATGGAAAACAAATCTATTTCCAATCTGGCAAAGCCTCTCTTAGAGAGAACTGATATCTTGGCTTGGATCTGAGAAACCATGTAAATCCAATTCAAAAATTGTGAGCAGTTCAGACAGAATTTCTAGATACAAAGAAGTCTGGAGCAACCTTCTATTTCTCCCCAGTACAACGGAGGTCACTCCTCTTTGTTCAGGACTGAGTTTCAAGACGCATTATCCCTTTCATTTCACCCTCTCAGTCATGATTCACACGGTTTCATCTCCTACAGACTCAATACGGTGGAGGATATAAGAGAGTAGCTACATTTTAAGTCTCTGCCCACTCTTTTGCCCTTTTCCCTTTTTCTTTTTGGCTTTTATAAACCAGCAAAACATCTGGCCAATTTCCTTAATATCCAGATGTTTGGGTCTAATTTACATTGCTAATTATTTTTAAATTTTTTACTGAATGCATTGGGTTTATGGGTAAATATAGCCTAAGTGAAAGTATGTGAAGGTTGCCAGCTGATGGAAAATGGAGCTAACCGGTAATCAACATCAACATCTGCTCCTCATTTCTCTCTTGCTTCCTGGCTCAATCAAAATAATGTGCCTAATCTTTGAAGAAATTACTAGAGAAGTAAAAAAATCACTTGACAATCTTTACCTTATCATTATCACAACCATAAAGAAGCTAGACGTGGTCAGAGGCAAAAGCCAGATCTGTGTCAGGGAAATGGCCTGAGTACACTCACACATGGCACCAGGGGGATCGAATTAAGATAAGACTTCAGATCCCAAATCCTCAAATCCAGTTGTCACACCATGTCTACCATCCACGCTTCCTTTCCCGCTTACCGTTTGGCAAGACGTCCTGGGGGAAACACAGACAAATGCCTCCCACCCTCTTGGATTGTGAATGGAAGCACCCACCCAGCCTTCAGAAGCCATGCTGTAATCAGAGGGTAGTCCCTGGTGATGTTGTTCCTTGACCATATAGCCCAGTGGTCTCCAGTCAGACAACAGGGTAGCTGGCTTGGTAGTCCTGAGGTCAAGACTAAATCATACGTTATACCCCAACATACAGTTTAAAGGCAATCACTAGATTGAAACCATTCCTATCAAGCTTAAGGTTACTGATTTCTGTTTGATGGGTCACATGTCAAAACTTACTTCCTTTATGTACCTTGCAATCACTGTAGTTCTGTTCGTAGAAACGCATTTAATAGAACAAATATACCTAACTTGAACATAAAAAGTCAAAAAGAGGAAATAAAAACATACGATTTTACAACTACTGATTAATAACATTAAACAAAGAACTTTTATTTTATCTATTTACTTTCTGTAAACTTTGTATGTAAGTACAACGCATGATTGGAGAAGTGAAAAAACCATACATTTGTAGCATAAATTAATACCCCTGGGTAGCTACCACCCAGGTCAAGAAAGAGAATACTACCAGCTGCTCAGAAGACCCCTTTCCCCTTGTGCACATGGTATATTCCTGCAATTGTTCATTTCTTATTTAATTTCTCTCAAGAAAGGTTTTACAGTTTCTGTGTAAAGGTCTTCTTGTACATCTTGTATTTATTACTATTTGGTGTTTTTTAAGGCTAATATAAATGGTATCACTTTATAAATTTCATTTTCTACTTATTGTTGATACATGAAAAACATTTTTATATTGAATTTAAAATATTTGGTAAATTTATTCATTCCAGTACTTTATGTGTAGATCCTTCTGGATTTTCTACATAACACTTTGTCACATGTGAATATGAGTTTTGTTCTTTTTCTTTCCTTTCTTAAGCCTTTTCTTTTTCTTGTCTTATTTCTCTGACTAGACTTTTCAGAAAAAGGTAGAATCATAGTGGTGATAGTGGGCATCTTTGTCTCCTTTTGATCTCTGGGAAAAAATCTTTCAGTCTTTTACCATTGGTATCATGGTTATATGCCTTCATAACATGATTAGACTGTTCTCATTAAAAGATATAGAAATAATTTCCTCTCTTTCTTTCTTGAGAGTATTTGTAGGTGATAGACATTACTTTTTCTGTTAGTATTTGGAATGATTCACTGGTAATGTCATCTGTTTTTGTTTTGAGAAAGGTTTTAGTATGCATTTATTTTCTTTTTGTATCAATTTTGATAGGTTGTATCTTTCAAAGACTGTGTCCAATTCAACTAAATTACCCAATACATTAGCATAAAGCAATCATTTTTTATATCCTCTTATGACTATTTTAAGATATGCAGTATAAGTAGTTTTGCCCTGATATTTGTTGTGTTTATTTATTCTTTTGTCTGTATTTTGCCTGGAATTTATTGAATTGTATTATTTCTGAAGAACTGAAATTTGGTTTGTTGATTCCTTCTATTGCATGCTCATTTTCTTTTTAAATTTTGCTCTTATCTCTATTATTTCCTACTTTTGCTGTCTTTGACTTTTTCTAACTTCTTGAGATAGATAACTAAATTGTTTGTTTTCATCCTTTCTTCCTTTCTAATATTAAACCATAAGTTTCCCTTCAAGCAGGATTTCAATTCCAGCCTACAAGTTTTGTCAGGTAGTACTTTTTTTAATCCTTTGGTTCAAAAAATATTTTCTAATTTCCAGAATGACTCCATATTTTACTCATGTGCTATTTAGAAGTTAATGTTTAATTTCCAATATATATGGAGATTTTCTAATATGTTCTTGACATTCTACAGAGGTCAGAGACATCATCTGTATGACAGTCCCTCATAATTTGTTGAGACTGTTTTATGGCTCAACACATAGTCAGTTTTGGTCAATGCTCCACATAAACTTTAGAAGGAGGTATATTTTTCTATTGTTGGGGTCAGTATTCTATGTGTTATAGAGTCAAGTCTGTTAATCACATTGTTCAGATGTTCTGCTCCTTACAGACTTTAATACATGCTGTCTAGCAGTTACTGAGTGAGCAGAATTAAAATCTTTTAAAATCTCCCACTATGATTTCAAATTTTTCTATTTCTATTGTCGGTTCTGTCAATTTTTGCTATATACATTATGAATCTTGTTATTCGGCGGATATAAATATTAAATCTTCATATCTCCCCCATCCCTCATCTTTAGTAATACTTCTTGTGTTAAAGCCTATTATGTCTGATAAGAAAATAGTTTCCCCACCTCTTTTTGCTGGAGTTTGCATAGTTTATCTTTCTCCATCCTTTTACTTTGAATCTCTCAGATCCTTGTATTTGAGATATATCCCTTGTAAGTACAATGTGATTTTTTTTATCCAGTCTGAAAACTTTTCTCCTTTAATTGAAGCAGATAGTCCATTTAAATTTAATGTAGTTACTATTTGTTTTCTGTTTGTCTCACCTTTTTTCTGTTCTCATTTTCTTCTTTTACCTAATTTTGGATTGATAAAGTATTTTTATTATATATATCATTGCATTGTTTTGCTACTCATATGGTAGCTACCTGGAGATTAGAATATTCTTCCTTGGCTTCTTAAATCCAAGTCAGTACATCCCCCTCCTTTGGGACAATCAATACAAGGGTCTTCATATTCTTTAACATTTTATGCCCTATTCCATTGTAAATACTATTGTTTTCAAATTCTCCATATATTTTGAACCATATAAAACATGATTACTATTGTTTTTTAGTCAATATGCATTTAGATTTACCCATATATGTACCATTTCTATTGCTTGTCATTACTTCCTGAATCTCCGAGCAGCCACATGAAACCATTTCCTTCACCCCAGAATTGCTTCCTTTAGTATTTATTTCACCGTGGATCTACTTGCAATAAATTCCCTCATTTTTTTGTTTATCTGAAAATATATTATTTTCTTATTAAAAGCTTTCCACTGGAGATTTTCTTTCAGTATTTTGAAAATATAATCATTGTCTTGACTAAACAACTGATTGAATAAAAGAAATATTGAATGAATGAATGAATAAATAAATAAATAAATAAAATAGTGAAGAGATGGGGTTTCACAGGTGACAATGAGTAATGCTGTTTGCCTGCGTACAGGGAATTCAGAAGAGGGGAGATCAAAACATGTAGAAAGGCACACACACACCCCAAGAACAAGGTCACATATTCAATGCACTCATCAATAAATGTTCATCAACTTATTAAATAATTTGTATTTGTAATTAGAATCTTACTAGATTCTGGCATTAGAAAGTGTACATAATGTTCCTTTCATTGTCTTGGAGAATTTATAATCTAGTAGAGAAATACATGTTTCTTATTAAAAGGTAATTTTATCCTACTTTGAATCTTTCCTAAGGACCAACCACATTTTAATGACTTTTGAAGAAAAGTCATCAAGTATATCCATATAGGTCCGCACAGCAAATCTACAGACCGAAGCAGAATTCCACTTCATTGTGGAAGGAAAAAGGGACTTAGTCCACGTGGGACAGTCTGATACTTGGGAAAAAAGCATGAAGGAAGTAAAACAATAGAAGGAAATCAAAAGCTTTTTAGAAGGGAAAGACATAATGTGATTTATTTAGCCTTTAATTTGACTACGCTTTCATTTAGAATAATAGTTTTACAAATGCTTATCTTTGGGTAAGGCTAAGACCATGTGGAAAAGGCTAGAGTATTTGTGCTAAGAATATCTGCATTCATTAGCTAACTCATGCTTGCTCAGATGAACTGTGAACTGGGCAAAAATTTAGGTGATGCGTACCAGATATGCTCATGTTGAGGAGACAAAGAAAAAATATTCGGGCCAAGTGGAATGAAGCCGAGGAGAAAAACGCTCCTAGAGGGAACAAATTGAGAGCAGGCGTCTCTAGAGGAGAGGCTTGCCACAGGCCCAGGAGCAGAAGGAAAGCTTTCCAAATAGGGCGTTGCTTCTATCTTGCTCCTTTCCGGGACTCCACCTCCTGGTTGGCCTGCTGCTGAGAGCAGTCATCGGCAGTCTCCAGCAGTGCACAGCCGTCCCCCACATTCTCACTTGTTTAACTCACAGGCTCTTATCTCGGCTCTCCCTGTGTGTTCAGCATTTTGACCCTGTCTTGTAGCCTCTCCTCCCCTCCCCTCGCTGTGCTGGCACTCGCTTCTTCGCTTCTCATCAGTGGGCACTGCTCCAGCGCTGGCCCTCGGTACCCTCTCTTGGACATGGTGTGGTCTCTGTTCTTGGGCTCCACGCACTGCGACTGCAGCTAAAGATACACTCCTGCTTTCCCTCCTACCCGCATGTGCCTCATGGGAAGATGGACTGGGAAGTGGGGATATGTGTGTACAAAAGACTTTTCATAACTCCATGGCTTGGATGCGGGAAAATGAACACTTTTCATCTTGGGCTCATTTTTCTCAGGTCTATGAAATTAACATCTTTTTCTGGGTCCTGCTATCAGAAAGCGCATATGGTCAGCGATTGTAATTCAACTGACAGGGCTATGAGAACACTGAATACAAAAAGTTCAGTAAAACAAAAGTCTTGAGTGATGGAGTTGTGTTTTCTTTATAAGTAAAAATTCACGTGAAGAGGACAGAGCAATCTTTAAAATTAATCATCATTGTTTTCTTGTACCTTATATTTAGGTTTTAGTGAGCTCCTTCAGAAATAAAGGGTAAAGATCTGTAAGCCCTACCTCATGTTGTTAATAGCCTGAATTCATCTGTTTCCTCTTCTCCATGGTTTTATGGCTCTCCCCAGACCTATAAATTACATGGTAGTTATAGGCCCTTCCAGAAGAAAGGGGCAAAATGAGATAATTGACATCTCCCCCAATCTTACAGCACTTGGGTTCAATTATTCTTTTCTTTAATGGACCTTTCCCCCAATCTCCCTTTTCCTAACATAAATCATAGGCTCTATGCATTTCCAATTAGCTATAGGGAGGTCAGCTTCTGGATCTAAATGAGAGCAAACAGCAGGAGAGCTAACTCCTAGACTGCCACTCTCAGCTGACCTTTAGCCTTTATCCGACAGCTCGCTCTGTGTCCACCAGCCTCATGCAGATGTGCTCCTCATCCAGTGCACAAGTTGGGAAGGTGGCCCCCTGACAGATAACATGGCACCTTTGGTTCTGATACTTGGTTGTCCTGCCAAGCGGTAGGACAATAGCTTACGCACATGTAAACAACTATCCATTACAAGGAACTCCAATCAGTTGGGTTAGGTACTGTGGCCCAGTGATAACCATTCTCCAAGTGGCTTGCTAATTCTTTATAGACTATTTCAAACCTCAGGTTTCTCCCCTGAGTATCTTACACTTTGGGGAGAAAACCCCACTCTTCTGTATTTATTAATGTAATATGACTCGGCTTGTGCCTGAGTTTAGGGAGACAAAACGTCTAACTTAAGATCATTCATATATTAGACGGTCCTGTCCATTATAATGAATTACAGGTGTTGGCCAAGCAGCAGTCTGGTTATTTAGAATGATTCTTAAACTCACTGGTAGAGGCACCACAGAAACCCCTTAGGATACTTGAGGGCAGGCTGAGTCAGGTAGACAATTCCTCTATAATCATTTACTAATAAGCTCATATCAATGTAATGGTGCAGAGGATAATGGTTTATAGCCTGATACATCATTTGTTGCTAAATCCATATGTTTACCATTTTGAGATCTCAGGCTAACAGTGATCACCATAAAATACTGGAACTACACAAAGCAGATGTCACCAAGTCAGAAGATGGCAGTTAATACTTAAAAATCATAAGATTTCACATAAAAGTTTGTGCTTGTCCCAAAATATGGTGAGTTCTGGTAGCATTAGGCAGTATGGCCTCCATAACTAAAGGAAAGAAGACACTACCTATCTTCAAGGCCTGAGTATTCAGGTCACAAGTCTGGTTTCTCTGGATGCTTGAGGTTGTGATTCTGATTACTCCCTTCCTAAAATCCAGTTACTTAGTATGAACTTGGCTACATAGAATTGGGGGTTCTGACAGTGTATAGGAATGGACAAACAGACATTAAAAGTAGGACAAGGAATACTTGAACTTTGTCTCAAGCTGTACCCATAGGATCTGGCCCATTGTGACCAGTTCCTCTCATGGAATTATGGAATCATACAGACTGCTTTTTTTTAATTGAACTATAGTTGATATACAGTATTATGTTAGTTTCAAATATGCAACATAGTGATTTAACAACTATCTACATTATTGCTCACCCTACATAGTGTAGTTACTGGCAACATAGAATGATGTTACAGAACTATTGACTATATTCTCTGGGCTCTACTTTCATCCCTGTGACTAATTTATATATGATAGAGATTTTATACCTCTTTATCCCATTCATTCATTTCACCCAGCCCCTGCCCACGGTAACAACCAGAGACTTCTCAGTGTCTATGAGTCTATTTCTGTTTTGTTCATTTGTTTTATTTTGTTTTGTTTAGATTCCACATATAAGTGAAATCATATGGTTTGTCTTTCTCTGCCTGTCTTATTTCACTTAACATAATACCCTCTAGGTCCATCCATGTTGTTGCAAATGCAAGTTTTCTTTCTTTTTTATGGCTGAATATATATATATATCTCACATCTTCTTTATTCATTCATCTATTGATGGACACTTTGGCTGCTGCTTCCATATCTTGGCTATTGTAAATAATGCTGCACTCCTGCAATAAATAGGGGTGCATATATCCTTTCGCATCAGTGATTTTATGTTCTTCTGGTAAATTCCTAGAACTGGAATTACTCAGTCAGATGATATTTTTAGTTTTAGTTTTTTGAGGAACCTCTATACTGCTTTCCACAGTGGCTGCACCAATTTACATTCCTACCAACAGTGCAGAAATGTTCTCTTTTCCACAAAGATCATTTCAATCTTCCATTCCCTCCACCACATGTGACAACCAACTCTTCCTTATATCTAATATAGTGTCATTCTCTGCCATAGTATTAGATTCTGTGATACTGCTTTTCTTTCTTGTTTTTCATGCATGCTTATCTTGCCACCTTCCAACATAAATGTAAGCCCACGAGGGAAGGGGTGCCTCATAGTTCCTCTGTAATTGCCATATTATTTAGTATATAGTAAATGTTCACTATTTATTGAATGAGCTGATTTAAGACAAATTACTTCACTTTTCAATGTCTCAGTTTATTTGCTCAAAAAAGAATGCTCCCTTTCAGGCTACTGGATATCATTTATTTCATTGAACCTATGAGGGATACTGTTAGGGATTATTTTGTAGAAATTGCTTCTTTACTGACAGTTGCTTCATACATGTAATTTATTGTATTAAAAATAAAATCCTGGTACATTTCAGGAAGAGGGTCGAGTCCAAATGCTATAGAATGCTCTGCTGGTTAGAATGAATCTTGAATACAAGAGGAAAACGTAATTTAAAAAAAATTTAGTTTGGTATCATTAATCTACAGTTACATGTGCAATATTATGGTTATTAAACTACCCCCTTCATCAGGTCCCCCCACCAATCCCATTACAGTCACTGTCCATCAGCGTAGTGAGATGCTATAGGATCACTACTTGTCTTCTCTGAGTTGTACAGCCCTCCCCGTGCCCCCCCAAACATTCCATCTGCTAATCGTAATGCCCCTTTTTCCCCCTTATCCCTCCCTTCCCACCCATCCTCCCCAGTCCCTTTCCCTTTGGTAACTATTAGTCCATTCTTGGGTTCTGTGAATCTGCTGCTGTTTTGTTCCTTCAGTTTTTTTCTTTGTTCTTATACTCCACATATGAGTGAAATTATTTGATACTTGTCTTTTTCAGCTTGGCTTATTTCACTGAGCATAATACCCTCTAACTCCATCCATGTTGTTACAAATGGTAGGATTTGTTTTCTTCTTATGGCTGAATAATACTCCATTGTGTATATATACCACTTCTTCTTTATCCATTCATCTACTGATGGACACTTAGGTTGCTTCCACTTCTTGGCTATTGTAAATACTGCTGCAATAAACATAGGGGTGCATCTGTCTTTTTCAAATTGGGCTGCTGCATTCTTAGGGTAAATTCCTAGGAGTGGGATTCCTGGGTCAAATGGTATTTCTATTTTGAGTTTTTTGAGGAACCTCCATACTGTTTTCAACAATGGTTGAACTAATTTGCATTCCCACTAGCAGTGTAGGAGGGTTCCCTTTTCTCCACATCCTCGCCAACATTGTTGTTTCTGTTTTGGATGTTGGCCATCCTCACTGGTGTGAGGTGATATCTCATTGTGGTTTTAATCTGCATTTCTCTGATGATTAGCGATGTGGAGCATCTTTTCATGTGCCTGTTGGCCATCTGAATTTCTTCTTTGGAGAACTGTCTATTCATGTCCTCTGCCCATTTCTTAATTTATTTGCTTTTGATTTGTTGAGGTGCGTGAGTTCTTTATGTATTTTGGATGTCAACCCCTTATCGGATACATCATTTATGAATATATTCTCCCCCACTGTGGGATGTCTTTTTGTTCTACTGATGGTGTCCTTTGCGGTACAGAAGCTTTTCAGCTTGATATAGTCCCACTTGTTCATTTTTGCTTTTGTTTCCCTTGCCCGGGGAGACATGTTCATAAAGAAGTCACTCATGTTTATGTCCAAGAGATTTTTGCCTATGTTTTTCCTAAGAGTTTTATGGTTTCATGACTTAAATTCAGATCTTTGATCCATTTTGAGTTTACTTTTGTGTATGGGGTTAGACAGTAGTCCAGTTTCCTTCTCTTACATGTAGCTGTCCAGTTTTTCCAACACCAGCTGCTGAAGAGGCTGTCATCTCCCCATTGTATATCCAAGGCTCCTTTATCATATATTAATTGACTATATATGTTTGCGTTAATGTTTGGATTTTCTATTCTGTTCCACTGATCTGTGGGTGTGTTTTTGTGCCAATACCAAATTGTCTTGATTACTGTGGCTTTGTAGTAGAGCTTGAAGTCAGGAAGCGTAATTCCCCCTGTTTTATTACTCCTTCTCAGGATTGCTTTGGCTATTCGGGGTCTTTTGTAGTTCCATATGAATTTTAGAATTATTTGTTCCAGTTCATTGAAAAAAACTGTTGGTATTTTGATAGGGATTGCATCGAATCTGTAGGTCGCTTTAGGTAGTATAGTCATTTTGAAAATATTTATTCTCATAGCCAAGAGTATGGGATGCATTTCCATTTGTTAGTGTCCTCTTTAATTTCTCTTAGGAGTGTCTTGTAGTTTTCAGGGTATAGGTCTTTCACTTCCTTCATTAGGTTTATTCCTAGGTGTTTTATTCTTTTTGATGCAATTGTGAATGGAATTGTTTTTCTGATTTCTCTTTCTGTTAGTTCATCGTTAGTGTACAGAAAAGCAAAAGATTTCTGTGTGTTAATTTTGTATCCTGCAACTTTGCTGAATTCAGATATTAATTCTAGTAGTTTTGGAGTGGAGTCTTTAGGGATTTTTATTTACAATATTATGTCATCTGCAAATAGTGACAATTTGACTTCTTCTTTACCAATCTGGATGCCTTGTATTTCTTTGCTTTGTCTGATTGCCGTGGCTAGGACCTCCAGTACTATGTTGAATAACAGTGGAGAGAGTGGGCATCCCTGTCTTGTTCCCGATCTTAGATAAAAAGCTTTCAGCTTCTCACTGTTAAGTATGATGTTAGCTGTGGGTTTGTCATATATAGCCTTTATGATATTGAGGTAGTTGCCCTCTATACCCATTTTGTTGAGAGTTTTAATCATGAATGGATGCTGAATTTTGTCAAATGCTTGTTCAGCATCAAGGAGATGATCATGTGGTTTTTGTTCTTCTTTTTGCTGATATGGTGGATGATGTTGATGGATTTTCGAATGTTGTACCATCCTTGCATCCCTGGGATGGATCCCACTTGATCATGGTGCATGATCTTCTTGATGTATTTTTGAATTTAGTTTGTTAATATTTTGTTGAATATTTTTGCATCTACATTCATCAGGGATATTGGTCTGTAATTTTCTTTTTTGGTGAGCTCTTTGCCCGGTTTTGGTATTAGAGTGATGCTGGCTTCATAGAAAGAGTTTGGAAGTATTCCCTCCTCTTCTATTTTTTGGAAAACTTTAAGGAGAATGGGTGTTATTTCTTCTCTATATGTCTGGTAGAATTCATAGGTGAACCATCTGGTCGGGGGTTTTGTTCTTGGGTAGTTTTTTGATTACAGATTCAATTTCGTTGCTGGTGATTGGTCTGTTTAGTTTTCTGTTTCTTGTTTGGTCAGTCTTGGAAGGTTGTATTTTTCTAAGAAGTTGTCCATTTCCTCTAGGTTTTCCAGCTTGTTAGCATATAGAGTCTCATAATATTCTCTTATAATTCTTTGTATTTCTGTGGAATCTGTCGTTATTTTTCCTTTCTCATTTCTGATTCTGTTTATGTGTGTAGATTCTCTTTTTCTCTTAATGAGTCTGGCTAGGGGTTTACCTATTTTGTTTATTTTTTCAAAGAACCAGCTCTTGGTTTTATTGATTTTTTTCTATTGTTTTAATCTTCTCAATTTTATTTATTTCTTCTCTGATCTTATTATGTCCCTCTTTCTGGTGACTTGGGCCTTGTTTGTTCTTCTTTTTCCAATTTCAGTAATTGTGTCTTTAGACTATTCATTTGGGAATGTTCTTCCTTCTTTAAATAGGCCTGGATTGCAATATACTTTCCTCGTAGAACTGCCTTTGCTGCGTCCCACATAAGTTGTGGCTTTGTATTGTTGTTGTCATTAGTCTCCATATATTCTTTGATTTCTGTTTTGATTTGGTCGTTAACCCGTTGATTAATTAGGAGAATGTTGTTAAGTCACCATGTATTTGTGAGCCTTTTTGTTTTCTTTCTAAAATCATTTCTAGTTTTATACCTTTGTGATCTGAGAAGTTGGTTGGTAGAATTTCAATATTTTTGACTTTACTGAGGTTCTTTTTGTGGCCTAGTATGTGGTCTATTCTGGAAAATGTTCCATGTGCACTTGAAAAGAATGTGTGTCCTGTTACTTTTGGGTGTAGAGTTCTACAGATGTCTGTTAGGTCCATCTGTTCTAGTGTGTTGTTCAGTGCCTCTGTGTCTTTACTTATTTTCTGTTTGGTTGATATGTCCTTTGGAGTGACTGGTGTGTTAAAGTCCCCTAGAATTAATGCATTGCATTCTATTTCCTCATTTAATTCTGTTAGTATTTGTTTCACATATGCTGGCGCTCGTGTGTTGGGTGCATATATATTTATAATGGTTATATCCTCTTGTTGGAGTGACCCCTTTATCATTATGTAATGTCCTTCTTTATCTCTTGCTACTTTCTTCGTTTTGAAGTCTATTTTGTCTGATACACGTACTGCAAAACCTGCTTTTTTCGCCTTGTTGCTTGTATGAAATATCTTTTTCCATCCCTTCACTTTTAGTCTGTGTATATCTTTGGGTTTGAGGTGAGTCTCTTGTAAGCAGCATATAGATGGGTCTTGCTTTTTTATCTATTCTGTGTCTTTTGATTGGTTCATTCAGTCCATTTACATTTAGGGTGATTATCGATAGATATGTACTTATTGCCATTGGTGGCTTTAGATTCGTGGTTACCAAAGGTTCAAGGGTTGCTTCTTTACTATCTAACAATCTAACTTAACTTTCTTGTTAAGTTATTTTAAACACCATCTGATGTTTCTTTATTTCTCTCCCTTCTTATTCTTCCCTCTCCATTCTTTATATACTTGGTGTTTTATTCTTTGCCTTTATTTAGTATTTGGATAGTCTGCTTTCTTTGCTATGATTTTATTTTCTCTGCTGACATCTTTTTAGCCTTAGGAGTGCTCCCCTCTACATCAGTCCGTTTAAGATATCCTGTAGTGGTGGTTTATGGGAGGCAAACTCTTTCAGCTTTTGCTTGTCTGGAAATTGTTTAATCCCTCCATCATATTTAAATGATAATCGTGCTGGATACAATATTCTTGGTTCGAGGCCCTTCTGTTTCATTACGTTAAATATATCATGCCATTCTCTTCTGGCCTGTAAGGTTTCTGTTGAGAAGTCTGATGATAGTCTGATGGGTTTTCCTTTGTAGGTGATCTTTTTTCTCTCTCTAGCTGCCTTTAATACTCTGTCTTTAACTTTGATCTTTTCCAATTTAATTATTATGTGTCTTGGTGTTGTCTTCCTTGGGTCCCTTGTGTTAGGAGATTTGTGGGCTTCTGTGGACTGCGAGACTATTTCCTTCCCCAGCATGGGGAAGTTTTCAGCAATTATTTCTTCAAAGACACTTTCTATCCCTTTTTCTCTCTCTTTTTCCTCTGGTACTCGTATAATGCGAATATTGTTCCATTTGGATTGGTCACACAGTTCTCTTAATATTCTTTCATTCCTAGAGATCCTTTTATCTCTCTCTGCCTCAGCTTCTCTGTATTCTTGTTCTCTGTTTTCTATTCCATTAACAGTCTCTTGCATCTCATCCAGTCTGCTGCTAAACCCACCGATCGCTTGTCTCATTTCTGCATTGTCTTTCCTGACTTCCCTCACTTCCTCCCTCAGCTCTTGCATATTTCTCTGTAGATCCATCAGTATGGTTATGACTTTTATTCTGAATTCTTTTTCAGGAAGGTTTTGCATTTCCATCCCTTCAGACTCCCTCTCTGGTGTCTGGGTCTGGATAAGCTTTGTTTGTACCATATTCCTCTGTGTTTTCATGGCAATAGAAGTGGTCGCTGGTAGG
Organism: Phataginus tricuspis; assembly: GCA_029783875.1. Taxonomy (NCBI): domain Eukaryota; kingdom Metazoa; phylum Chordata; class Mammalia; order Pholidota; family Manidae; genus Phataginus; species Phataginus tricuspis. Next base: position 3,633,831 of record JAQQAC010023241.1, read on the forward strand.
TGCCACGTATGTCAGCTGGGCTCCTTAAGAGTTAAAAAAAAAAGAAAGAAGAGAAAGAGAAGAGATAGAAAAGAAAAGAGAAAAAAAACACCAAAAACAAACAAACAAAAAGACGTCTGCCAGGAGTACATTCTGTGAGGATGCTGTAGGTGGCGCTGTTGCTCCACTATTCTGCATTCTGGGCTGTGCTGCTCCACAGGTCCCCTTGTAGCTCTGGCTCGGGTGGGAACGAATGGGAGGCTGTTGATCTCTGTGGGAACTCTCAGTAGGGCTACTTTTTCCCAGTCACAAGTCAAGGGGTCCAAAATTCCCCAAGACTCCTAGCCTGCTGGGCCGAGTGTGCTGGAACGATTCTGTTCCTCCATTGGGCCCATATCTCTTTAAGACCGCTAAAAAAAAGCACGTGCTGTTCTTTTGTCCCGGGGAGCCGGCTGCGAGGACCCAGTGCATTCCCCAGCTCAGATCCTGCACCCTCTGCCTCTCCAATCTCCGATACACTGCGCAATATGTGTCAGTGCTTCCGGCGCAGATCACCAGGGCTGGGTATTTTGCGGGCCTGTACTTCCACTCCCTCCTGGCTCTGAATCCTCTCCTCCCACCAGTGAACTGTGGTGGGGGAGTGCTCGGGTCCCGCCGGGGCGCAGCTCCGTATCTTACCCACTTCGCGGGGTGCCGAGTCCTCTCAGGCGTAGATACCGGCTGGCTTCTGTCCTGTATCTTCTGGTCTCTCTTTTAGGAATAGTTGTATTTTCATAAATATATATGGTTTTGGGAGGAGATTTCCGCTACCCTGCTCATGCCACCGTCTTCCTGGAACTCGGAAAATGTGATTTTTGTGTTCATTTTGAAAAAGAGTCCATCAGCCTGGAGAAAATAAATTGTGACAGTGGGAAAAGTGCCTTTGTAGATATGTTAATGATTTAGTTTGGGTTGCAAGAAACATTTTGAGGGAGAGAATAAATGAGTGATATAAAAGAGTTGCCAAGATTTAGTGAGGCAGAGCTCTTATATGCCTCCCTTTCCAAACATCAGTTCTTTCTAAGTCAACTTGGATGACAACTATAAACTTCAGCATGGAGATTCTAATTTCTTTTCTGTGTTTCGAAGCGTGAGTGAACAACTTAGACCTGAGTGGGAAACCTCATGTCATTTAGTAGTTTTTTCCAAATAAGCTGAACTACCACTGCTATTATTATTATCGGCTAGATTTGGAAGCTTGTAAATGGCATCAGTTACCACCGTGGAAAGCTGACTTACTGAAGTAGCAGGTGATTCAAACATTTCCCCTGTGTTAACTGAAGCCACTTTTCATCTTTTCATTCAGAGTGTGTAGCTTTTACTGTAGTAATAAATCAGTTTATTTCATTTGTTTACAAGGTTGTAGTAGTTAGAGGTTGGGGAGGAAATGGAGAAAGGATACTTTTTTCCTGGGACTATAATTATCAGGCATTGCTCAAAAGTACCAGTTCTGAGGATATGCCTATTTCTGCCTAAGTCACTCTCCTTTCTTTCTAAAAGTGAGCAAAGAGTGAATTCAAAGCAAAGTGTTCCAAGTACTTAAGAATCAGAGTTGAATCTGTTCTATTCAGTGAATACAATGTGACTTATATCCCAGAAAAACTCACTTTGAAATTGCCTTGAAGAAGACAGAAGTCCTGGTGAGCCACCAACAGAGCTTTGTGAAGCACAAACTTGGTCAGGCCCATCATGTCCTCTTCTCTGACAAAAAACATGCAGGGGAACCAGGAAAAACCACAGGTATCTTAGCTTCACTGAGACTATTATTCTGGACTATGTATTATATATACTAAAGTAGTAGGTCTATGTGAGCTAAGTTATATAGCTTTTCTGTGACCATACACATGATAAGAAATTCATATACAAGAGGGACATTTTCAAAATAGCAATACCAATTTAAAACTGCATCATGACTGTTGCTCCAAGAACTTGTTTCTAAACCCATCGTAACACTGAATGATGGAAGGAGAGCACCCTTCATTAGGTTTGCAGTTAACAGTAAGATAGATGAACAGAGACCTTAGAATAGGGGAATGTAAGACTTCAGTGTGTGCTTCGTAAATTGACAATTTGAACTAAGAAAAGCATATTGAGGGTGGAGAAAAATTCATTAATACAAAACAAAACAATTACATGGATTCATGACTGGAAAAGATCTAGAGATTATAGTAAATCAGGAGTGGATGCTCTGTCAATAGTGTAAGAAGACTGAGAGAATCTAAGGTGGGAACCAAGAAGTGCTGCATCAGAATGAGAACTGAATTCATACTTATAGGATTCTGGGCCCAGGATAAAATGAGCTGGAGAAATTGGAGGGAGCATGGTACATACCTGCAGGTATGATTTTAAGAAACAGTTAGCCAGGATTCTGTCTCTAGAAGAAATGGTTACCAAGCAATGCTATAGGCTTCAAGATAACAAAGGCCATTAATTATATGGTAAGTTTTCCATCTTTACTGAGATGAGAAGAAAGGAACATAGACTTAAGCTATGATGTGAAGGATTTGGATATGATATACTTGGAATGTTATCAAGAACTTTCCATTATAGATCCCTTTTCAGACTTATTTGACTCAGTCCATGAAAACCGAGATGCAATTCTGCTGAGAGCAAACAGGGTGGCTAAAATGACTTTCTATAGTCCTTTCTAGACCAATATTTGCATACCATTTTCACAGTCTTTAGTACCTTTAATACCCAAGATAACTCCATTATGTAGGGATTATTAGTCCCCTGGTTACAGATGTGGATATCAAATTTCAGAGAGATTAATTTCCTTATCTGGCCTTAAGCCCAAGTTTACTGACTGCAATTCTCATGCATTTTCTTCTTCTTCTTTTCTTATTAAGGTATTATTGATATAGACTCTTATGAAGGTTTCACATGAAAAAACAATGTGGTTACTACATTCACCCATATTATCAAGTCCCACCCATACCCCAATGCAGTCACTGTCCATCAGTGTAGTAAGATACCACAGATTCACTATTTGCCTTCTCTGTAAATACACTGTTTCCCTGTAATTCCCCACACCACGTGTACTAAATATAATACCCCTCAATCCCCTTCTCCTTCCCTCCCCACCTGCCCTCCTACACCCTCCCCTTTGGTAACCACTAGATCCTTCTTGGAGTCTCTAAATCTGCTGCTATTTTCTTCTTTGAGTTTTGCTTTGTCGTTATACTCCACAAATGAGGGAAATCATTTGGCAATTGTCACTCTCCACCTGGCTTATTTCACTGAGCATAATATGATCCAGCTCCATCCATGTTGTTGCAAATGGTAGGATTTGTTTCCTTCTTATGGCTGAACAGTATTCCATTGTGTATATGTACCACATCTTCTTTATCCATTCATCTACTGATGGACACTTAGGTTGCTTCCATATCTTGGCTATTGTAAAAAGTGTTGCAATAAACATAGGGGTGCATATGTATTTTTGAATCTGAAAAGTTCTTTCTTTGGGTAAATTCCAAGAAGTGGGATTCCCGGGTCAAGTGGTATTTCTATTTTTACTTTTTTGAGGAACCTCCATATTGCTTCCACAATGGTTAAACAAGCTTACATTCCCACCAGCAGTGTAGGAAGTTTCCCTTTTCTTCACATCCTTGCCAGCATTTGTTGTTCTTAGTCTTTTTGATGCTGGCCATCCTTACTGGTGTGAAGTGATATCTCATTGTGGTTTTAATTTGCATTTTCAGTGATGTGGAGCATCTTTTTATGTGTCTGGTGGCCACTGAATTTCTTATTTGGAGAACTGTCTCTTCATATCCTGTGCCCATTTCTTAATCGGGTTACTTGCTTTTTGGGTGTTGAGGCATGTAAGTTCTTTATATATTTTGGATGTTAACCCCTTGTCAGACATGTAATTTACAAATATGTCCTCCCATACTGTAGGATGCCTTTTTGTTCTGTTGATGGTGTCCTTTGCCGTACAGAAACTTTTTAGTTTAATGTAGTCCCATGAGTTCATTTTTGCTTTTGTTTCCCTTGCCCGAGGAGATGCATTAAGGAAGAAGTTGCTCATGCTTTTATTCAGGAGATTTTTGCCTGTGTTGTTTTCTAAGATTTTTATGGTTTCATGACTTACATTCAGGTCTTTGATTCATTTCAAGTTTACTTTTGTGTATGGGGTTAAACAATAATCCAGTTTCATTCTCTTGCATGTAGCTGTCCAGTTTGCCAACACCAGCTGTTGAAGAGGCTGTCATTTCCCCATTGTATGTCCATGGCTCCTTTATCATATATTAATTGACCATATATGGTTGGGTTTATATCAGGGCTCTCTAGTCTGTTCCATTGGTCTATGGATCTGTTCTTGTGCCAGTACCAAATTGTCTTGAGTACTGTGGCTTTGTAGTAAAGCTTGAAGTTGGGGAGCATAATCTCCCAGCTTTATTCTTCCTTCTCAGGATTGCTTTGACTATTCGGGGTCTTTTGTGGTTCCATATGAATTTTAGAATGATTTTCTCTAGTTCGTTGAAGAATGCTGTTGATATTTTGAATGGAATTGAATTGAATCTGTAGATTGCTTTAGGCAGGATGGCTATTTTGACAATATTAATTCTTCCTATCCATGAGCATGGGATGGGTTTCCATTTATTGGTATCTTCGTTAATTTCTCTCATGAGTGTCTTGTAGTTTTCAGAGTATAGGTCTTTCACTTCCTTGGTTAGGTTTATTCCAAGGTATTTTATTCTTTTTGATGCAATTGTGAATGGAATTGTTTTCCTGATTTCTCTCTCTGCCAGTTCATTGTTAATGTATAGGAATGCCACAGATTTCTGTGTATTAATTTTGTATCCTGCAACTTTGCTGAATTCAGAAATTAGATCTAGTAGTTTTGGAGTGGATTCTTTATGGTTTTTTATGTACATTATCATGTCATCTGCAAACAGAGACAGTTTAACTTCTTCCTTACCAATCTGGATGCCTTTTCTTTATTTGTTTTCTCTGATTGCCATGATAGGACCTCCAGTACTATGTTGAATCAAAGTGGGTAGAGTGGGCATCCTTGTCTTGTTCCTGAACTTAGAGGAAAAGGTTTCAGCTTCATGCTGTTAAGTATAATATTGGCTGTCGGTTTGTCATATATGGCCTTTATTATGTTGAGGTACCTGCCCTCTATACCCATTTTGTTGAGAGTTTTAATCATGAATGGATGTTGAATTTTGTCAAATGTTTTTCAGCATCTATGGAGATTATCATGTGGTTTTTGTCCTTCTTTTTATTGATGTGGTAGATGATGTTGATGGATTTTCGAATGTTGTACCATCCTTGCATCCCTGGAGTAAATCCTACTTGATAATGATGGATGATCCTTTTGATTTATTTTTGAATTCAGTTTGCTAATATTTTGTTGAGTATTTTTGCATCTATGTTCATCAGGGATATTGGTTTGTAATTTTCTTCTTCTGTGGTGTCTTTGCCTGGTTTTGGTATTAGAGTGATGCTGGCTTCACAGAATGAGTTTGGGAGTATTCCCTGCTATTCTACTTTTTGGAAACCTTTAAGGATGTTGGGTATTCAGTCTTCACTAAATGTTTGATGGAGTTCAGCAGTGAAACAATCTAGCCAGGGGTTTTGTTCTTAGATAGTTTTTTGATTGCCAATTCAAGTTCGTTGCTGGTAATTTGTCTAATCAGATTTTCTGTTTCCTCCTGGTCCAGTCTTGGACGGTTGTATTTTTCTAGAAAACTGTCCATTTCTTCTAGGTTATCCAGTTTGTTAACATATAATTTTTCCTTGTATTCTCTAATAATGCTTTGTATTTCTGTGGTATCTGTAGTGATTTTTCCTTTCTCATTTCTGATTCTCTTTATGTGAATAGAATATCTTTTTTTCTTGATAAGTCTGGCTAGGGGTTTATCTATTTTGTTTTATTTTCTCAAAGCACAAGCTCTTGCTTTCACTGACTCTTTCTACTGTTTTTTTCTTCTCGATTTTATTTACTTCTGCTCTAATCTTTATTATGTCCCTCCTTCTACTGACTTTGGATCTCATTTGTTCTTCTTTTTCTAGTTTCATTAATTGTGAGTTTAGACTGTTCGTATCGGATTGTTCTTCTTTCCTGAGGTAGGCCTGTATTGCAGTATACTTTCCTCTTAGCACAGTCTTCGTTGCATCCCACAGATTTTGCAGTGTTGAATTATTGTTGTCATTTGTCTCCATATATTGCTTGATCTCTGTTTTTATTTGGTCATTTATTCATTCGTTATTTAGGAGCATGTTGTGAAGCCTCCATGTGTTTGTGGGATTTTTCATTTTCTTTGCGTAATTTATTTCAAGTTTCATACCTTTGTGGTCTGAGAAACTGGTTGTTACAATTTCAGTCTTTTTGAATTTACTGAGGCTCTCTCTGTGGCCTAGTATATGATCTATTCTTGAAAATGTTCCATGTGCACTTGAGAAGAATGTGTATTCTGCTGCTTTTGGGTGTAGAGTTCTGTAGATGTCTGTTAGGTCCATCTATTCTAATGTGCTGTTCAGTGCCTCTGTCTCCTTACTTATTTTCTGTCTGGTTGATCTGTCCTTTGGAGTGAGTGGAGTGTTGAAGTCTCCTAGAATGAATGCATTGCATTCTATTTCTCCTTTAATTCTTTTAGTATTTGTTTCACATATGTAGGGGCCCCTGTGTTGGGTGCATATATATTTATAATGGTTATATCTTCTTGTTGGATTGACCCTTTTATCATTACGTAATGTCCTTCTTTGTCTCTTGAGACTTTCTTTGTTTTGAAGTCTATTTTGTCTGATACTAGTACTGCAACTCCTACTTTTTTCTCCCTATTAGTTGCATGAAATATCTTTTTCCATCCCTTCACTTTTAGTCTGTGTATGCCTTTGGGTTTAAAGTTAGTTGCTTCTAGGCAGCATATAGATGGGTTTTGCTTTTTTATCCATTCAGAGACTCTATGTTTTTTGATCAGTGCATTCAGTCTATTTACATTTAGGGTGATCATGGATAGGTATGTACTTATTGCCATTGCAGGCTTTAGATTCATGGTTACCAAAGGTAAAGGTTAACGTCTTTACTATCTAAGAGTCTAACTTAACTCACTCAATATGCTATTACAAACACAATCTAAAGGTTCTTTTTTTTCTCCTCCTTTTTCTTCCTCCTCCATCTTTATATATTAGGTATCATATTCTGTATTCTTTATCTATCCCTTGATTAACTTTGGCTATAGTTAATTTAATTTTGCATTTGCTTAGTAATTAGCTGTCTTCTTTCTTTACTGTGGTTTTATTACCTCTGGTGACAGCTATTAAACCTTAGGAACACTTCCATCTATAACAGTCCCTCCAAAATACACTGTAGAGATGGTTTGTGAGAGGTAAATTCTCTCAGCTTTTGCTTATCTGGAAATTGTTTAATCCCTCCTTCAAATTTAAATGATAATCTCACGGGATAAAGTATTCTTGGTTCAAGGCCCTTCTGCTTCGTTGCATTGAATACATCATGCCACTCCCTTGTGACCTGTAAGATTTCTGCTGAGAAGTCTGATGATAGCCTGATGGGGTTTCCTTTGTATGTGATCTTATTTCTCTCTCTGACTGCTTTTAATAGTCTGCCCTTACCCTTGATCTTTGCCATTTTAATTACTATATGTCTTGGTGTTGTCCTCCTTGGGTCCCCTGCGTTGGGAGACCTGTGCACTTCCATGTCCTGAGAGACTATCTCCTTCCCCAGATTGGGGAATTTTTCAGAAATTACCTCCTCAAAGACACTTTCTATCCCTTTTTCTCTCTCTTCTTCTTCTGGTACCCCTATAATGTGAATATTGTTCGGTTTGGATTGGTCACACAGTTCTCTTAATATTCTTTCATTCCTAGAGATCCTTTTTTTCTCTCTGTACCTCAGCTTCTTTGTATTCCTCTTCTCTAATTTCTATTTCATTTATGGTCTTCTCCACCATATCTAATCTGCTTTTAATACCCTCCATGTGTTCTTCAATGATTGGATCTCCAACTGTAATTCATTCCTGAGTTCTTGAATATGTTTCTGTACCTCCATGAGCATGTTAATGATTTTTATATTATACTCCCTTTCAGGAAGATCCATGAGGTCGATGTCATTTAAATCTTTCTCAGAAGCTGTATTAATAATTTTACTTTGACCCAGCTTCATTTGGCATTTTAAATTTGTATATGGCGCCCTCTAGTGCCCAGAATCTCTACTCTCTGGAGTTGCTCAGTCCCTGAAGCAATGTTGGGGGTCGCGGGGGAGTGGTATTGGTGCCTAGGGGGAGGAAGGAGCTGTTTCCTGCTTCCTGGCTGCTATGCCTGACTTCACTGCCTGAACCAGTGGGCCGAGCACACAGGTATAAGCCTTGGTTTGTGTTTGTAGTTGCTGTAGACAGATCTTCCCTCTGGTTGGCCTAACACCAGGGTAGGGTTTGCTGCTTTGCGAGCCATGTGGGGCTGGCCGGAAGAAAGGCACAGAAGTCTGCGTATCACATAGGTGGTCCTTGGAGCTGTGTAGCCAGCCAGGTAGCTGGAGCACCTGAAGAATGTGAAAGCTCCCAACCTGCTTGGCAGAGTGCACTTGGACAATTTTGTCTACGTGTCCTTTCTCCTGGGCAGTAAGCTCTGTGCAATCCTTGCCCCTTTATCAGCCCTCTTGCTAAGGGCTTCCTTGTTAAGAAGTCTGTCAGACTCCCCACTTTTCTTTTGTTCCAGAACAGCCAGATGTGGATCCCTGCTTTCCACAAGCAGCTGGAATCTCAGTCTCTCCAGGAATTCTGCCTGTCTTAGCTTTCCAACCCCCTAATCACGAGAGTACCATGCAAGCACCATGAAATGTAGGTTTGTGCTCCCAGAGCAGATCTCCGGAGATAGGTATTCAGCAGTCCCAGGCTTCCATTCCCTCCCTGCTCTGTTTCTCTTCCTCCTGCTTGTGAGATGGGCTTGGGTCCCTCCAGGCCTCAACTTTGGTATGTTACCCTGTTCTGTGAGGTCTACTCTTTTCTCCAGGTGTATGCAGTCTGGCGCAGTCCCCTTTCCTGTTACTCTTTCAGAAGTAGTTGTATTAATTATATCTTTGCATTATATGTGGTTTTAAGAGGAAGCCTCTGTCTCACCTCTCATGCCGCCATCTTTAATTATTCTCATGCATTTTCAACCATGTCATGTTGCCTACAATTATGTGAGAATATATGTCTTTCTCTTTTTTTAAGTCATTGCAAAGATAACTAAATTGTGATGTACTTCATGAGAGAAATTGCCCCCATATGCTTCTCTCTCTTAAGGCTGTGGTTGAAGTAGCATAAACAAGTACTTTAGGGGAAATACTGGTAGAATGTAGGCTTAGGGGAATATTCTAGTTCATTTCTGTTTGTTTTTTTCTTCAACAGAATCTTTTCCTGGAATGATCGCATGCTCTATTCATGGGGGACATTCAGGAGCAAGGTACATATTGTCTATATTTTCCTGAGGGTTGTCTTTACCTTCTCAACTTGTACTGCTGTTTTTCTTTATTTTTTCTTCATGTCTAAAATTTAGTTAGCCAGGTTCTTCCTTACTGTGTAGCCTAGAGATGCTAAGTCTGGCACCAGTTTCCCTGCAGGTCATATGGCTGTGAAAAGGTCACCAGCATGTCCCATTTGTTCACTTGGAATTAATCTGAAGGTATTCCAATGTTTTTCTAAATTGTCTCCACAACTATTTTATGTAGAATTCAACGTTTGCTGTTATCTTTTTTGAAAAAAAGATCACTTTAAAAGAATGCTTTCATTTTTGGCACAGAGAGTGGTGCAACTTGAAACACAATCTCATCGCACTTATGGAGAGATTATAAGGTGGCCATTTCCCAATCTGCAATATAGGGGAATATATTTCCCATTCACAGATTTCCTTTCTAATGCCTACACTGCAAATATTCTAAATTAAAAATAGGCTCTTCTCTTAAAACTGTATCTTGCATTATTCCTACTGATATAGAACCTCTTTTGAGTGTTTATGTTTTACTGCTAGTCTGGTGGCCTGCTGCCTCTCATTTGCCCCTGGGGTGTAGTCACTGTGAATGATAATACTTTGGAGCACTGTCAGTCCTGGAGAATGAATGCCCATAGAAGTGGGCTCTTCTTCCAGATTCAAGGCGACTTCTTTGCACTGAATATTTTCTCCTGGGGCCATCCTCTATTCTGTATCTGAATATTCTGGATCTTAGCCTCTACTAAGCATGGAGTTGCCTGGGAATTTAAATTGACAATATGATAGGTCTCTACAGATATATAGGTCTATATGGTGACTGGAAGCTTATGGGAGAAAAACAATCAATGATAAATATTCATTTTTTTAATTTCTTCCAATTTTGTGAATCTATGATGCTTCATAGAATTTATTAGCAACAGAGAGCACAAATACATTGAATATCTTCCTCTAACCTTCGTCAGCTTAGGGTCAGAAAATAGACTGTCTTCTTATTTTATTTTTAGGATTTTGTTCCATAATCACATGCAAACCACTTAAGAAATGTCATAGTTCATTTGCTTGGAGGAAGCTGATTAATAATACCATTACATAGTTGGAAAAGTAAAGCTCAATAGAGGTGTTCCCAGTCATGTGACTATAATGATGGTTTTCTTTTCCTGCTCTATTTTTTACTAAATACCTCTTTGTGAAAAATACTGTCCCTTATCTTGAGTGTGATTGAATGAGAGGATTGTATATAGACCTCAGTATAGTGATATGGCCATGAAAGTTTGGGTTTTATTGAAATGTGTTTAAAATTATATAAGATATGCCCATGAAAAACATCTTATCAGTCACTATCATGTTTCAAGATAACCCTGAAGCACAAATTCAAAGCCATACTGATCTTTATTTCTTTTGGAAAGATACCAAATTTAATTAGAAACATCCAAGGTTTTCTAAAGTTATCATGAAAAAGCACCCAGGCAGAGAAATTCTAAAGGAACAAGACTGAGCTGAAGTATATCTTACTTCACTGTGTTAACCACCTCCTAAACTGTGTAAATTGAATTCATTTAGTGTAGATATTTCCCCAACAAGCATAAGGGTGAGAACTGCGTTTCCACCAAATGTTAGAGAATGAATGGCCTGGTGGTGGATCTTAAGTGTAAAGGATAAAAAGCCTGGGGTCTTATCCAAAATATGCAAACTGTGACCTTGCATAAATCACTAGCTGGGTCTGTTAGTGTTCAAGAACTAGACAGAGAAATTTGGGATCTGGAAAGTTTCCTGAACTGGCTCTGGGTCCTTTCCCACCAGTAACGGAAGAGTTTGTCATGGGGAAGAGATGTGCGTGAGGTTGGTCTGAGCACTGGTTGGTCTGAGTGCTGGCTTTCACAAAGCGCTGCCAATGTCTACCTCACCAGCAGCTCCTCCTGGGCTGGTGTCTTCTGTGTACAGCTTCCCACCCATGGTCATCCTCCTCCTGTTCTTGGAAGGGAAGGAGGGAGCTCCTGCTTCCGTCCTTGCCAAGATAATGAAAAGTGACTACCTTTGCAGCCATTCACCAAATGGTAGCCTGAGATCTTGAAGGGTTTATTTCCTCTCCTGCAGCTCTGTGGCTTAGAAGTTTCCCAAAGGACTGTAGTCAACAAAACATGATGTATTATCAGACCTTAAAGTCAGAGGTCACTTGTTCAGCTTTATTTACGATTGTATTGGTGAGGGCAGAAGAGGGGAAGGTAGGGAAGGGAAGATAGTTTTACACAGATGATCCCATCAGTGCTTATGGCCCATGTGTGGAGCCATGTCCTGCTGACTCTGAGTTTATTCTTCTCTGGTGATGGCTTTCCTAGTGATAGGGATATGCCCAGCTTGTCCTCAATTCCCGTTGGAGATGAAGCACCCCCTCTGATGCTATTTGCTCGTCCCTGCGAGTGTCTCCAGCAGGTCCTCCCAGGTGCCTTTGTCACTATGGCTGCTCCTGAGTGCACACAAGATGCTAAAAATAAATTGCAAGCGAAAGTTTCCAGCTGCCTGGAAAAAGAGAGTTTTCTGTTCTTTTTGTACTTACATCCAATTGGCTCCCAGTTGATATGCTCTGAGAAGCTGGATCTAATACAGATGCCATGCCCAGACTCAGCAGATGGGCTGGGGGTGGTAAGAAACTTTATAGGTTAGCAACTGCCAGGGGAGTCAAGAGCCTAGGTGCCATGACCTTGCCTAACTGTGTGGCTCTGAGCAAATTGTATGATTTTTCAGGGTCTCGGTTTCTTTAAATGGAAAACGTGAAGAGCATCAAAAGAGCATTCTAATTTTCAGAGTGTATTTATGCTTTCTGATTTTGAGTCTAAAATATTTCTGTGTACCAGACCTAACTCCTGCATTGATTACGTGAGCTTTGGCAGCTAAGCATCATTGCCCCAGATTATTATCAAATGGAACTTAAAAATTATGCTTCATGTCACCTGATCTGTATGACAAAAATTACACAGACACACCGCCCCCAGTTTTAGGTTTTATTTCTCATCATTCACTCCTTTCTTCATTAAACAAATCATAGCTGAGCTTTTACTGGGCATTAGGCCTTTATACAGCAGACACTGAGCTCCATGCTTTAGGAAAAGTATGTGGCAGGGAGCCTGAACTATCAGATTAAAAGATTATAGACTTAGGAATGAAATGGCATGAACATATAGGGATAAAATATAAACATAAATTTTTAGATGTTTTCTTATTGTAAAAGATGCCTGTGTAAACTCTTATAATAATTGGAAAATCCCTAAAGTAGCATTATTTGATTTTCTACTAGATCTAGTTTGGACATTATGTCATTTCATTTCTGAGTTAGAGTAATTATATAACCTGAGCTATAAGAAGAAAGGGAGAGAAAAAAATATGAGGGAAAATGGGAAACCCATTCATGAATGAAATATAAGTCTCGTAGAGACTTACATAACTGATTGGAAACAATATTTAATCTACACTACGCATGAAGGATTCAGTGATTCAGCTAAAATCAGCCTTGCAAAATGCAGCAGTGCCTCTCAGGGCAGCAGCTATGAGAATTCTCCTGTTGCAGAAAAAGGTTAACTAAGAGTCTATCCTCAGCAGATACCGTTTTCAGAAATGTTCGTGCAGTCTTCTGGCGTTACGGACTCTGTATTCTTATGTGGAAGGATGATTACCATTTTTTTAGAGAGAGTACCAGGAATGGTCTTTGGTTAGTAGCTGCACGTAAAGTAACTTTAACATGGTGAGCCTGCATCCTTTGTGATCCACAATGAACTCTCCTGGGTTTGGAAGCCCTTCCTACGTTATGAGGACCTAAGACAGCATTAGAATTGAGACGTGAGGCGCTGTAAGAACACAAACTTGAGGAAGATGGAGCATGGGGACCTCGTGGGTTTGCAAGCAAACCTAGATCTAGAGGATTCCTTAGGGACTTTGAAAGACATGCACATGGAAGGTCATGCTTTGAAATAAGGAGAAACTGAAGTCTTCTGCTAGCTGATATAAGGCAGAGTAACTGTAGCAAAGAATAAATGTTGGTGGATACCATATTTCATAACCACAAATTGGCCTTAGCTTCCACTTTGCTAAGCCAAAAACCAGAAGGGAATTAGCTGAATTAATTTGGGGGGGTGCATGCTCTTCAGTAAATGGCTGGTGAATCTGTGCTCATCATTGAATAGGTCAGGGCCAAGACCAGAACTCAGAGGAGCCCAAGATATAGGGCTTTTCATGCTGTATAGGAGACCCTGTAGATATCTTCCTCCCAAACCTCCCCTTACACTCAGAGTCTGTGTGGTGTTAGGACAAGACTAGCAGAGGTGCCGGAGAGAGAATCTAAGAACGTGGATGTATGTAGTAGGGAAATTAACAGCACACGAATGACCCACTTGTGGTTGGTAGATAGTCGTTGTCAGTGCGACCTTTGTAAACTATAATACAGGACAAATGCCAGCACACAATGTGGCAGCACCACAAACAACAGAGGACAATTCATTAACCAGATGATTGTTGCACGCGTCTTAAATTAGAACTGATTTGGGAAATTGCTGATAGATAAAGGACTTGCAATTCACGTTTTCAAGAAATTCTCACAGAAAACCAAATTTGTGCAAAACATCATGATAAACCCATACTATAGAGATGAAGAAGACTTTTATTTCTTCATATGTTACTTAAATAAATGAATATGCCTTATATGGCATCACCTAGTTTTTGAAATGGATTTTGCTAAGAGGAACAAACATGGCTGCAACAGAAGCAGCGGCCTGAGCTGAAGGCAGATGATAGGAAGTCCCTGGCACGCTGTGCTGGAGGCGGAAGGACAGGCGGATACAAGGGACTGCTGGTCCAGGGGGCTCAGGCAGCCGGTCGCGGAGGGGAAGCTGGCAGGAAAGACTTGCCATTACAGATTTGTAAGCAGAGAAGTGGCAAAACCAGAACTGCACTCAGTGGCAAAACCAGAACTGCACTCAGGCTTAATCTGGTAAAGTTGTATATCAAGCTGAGTCGCTCCAGTTTGTTTAAATTGATAAGACAGCCACCTCACAGGAAAGCAACAGTTTAGACTCAAACTCTAAGACTAGAGTTTCTCCCTATTTAAGTTGATAAAAGGGAGTAAAAATGGTTTCATGTGCTAACAGACTGAAACAGACAAGGATTTGTGGGCATTCCAATTGGAAACACACATCCGAATGAGACTCCTGCACTGACACGAGAACCACATTGAGAGGAAGGTCACACACAGGCCCAGGTTTTTACATGGGAGATTATGCTATCTGTTCATGTTGGCTATGACGGAATTTCCTCTCTTAAGTGTTTCTAAGTTGGGAAGGTATTTTCGTGGTAAGATTTACTCTGCCTCTATGCAGCCTATGTTCCTGAAGTATTAAAGTTGAGCCTGCTTTTATACCCTTAGGCCCTGGTTCAAGACCCCTTGATGAGTAAATGATGCATTTATTTACAAAAGGGCAGATGATATTGCCGGAGAAACTACTCGCAGAGCCCACATTATCTTTCTAGGAAATTACGAAACTATATCAAACCACATAAAGGTCGTTCCTAATATCCCAACTGAGTATAGGATGGATTGGAAGGAAAAGAAAGGGAAAGAGAAAAGCCAATAAGAGCTCATTGCACCAGTTTTGGAGAAAGTCCATGGGAGCTGAACCGAAGGTGGTGGCAGGGAGATGGAAGTGCAGAGATACCGCACAATGGTAGAATAAGGAGAAATTGGGTGAGGGGCAGAAAGGGAGGCTAGCAGGAATGGGGGCAGGTGTGGGCACCTGTGTCAGACGCACTAAAGGGGAGGCTGCTGGGTGGGGGGTCATCCAACTTGAGACAGTGGCCAACGTGGAGCTGGCACTTAGGGAGAGGCTTCGTGGCCGGGGGATGTTTGGGAAATATCTACAAAGAGAAATCTGAAGCCTTAGAGGGAATATCTGAGTTAGTAGTCACAGGGATATGGAGTTTTGCCAATTTTTGAAAATATTAAGTATGTGACAACAAAATCTAAAATTGTATTGTTTTCTTAACCAGTAAACCGACCTGACTGCTAGTCATTTACTTTCGTTTTTGCTTCTGGGCCTCCTTCCTGCTCACTGGAAGCTACCTCATCCCAGGCACAGACCCCTCGCAGAGCCCCGTGGCAAACCTTTGTCTGGCTGCGCAGAGCCTCTGTCACCTCGGCCGCTCTCACTGCAGTGGGTGTGCGGGCACCGCTCCTCACCATTTGTGCCTCTCTTCTGCTGCAGGGGCCTGAGGACCCACAGGCTGAGACGGCTTGGCCTTACTCGGCCTCTTTCCCTCTTTCAGCCCACCTCAAACACAGACGTTGTGCCTGGAGTCAGGACAGCTGCCTCATTAACACTGAGGCGATAAGCAAGGCTAGAGAATTTCAGAGACAGTGGCCCACACGGAGCTGAGCCTCCGGTCCAGTGCCAGCAGCTCTACCTCCAGCTGTGAGAGCAAGTAATTCCCCTTTCTGTAAACAGGTTCTCTGTTACTTTTAGCCAACACATTCCTAATCAATGCGCTCTGCCTCAACTTTCTGGGGATTCCTCAAAGGATGTGTTCCAGTTCTCTTTTGCTGTGTAACAAACCACCTCAAAGGACAGTGGCTTAAACAGCAGTAACAACCACTTATTTTGCTCACAGATCTGTAATTTTGACGGGGCTCCGTGGGAATGGTCTGTCTCTGTTCCAAGTGGTGTTGGCTGGAAAACCTCAATGGCGGACTGACGAACACAAGTCAAGATGGTTCACTCACATAACTAGTTGGTCTGGGCGCCACTGGGCAAAATTGGGGTTTGGGGGTAGGGGTCTCCATTTCCCTCCACGTGGTTCCCTGAGCAACCATCTGGGCTTCCTCACAACATGGTGGCTGGATTCCAAGATCAAGTGTAGCAGGAGAATGAGGTGCAAATGTGTGACATTTTTATTATCTGGCCTCAGATGTCACATAGTGTCACATTGTGTCAATTCCACCATACTCTATTGGCCCAGGCAGTCACAAAGGGCTTGCCCAGATTCAAGAGGAGTGAGAGTAAGCACCACCTCTTAGTAGGGGTACAGCAAGGTCCTACAGCATGTGGGATGAAAGATGTTTTTGCAGCCCTCTTTGGAAAATATAATCTGCCAGAAGATGTAATATCAGCTGGTCATTGCTTCCTGTTACTTCTGTTGTTGTGCTTTAGAGATTATATGTGCTCACTTGTATTACATAAAAAGGAATAAATCCAGATCAGAATATCGATTTATTGCAAAAGTCCTGCCAAAGTTTTCAGATAAGATAAGTCAGAGTGAACTCACAGGTCATCTGCCTTCTCTGTGAGGTATTAAGCAGGTGTTCCAAGACATATCCTGATGATCAAATGCACTTTGCGGAGGCACAGAGTATCTTCAGACGCATGCAGACTGTCTGGCAACAGCTGTAGAGGGGACTACTATGCCTTGCCTGCTCCCAGCCAAGTAAGGAAACTCCACGGTGAAGGGATATGTGTGTGTGTGTGTGTCGGGAGCTCTTTGCTAAGTAGGAAGGTCGGAATATAGCACAAGACCACCTCACAAGAAAGTAAAATGAATACCTTCTGGTCCCAGAAATAGCCACAGGTACCATGAAATAGTTCTCTTTGGATAAAATCCCCTTGTGTTGTCTGTCTGGATATGTCAGAAACTAGAAAAGGATGCTCTTCTGGTAACCCACCAGTCTGCTCTCAGGCCCATCCCTGCCCTTGTCCCCTCGGCGGCAGCCCATGAAACTGCATTTCCCCGCCTCTCTTGCCAGTTGGGAGCCCGAGTAGAAGATTAGAAGGAGAGAGGGGAGAAGCCAAGGTAATTCTTCCCCTCTCTCAGCTTCCTCTGCTGTCTTTGGCCATGTCTGTGTCTCCCCTGGGTGGTAGGCAGCTTCCGCAATGGCCTCCGAGGACACCACCCTCCTAGGACCCCTGCTCTTGCGCCCGCCCTTCCCCTTAAGTGTGAGCTGGATATGTTCTAAGGAAGAGAACACGGCAAGAATGATGGGAAGTCACCTCCAAGACTGGGAAGACTTCCACCTTCTGCACATTCTTACCCTCCCACCTGTTGGCTCTACAGAGCCAGCTGCCACGTTGTGAGCTGATGGCGAGACACTGAGGGAGACCTCTGGCCAACAACTCTCAAGGAGCTGAGACCTGCCAACAGCCACTTGGGTGGGGCCTTCAGATGACAGCAGCCCTGACCAGCACCTAGATCACAGCCTGGAGAAAGCCTAAGCCGGGGGCCCTACTAGGCCAGGCCAGGCCTGGAGTCCTCACGCACAGACACTGCTAGGTCATGCCTCGCTCCAAGCCAGTGTTTGGGAGAGTTGGTATGCAGCCACGGGTAACTACTCCATGTGGTCCCCGTTCCCACCATCAGCAGCAGCACCCCTCCTCTGTTACCTGCAGCGCAGACTGGGCCTGGGCTCTGGTGGCTTTACCCATTGTCGCTGCAGCCCTGAGGGAGGAAGGGCTATATGCTCTTGCTAATTGCTGTGTGGCCTTATCATCCTCTTTTTGGGTTTCCTGATCCCTATCACCCATAAAGTTTTTGTCTGAATTGAATCCTAACGGAAAGGGTTATCACACACAGATCTGGTAAAATGCCTCTTTTGTTCTGGTGAGACTTTTTCTCTTTCCATAAACGTCAGAGGCCTGAAGATGCAGGGCCAAGATTTGTATCCCAGTCGGAATGAGCCCTACGGTGTCCAGCGCCGGAAGTGTATAGGCACCGGCACTGACCCCAGGTACGCTGTGTACCTCATGTTGTATTGGCAGTTTTGTAATCTTATTCTTAAAGGGATCACTCACTTTTATTTAAGCTTCATTTCTCATAAACCTGGTCTGCCTCCTAATTCAAACACATTGGCTACCAAAACCATTGAAGACCTAAAAGCATCGTTTTAATCCAATTAAAACAGTTGTTCAATTAGGAAAAAGGTCCAGCCTGACTATTCTACTGACCCTTGCCAAAAGCTTACCATTTTTTATTTTCCTCTTATCACCAAGGCTTTCAATTTCTATTTTCATTTGAGTTTGTCTTAAAAAGAAGCACATATCAACCTGCAGATCAATAGGATTAATTTTGTGGTAATAAACTCCCATAGTTGGTCATATTCCTTAGATGACCAGACTCAGGGCTTTGCTCCAAGAAACAGGCCTGTACATTTTTTTCTTACTTGTCATATAGCAGGTCTGATTCTTAGATAAAGCCTCTTCCCTGTAGGGAGGGGTTAGGACGTAATGAAGATAGAATGAGCGAGAGTCAGTACCTCTCCCTGGAGAACAGGAGAATTCTCTATAAAAGAAATCTCTGTGTGACAATCATTTTATTCGTGCCAGAGAAGGTGGGGGAAGCTGTGACTGCGAGGAGTCTAGACCTTAAAAGACAAGATTCCTACTCAGGAAAAGGTCAGTGGGAGACTGACACAGACCAATGCTGATGAAAAAATAGGGATGAGACGCAAGCCGCCACAGTAAACTTCTTTGAGGAAAATAAGACTTTAGAGAAGTTAAAAAAAAAACAACCACACAGAAACAGAAGCTCGCGTTAGTCTTGGATTGTAGCAGGAGAGACCAGGAAACCTTTGTTTCTTTTAAACGTTTTGTGCTGGGGAGGCTTTTCCTCTTTGCATAAATGTCAGAGGCCTGAAGATGCAGGGCCAGGGTTTGTATCCCAATTAGAATGAATCCTACAGTGTAGTTTTCTTTTTAAACTTCTGATGCTGCGTTTTATGACTCCATTGCTCAGAAATAGTTTCTACTGCACTCAACCAACCTTTAAAATGAAATAAAATTGGTTATGTCGTCCAGCTGTAGCTGCCTTGATTCATTAAAAACAGCAACTCTCAAGGAGACAAATCAACTCTTTTGAGTCATTTGTTTGTGGAAGAAGCACCCTGCTTTCAATAGGCTTTGATTCGAGTAGAGGTGCAACATATTGTATTTAGAAAGTGGCATTGTGTTGAAGAATCAGAAACATTCCCCCTGCATCATTGAGCAGAAACCTCTCAGAACTGAGTGACTTCTGCTACCCTTGAAGGCTTATATCCGTCCATTCCTTCCTTACAGACTCCCACAAGGTAAGATCCAGGAGGGAACTTAGAGGCTATTAATTTCCTCTCCATAGGTGGCAGCCAAACAAATCGAGGTGCTCAGTGCTCTAGTGAAGTCCCTAAATCCCATAGCAAGCCTGTGGCAGAGCCAGGCTAGACCTGGGACCACTTGGCTCCTAGTTCAATGGGAAAAGAAATTGCACTGCCTGTCAAATACCAGGGTTACATGTAAGATTGACTTAATGGCTTTATCTTCTCTTAGAGGCAAACTTAGGACTCCAAGCAAGAGAGTCTCAATCGTCAGCTTTTGGGTAGTAAGACCTGTCCTACCTGAATGATGAACATTCTGTCATGAAAAGCAATAATTGTGGGAGTGTGAATGGTCACAGATGAATCACTGGGTTGCAACCAAGATGAATAATATTGTCCTACTCTCTGTGGTGTCCAAACCATTCTCAAGCTAGAAGCCAGATTTGCAATCTCTTTCTTTCATGTGGTTTTTTATCCTTTTAATTAGCTTCCTCTATTTTCCTACTTATAAATGGGAGACACTTTTTTCACAGCAGCCACAAAAAGTAATATGGCCTCGTGTTTTGCATCCTCTAGAATGAGCCAGAAGGGCTCAGTTAATCAAGTTTTATGCTCTGAAGGAGAATGGAAAAGCAAGTGAAAACTTCTGTAGGTACACAATAGTAGAAAGAAAATCTGTGTTCCAGCTAAATAAATTCAAGCTAAAAGAATTTCCCTATGAAATTCAATGACTCTTAGTACAAACATTAACTGAAAATTTCGAGAATAAGAAGTTATGCTGAGGTTTTTTTTTTTAACACATATATGTAAAAAGCAATCGTCATTCACACTGAAATCACTGAATGGCTCATATGGTATTTAAGAATTTAAGAACTGCTTGTGCCACATAAATGCGCTTATGTTCAGAGTCCTTTACATTTCTTCATATCTGTCAATCAAATTTGATTTTTCTTGCTTTGCAGTCAGAATATAAAAATGGATGAAATGATAAAAATAAAGAAAAAGATGCCAAGTTAGCATAACAAGTCATATAACAATTCATGTCATTTTAGGGTCAGGAGATTTCATCTTAAAGAGTAAAAGAATCCTTTCTGCATTATCTCTCAACTGGAAAATATTTCACTGTATTTGGTTCAAACATAACCTCGATATACTATTAACTTGAGCTGAGGCCAGTAGAAAAGTTTACAGGGAAATACTGATTTTATTAGAGTTAAGGAGTGAACAGGTGGCAAATAACTGAAAATAAGAGAGAAGTGACAGCTAAAAGGGAGCTGGGAAAGGCATCTTAACCCAAAACAGGCTTCTTCCCACCTAGTTAACATCTGGCATTCTGGAGGGTTGACTTTAGCATCATACCCCTTCCTAAGGGCTAGAGTGGATTCAAGTCCTGGTTTTTAAAGAATTCCTCATCTACTTATTGTCTCCTCCACTAGTGACTGATCATTTTCAGTCTGAAATTATCTCTGCAACCACAATACCCAGCACAATGCTTGGCAGACCATAGCACACAAAGTATGTTTGACTGTAGCTGGAAGGATGGATGGATGAATGGAAAAATGTGAATGAATAGGCCTTCATACTAGGGTTGTTTGACATCCTTGTCCCATGTCCTATATACTCTTTTGGGGTTTTACAGATCCAAACCAGATATGAGCCAGTTTCACCTATGAAATGGTCCTAAGGTATTGCCCCTTCCCCCCGAGGAGGGTGCCCAGCTTCAATATGTGCATGTTTGTTAAGTGACAAGGCTGACAGAGATTCTCTGATCTCCAAATAGCATGCAAGAAACCAAGATTACTGATATTACTTCACAGAAAAGAGAGAAAACAGAATGTTTGGAATGGAAGAGCTCAGTGCTTCAACTATGTGTTTACAATTGATACAGATGCACTTTCCCCTCTGGGGTCTTTCCTGGTACACAAGGACACCCCCTTCCATCAGATCCTCCCTTTGTACCCATAAATTGGTTGAAAAGTGCCAGCAAATTTGCTTTATTGTTCTACATGAATACCAGTCAATTTTCCAAGTGGGACTACTAAAGATGATAATTGTATGTTGTCTAATCTTGTCTGGATAGGTCCGCTCTAGTGGTTTCCTGCTGGTAAACCACTGAAAGCATGAAAGGATCAGATCAAGAGCAAATGAAATGTAATGTGGCATATTCTTTGAACTAATGGGAGCCTCCTATATGAAGGGTGTCACTAGTTTGTACGTAGCTATAGAGATAGGCATATGGACACAGTAACAACTTTTTTCCTTTTGGGCAGGCTTTACTCAGGGAGTATACTGAGTCAGTGGAAGGTATGGTAGTAAATACTTGACTAATTATCTTGGCCTTCAGAGTTTGCATGACCCCCAGGCTGGCACTGTAAAGCTTCAGGTGTCACTTCCATTCCCTTTTGGAAGAATGCAGGCTACAGTGCTGGTCCTTGATAGGGAACTGCTAGCAATCAGAAAAGTCTTGAACAACATTATGAACATAAAAACTCTTGTCTGAGACTATGTTGTTTTGTGTTTTATTTCACATAACTTGTCTTTGGGGAGGAAACAATCATACTCTATTACTGATTACTTGTGTTATTGCATGGAGAAGAGGTGTAGATAATGAATATAATAGGTTACTTAAGCAATTGCTTTTTGTCGTTAGAGTATAGAAAGATCACTTTATCATAGTTACTCACCCACATATACCTTCAACACTCGCTCTTCACACCCTTCTTTAACTTCCCATGGGAAATAGCTGGGTAGATAATGCACAGAATGTGTGTAATGGAGAAATGACCATGTTTAAAACATAGCAAGATCATGAAGAAATTGGGGCTCAGACTCTATGTACTCAAGAGACAAAAATCCCACTTACATTTTCCAGGTTTTACACCCTCAGAGCGGCAAAAACTCATGAGTAACGCCTCCCTCTGTGCTATACTCTCAGATAACACTGTACACTCGTAGCATTCTTCAAAGATCCTTGAACAGTGACCAAGTGCTCAGACAGATTAATCTCCATCACTTATCAGATGTGGTTAGAGAGACAAGGCACAGGTCGAACCTATTACAATAATAACGAAGAGCTTGAGATAATATATGTAAGACCCAGTGACACATACAGTCCATTTGGATGTGATTAAAGGTACCCAAGGCAGGTTTCATGGATAGAAGGGGCCATGCTCAGGAACCTGACTGACCAGATTCAGCCCAGGCCATTTTTTTGTTCTCACCCCTATCTGCTAATACAAAACACAACGTTTCTACAAAACCATTTGCTGGCTCAAACATATTCCATCTTCAGCAGTGAGTCTCTAGCGCACATGTGAATCTACTGAATTTACTAGTAGCTCTGTGGCTTTCCCCAGATGCCCTGTGGCTGTAGGCCACTGCAGCTAGAAGGAGCTGCCGCTGCCATTACCAACGCGGGCAAAGCCTCTGCTGCCAGGTACCACCACCCTGCCCACCTCTTCCTTCCTGCCCAGGCCCCTGGTGGCCCCTCTGGCTGTTTCTGCCCCTCCTGCAGGGCACTCCTACAGGTGTGCCAGAGCTGAATCTGGGGACAAGCTCACTGTGTCAGGTCATACAAGAAAACAAACGCATGACATACATTGTCACACAAGAAAACAAACACAACTTACTTATGTCCTAGTGCCACACTGGATTTCAATTGATAATGTTTAAGTGCAGTCCCATGTGTCCCCATAATACAGCTATGGGTATGTGGAGATAAATTGACACAAGTGATAACCATCAGTTTGTCTGGAGAATGATGCCTTCTCTCTCACCCTGAGGTTCTACCAGTGGCCATTCGTGTCCTTTTCCCGGGACGAACTGGTTCCCTGTGGGCACATTCAGCCCCGTGCACAGGCAATAAACTGCCATTGGCGCATCTCCCTGTTGACCAGATGCACCAGTAGAGGTCTGTCTGGCTGGGGTCTTTGGCAACAGCTATGAGGAATTCAGAGGTGGATCAGGCTTCATGGACGAGGCAGTCGAGGCCACTATACACTTCCTGCCCTTACAGAGTTTCCATCCTGGTGGGAAAGACGGGGACCGCATGTAGAAACAGGAGGAGGTTTGCGAAGGGCGGGTCCAGGGTGCCACGAGAAGGACATGGGTGACCAAACTTAGTGCAGGGTCGCAGAGGGATCTCTGAGGGAGGGTTCTTTGAGGCCCAAAGGGGGGAGAGGAGATGAAGGCGGGAGGGAGAAGTGTGGGCAGAGGGAAGTCTACAGCCCTCAGAGGTGTTTGGGTTGCTGGAGGCTGGAGGGCAAGGCGGAGGCTGGATCAAGGAGTTAAGGCTTATGTGGGGGCACCAGGAAGCCTCTGAAGAGAGGGAGGTGATCCGATTGGGAGGTGGTGAAAGACTGCTTGGGGGCAGATGGGTCAGGGAAGAGCTGAGCAGGGGGCAGAAGACAGCACGCAGGAGGGCTGGCTATCATCTGGGCGAGTGTGATGGTGCAGGAGGGATGCAGATACAGGCCAGACACTCAGGAGGCAGCGTGAAGGGCCAGAGTCCTGACAGGGTGAGAGCCCCAGAAGGCAGGAGTTAAGGTTCTGGGTTCTGACATGACATAAAAAGGTGTGAGGCTGTTGCTGAGATGGGGACCACAGGAAAGGAAGGAGTTTGGGATGTTATATGATGGTCACATTTTTGGATGTTTCGTGTTTGAGGTATACTGAGCTTGAGCCACCTCTGAGGTATCCATGTAGAGATGTGGGCTGAACCTATCCGGTATCCATCTACCAATCAATCTCTCTATCATCCATCTATGCCTAAGAGCTGACTGTGTGGGCCGGGCTGCCCGTGCAGGCTCGGGTGGGCAGCATAAGGCGAGAACTGTGAAAACACCGAGAGCATGAGGTTCCCTGGGAGGGGAGAAGGGAGGAGGTAATCCCGAGGAGCAGCCTCCATACCTGATTTACGGTATCTGGAAACCTCGGGACTAGAAGTCTTAAGGTGTTCTCGTTTTATTTTATGGCCATTTTCACTTTAGTTACTCTTTTGTTCTTAAAACATGGGCTTCCTCTCTCATATCAAAGATCGAATGTTCAGATTATGTGGAAAGAATGTACAGGGCTTATTCTTGGCCCCCTTCTCATATTTTTCTCTGACGGCTTCTCACTCCCCCCTGCCTTTCCTGGCCCATCTCCTACCTCTACTCCCTTTCCACTTAGGTGTCTTCCTAAGAATGCTCACGTTTGGCTACTTTTGGCCTAAACGCCAGAGACGGCCAGGGTCAGAATGAGGCAACCAGGGCTTGTCACTCCACCTGGGAATTGGGAAGCAGAAACTGACTAGTTTTGGTCAGACACTTTGAATTTTTCTCTATTTCTTTCTTATAACTCCTAACAACTTCTAAGAAGCATCTGTCCCCTCATACGATTTAAGTGTCATATTATAAACGTTCCTTTCTTAATAGTCTGATAGTTTTTCTTTGTTGCATAGCAAGCATATCCTCAAAAGTTGATCCTGTTTTCCTCTGTCCCCTTGTGCCCAGTACAGTGCCTGGCAGTCCCAGGTACCCAGTCCCTCACCTCTGAATGGATGGATGATGAAGGCTGGCAGAAGAGTCTATCTGCCTTTTTACTTTCTCCCTATCACTTTCTTTTTCTTCTTTCCCAGGGGGTGAGTATTTCCACCAACTTTGCAGAAAGATTTGAAAAGTAGTCACCAGATCCTGTGAAATGTCTTGCATATTGAGGCTGCTTAGAGTTTAATTAACAACAAAAAATGTTCTTAAAAGAAATGAAAACTTAGGAAAGCAAGGATTTGACAAATTTCAGCAGTTCTAGATTTATAACCAATATTAAAAAGAAATCATTTGTAAAAGGTAAATATTTATATGTGTATACATATGTACACATATATGCTTTTTCTGCATTATTAATTTCTTCAGAATTATTGCCTAGCTGATTACATGTGTTTTTCAACTGTTTTATTGATAGATGCCATCTAGTGGAGGATAATAGCAGCTACTCATAGATCCATTCAACTTTCATGTTCCTATTCATTATTATTTTCTAATTTTTTAAAAGTAGAACCAAACACACTGGTTAAAGAATACTGTAAATCCCAAATAGGAATAAACTTTGGAGGATTAACACATACATTTTCAATCTCTTATGGAAGAAAATAGAAAAAAAATGTAGGACTTTCTCTTTCAGGTCAGTCCAACCACCTGCTCCTTTATCCATTCATCAGATATTTATCACGTTCCTACCCTGCGCCAGGTTCTGTGTGAGCGGCTGGAAATAAAAAATCCATGTCCCTACCTGGAGGTGGTAAATGTGGGCGAGCCACTATGTTCTGAGCACTTACAGTGTCTCAGCCACTGTGCTAAGCACTCCAGAGCCCAAATCACATGAGATCATCCCCAAAGCCCTCTGAGGTATGACTTCATGAGAGAATGGAACTTGGAGATGTAGCTTGTCTATAGTCTTGTACCTAAGGAACTTCCAGACCAGATTCAGACCTAGGGTTGTCTGACACCAAAGGGTGTGAACACCTAAAGATATCCACTATTTGGGGCAAAGGTGGAAAATGCTTTTAAATTGCATACAGTTTAGGCCTTTTTTTTTTTTGAAGTAAGGTGAGGCAAGAGAGCAGAAGATGGCTGTAAGAGTGATGCGATTTGTACCAGTTGCTTGGCTATGGGTCTGGAATGGAGAGGGTGGGGGGGAGAAGTTGTGAATAGCTATGGCCAAGAGTCAGAATCATGAGAAAAGAAATACTTTATCTGTCTTGGAAGATTCTTGGAGATACACTGGATTGGGAACATTGCAGCGAACCCCAACATGTAGGTTTCTTATTTGTGAAACATATAAAGAAGAGACCTTGCCTTCTGAAGGATATTTGCCACTGATCTTGGATCACTCCCTCCAGTACCGCCTTTCCAGATCTCTAGGGCACACAACTATACAACGTTACATTTTTAACGCGTTGACTGAGTACTGTTTTTAGAGCTGTTTCCTATGTAAAAATCCAAGCTCAGTTGTATTGTGCTTCCTTGCGACGGTCTTCTTACTGATGTGGGTAATCTTCTGCATCTGCCAGAACACACAATAGGCCTCCAGATATACTTGCAGGATTGAATGTTTTTATTAGATAGGTTTCTTCTTAGGCCTGTATTATAGTAGGTGATACTTAACACAAGATTTAATAACTCTTACATTTGTTCTATTGGGTTCCACTGGAAGAAGAACACATGCTTTATTTTTACCAAGATTATTGGTATACTCATGACCAGGGCCGCCAACTCAGCTTTCTGAGCTGTTGCTTAACATTTTATTTTTAATTGAAGCAGAAAATTGGACTTTTTATTTCACCTAACAAGATCATATCCATAGCAAGTTTCTGTTGGGAGAGATTTCCATTTTGAATGAAAAGTGAGACAGTGCCTATGACTCGTCCACATGGGAGGATTTCCCCTTTAAGAAGAAAATAGGACTTGGCGGGTCAAAGCACCCTATAAGAGTTATGTAAGTGAATACGCCCAGGTATGGCCGAAGGGCATGAGGGCCCGGCTGCTTTCCAACACGCCTCGCACTGCCACATTGGTTGCTGCGGCTTTGCCCGCTGTGCCTCCTCTGCCAGGAGTTCTCTATTCTCTCCTCCTTGCTCTGCCGGTTTGATACCCTTGGTGAAGCCTTCCTCAACCGGCCCACGCTCTGCCCGCAGACTGCTGGCTCTCCTGTTCTCCCTGTGGGCGCCTCTCATTGGTCCTCAGCACCTGCTCCCAAGGTCTGCTCCTTATCATGAAATTCACATACGCTGGTGTATAGCCCTTTGGGTCCTTTGCATCTAATATAATGCCCTAATGTAGCATGAAATCAGTGCATATTTGTTGCAAATTATGAGTATTCATTTGACTTAAAAGAATTACTTTTAAAAAGAGAGTTGATAATAGAAAATGGAAGCAGGAGATGAGGGTGGGGATCTAAAATCTTATTTAACTTAGACAGCCATTCAGGTTTATTACAGTTGTAGGCATGTGGTCTGTAAGTAGAAACTCGCTGTAGTGTGTCAAGAAAATAAAACTGCCGTTTTGCTAAATACAAAGGTAAACAGATATAAGTACTAGCCAAGGTCAGTCAACAAGCTCAAAATCTTGGAACGGTGGAAAACAGCTGATATGTCTTTGAACTCTGTGCCTTGTTTATACCTTTCAGAGAAAAATAGGTACGATTGATGTTGGAATCATTTCAGAAGGAGATGATGTGCTGATTCAGAATTGAAGGGAATTAATCCCTTGAGTTTGTTTCTTCAGGAACTCCTAGAGCATGATAAAATTCACAGGAGAAAAAAGACTTCTGTGAGGCAGAGAGGCTTAGAGAACCAAGAGGACAGGAAGTCTTGAGCTGAGGGAAGGTGAAAGAAGATAAACACATCAGAGTTCACTGTATCTTTTAGGCCAATATATTTCATAGTTAATATTTTTCTTTAACATTTCAGCAGAATTTATACCTTTAACAGAAAAAGATTTTTTCCGGTAAGATATCCTAAGGCCATAAATGATGTGCTGATATCTTAACAGGTGCAGCAGTAAGACTCTTGCCCTAAGCTTACCGTTCCCTAAAAAGGCAAGAAACAAGAGGATTGCTAGAAAGATGACCAGCAAGGAAGGACATAAGCATTAAGTCTAATAAAATTTCTAGAATATTTTATTTGGTTAAGAAGATCCAAACGCATTGCTTGAGCTTTGTCTCTTGAAGATCTCTCACAGTTCATCCCAAGGCTTGTGAGTCTTGCCCTGGGCTATATTGCCACCATCCGACACTGCGTAGGCATGGAAAAGGGGCTCATACAGGTTTCCTGAAGCCTGGAACATTCTGAGGGGGGAGGGCTGCATGGGACTTGGGGTTCTGGGAAAGTCAGAAACTCTAATGGATTTTCACAAACACACCCAACTCTTTTCTCTGCATTGTCAATTGCAAGCATTTAAAAAAAATGCTGCCGACTTTGGTAGTGGCCAAAGGGCTCAGGATATTTCAGTTTTAGTTTGCAAAACACAAGAAGAGTGATGGTAAGGTGGGAGAGGAAGAGAATTGTATAACATTATCTGGCCAGACTGCCTTGTAGAATCATTATGTATTCGACATTAAGGAATACATTAAAGGTTCCTTCTCATCTGTAAGACAAGGGACAGCTGCAGCCGCCACAGCCAAGAACCACCACAGTGACAACCCATTGACTAAGGCAGTCACTGCTTTAGGAGTCAAATGTGGCTCTTTTCCTCATGGCTTTTACAGAAGAGTGGGAAAGACAATGAAACATGCATAATTACACAAGGTGTGAGAAGCACTATGATAACATGTTATGGTAGGGGAGAACTCCCTAGGTTCCCCTAGGGAATGCCCACCTATGGCTGCTCCTGTGGGGTTCTGTTCGTACCTATAACAGAGCGTCTACAGTGTATGATTGACATGTGTGAGATGGTGAGCTCCTGAAGAGCAGGAGCTCTGTCCCATGCATTTTTATATGCAGAGCACCTAGCACTTTCTGTAACATTACAGGATCTCCATAATGTTTGTTGAATGAATAAATGACAAATTTGTAGGTACTGATAATGGGGTGATGGTTGGGAAGCCCACCAAAACATGGAGAACTCATGCATTTTGTCATGTTATAGTAATTGCTCTCTGACATGTTTTATTATACCCATTCCCATATATGATACCTGTAATTTACAAAGAGATATGAATGATTGTAATTCATATCACAATGTGCCCTTGATTTAGATAGCAAAGAAATATATTATGGGAAGGATTGCCTCTAGCTTTTCACAGGGTTTTGTTCTAGGGCGTGTTTGTGATAGGGAAGTACAGACAACATTATTTCTCCAGGAAGAATTCTGCCTTTTTAGAAAGGGAGGAACTGAAAGCCCTGAATACAGGCTCAGGAAACGCACCCTGGGCAGCTCGATCAGGGTCAAGCTGGCTCAGGAAATTTTATGGTGGTACTCGAAGGTAAGTCAGAGGTAACCTAAGCCAGTCTGTTCCTGCTTGTAGGTCGTGACTCCCACTGTACCACTGAGGCTGTGTCAACTCCAGTCTAGCTTGAGTAGTCTCCGGAGGTCCTTTAATCTTTCGGCAACCAATTAAAGTATCAGGCATTTCACATGAACAGTTTCAGGTACTGCTTCCTCCTGGTGATCAACTTCTCCCAGAAAAGTAGAAAAGATGGGTTTAAGAAATTCATTCTTCCGGGTGGAGACAGAGCTAAGAGGGTTGCTCCCCTGGGTTGAGGACTGATGGGGTTGGGGAGGCCCAGGGCTGGGCGGGGGGCATCTGGAGTGCGTGTCTTCCCCAGCCTCCCTCCTGACTCCTGAAGGTCTCTTCTCCGCAGCATTCCTGTGGGCTTGGCACCCATCTGGCTTCATCTTAACGTTTTTATTTATTTATGGGTTTCTCTATGCAACCTCCCATCCCAGTCCCTGGGGGCAAGGGGGCCTCCCGGGCGTTCCAGGCGCCCTCCAGGCGGGCGCACAGTAGGGCCTCACTCCTCCTGCCTTCTGCTATCCGTACATGGCGATGCGGCCCTTTGGGTGGTCGCGGGCCGGGCGATTCTGCGACGTCCGGGACAGGTGCCCGCGCAGCGCCCGCGCCTGTCTGGGTCTCGTTAGCCGGCGACACTCAGGCTCTCGCGACACGGGAACCCGAGCGCCGGACGGGCGCGTCTCTCCCAACTCAGGAGAGCGGAGGGCCGGGCGCGGTCGCGACTGCGCAAGGGGCGGCTCGGGACCAGATTTTGGTTTAACTTATTTCAGCCAGAAGGGAAAACGCGCCCCGAGGAGGACAGCGCCAGCCCCACCGGAGTGCGGGCCCAGGTAGGCTGCACCTCCCTCGAGGTCTCTAGGCGCCGCCCCCGCGCCTGCAGGCCCCTCCCGGGAAAGGGAGCCCAAGACCCTCCAGGACGCGCCGCTGGGCCTGGGAACCACGCACCGGCTGCGCCGGGAGCCCCACGGGGCGGTGAGACGGACGGCGCCCGCGCCCAATGGCGGGGCGGGGCGGCGGGGGCCTGCGGGCGGTGGCCAATGGGAGGCCGCGAGCGGGCGGGCGGGGGGCGGTGTCGCCGGGCGGGCGGGCGGTGGCGTCGGGAGCCGGCGCGGCAGACCGGAGCCCGGGAGGAGCTGGCGGAGCGGGCGGAGGAGGAGCAGCTCCGCGCCCCCGCCCGGCTGCCCGCCCGAGCGCAGGCCGACAGTCCAGCCGCAGCCGGCGGGTCCGAGCTGCCTCCGCCGGAGCGCGGCGCGGGCGGAGGCCGGGCCGATGGGCAGTCCCGGGCAGCGGCGGGCGGCGAGGCAGCGGCCCCGAGACGCGCCGCCGCGCGCTCGCGGGCTGTAGCGGGTCCCGGCGGACTGCGTCTCCGAGGTGCGTGTGGGGCGGGAGGACGAGGAGCCGAATGGGCTCCGTGCGGGCTTCGAGCGGGTGCCTGGAGCCGCTTCGGCGAGGTCTGTCCCGAGGTTCAGGGGCTGCCTTCGGGGGCGCCTCGGGGCCGGCGGTGGGCTCCCTGAGCGGCGGGGCCGGGGCGCGGGGCGGGTCCGGCCCGCCGATGCGCCGGCTCTCGGAGCCCCGGGTGGAAGAGGAGCGGCCGCCTCTGGTTCTCGCAAAGTTATCGGTCGGCGGAAAGGTTATTCCCGTCCTGGGGACTCGAGCACGAACGAGGACCTCCTCCGCGTGCCCAGCAACTCCAGTGCGACTGGCCTAAGAGCAGAGATAAAGGTTGCCCGACTCCGTACACTCGTCACGCAGGCGGGGGCCTCGCCGAACTTGCTGCGGGGCCCGTTCCCCCTGGAGGGTGTGCGCCCCGCGGCGCCCGGCCCTGCTTGAACCGCCGCGAGCGCCGGCTAGCGACCTGCTCACTCAGCCCGACCTTTCGGCGGAGTCCCGACGGCGCTCGCGTCCCCGGGCGCCGCTCCACCCTGAGGCCCGGGGTCTGTTGGCCTCCCCCTCACCCCCTCGTTATTAAAGCTAGTTTGGCCATGTCCTGGGAATATCCCCACAAGTACCTGCAGATTAATTTTCAACTGTGCGGCAAACCCAAAGAATCAATTTCGGTTCATCGTCGACAAGCGCGAGCCGATGCTTCTCGGGAAGAGAAAACAACTTGTCATTACCCCTCTGAGAGGTATTTGTCATCATTAACCTGCTTCAGTTAAATTAATTCAGCCCAGGATGACTCCAGCGTGAGTACTGGAAAAATGAGCTGCCCTGGTCACGGAACTTGGTGGTACTAAAACGTGATTTTGATGAAAATAAGATTGTAGATGTTTTGGATTTTGTTTAGATTTAGACTTGGTTTTGATAAGGTTGGCCTTCCAGAAAAAAATCTTGGTGACTGCCATAGGTTTGAGCAGTAAGTTCAAAATAGTCAGATTTTTCTTTTCTTTGCCTCTTTTGTCTGCAGTTTTCTTCATTTCTAAATGTTAACACTAGATGGCTTTCTTATGACAGGCATTTAGTAAACTGCACTTTTGAGTTGCCTATCTGCAATCCAGATTGTAATTTTTCCAGTTTACAATTAGTAATGGGGGGGACCCTCCAAAACTGTTGCTTTCTTTGAAATGCATTCCAATAAACCAATATTTATGCAGATATTAAAAGATAACCTACTGTTTTCTGGCATTTCTAAAGATGAATTTCAAGAGACAACTTCGTTACTGTTTTTAGCCACAGATTTAAGGATGACTGTTTCTTGTTTTGGCTTATGTGAGGAATTCAGAGTTCTACAGTGAGGTTTGTAATTCTGTTTAGACAACATTTCCACTCATAATATTTATTGCTTAATTTAGTAGTTCACTGCTTGATTCAGAGAGCTATAAAATACAAGATTGAGAAAGTACAATCTTTCTTGAGTTTTGGTTACAAACAGTACTGCTTCCTCAAGGTTCCAATGATGACGCTTTTGGGGAAGAGATGTAGTTGAAATATATATATATATATATGCCTGATTCATACCCAGGATAGTGTCGGGGGCATCTTTCTCTCCAACTGATAATTTGTTTTTTCATTTCTAAGCACAATGCCTTTTTGAGATATTCAGTAGCCTGTAATTGGGTATTTCAGCAGTAGAGGTTATCAATTACATGTTTTAAGTACTTTTTTTCTAAAGCAAGACCCTAGCAGTCTGTCCAAACATTGCCTAGGTAGGTACATTTATTTATAAGTGGGAGAAATATCTTGAAATTATCTTCATAGCTGTTATGTGTGTCTTGCCCAGCTTAAAATATGACATGTTGAAGTTGTTTGTTCTAAATTAGAGTGTATTCATAAATAGCTGAAGAGAAAAAAAACACAACTCTGTAGCAAACATCTGGGAAGTAGGAAATGAAGTCAGAAACAGCTTTTATCAGTACCCACATGCTACCTATAGATGGGGTGAAATGAACTTGGATAAGAAGCAGTGTAAGCATTTGGTTCCAAAAATAAGGCAAGAGATAAATTACAGGTATGGAGTAGGAGCTGCTGGCTTTGGGGTATCGGCTGCAGATTCTTCCCAACTGGTTTAAGTGTATATTTTTCATCAGATGGTTTTTTATGTTTTTAAACCTTAGCCTTTCTCAGAGCTTTAATTTTATGGAATGTAATAGGGGAATTATCAGAACATCATGATTTGACTTTTATGATGCTTCTCGTAGTTAAAGCTGTATAGTATGTATTTGTAGGCATTCTTTTTGCCCCTCAAGACTGGAATGGTATTTTGAAGGATTCTTGATCCCTGACCTTAGTAAACACCTGTTCACCTTGGGAACCTTTTTACCTGAGGCCAAAAGGGTAGTGGGTTGCCCATTTTGAAAATCTATTTTTGAACCTGAGGAAACACTGGCGAGCTAACCCTGAAAGGGCTGTTGCCTCGTAATTGAAACTGGTTTGAAGGTGTTGTGTTTGGTTATCAAGACTAATGTAAAAGGCATTGTGTTTACTGTATACTTTGCAAAGAACTGTGTTTATGTGTATACAGGCCCCTGCCCCCCAGCCATAATTAGTAAATGCAGGTTTTTTTTTGAGAATGAGGAAGGCACTCATGATCTACTTGTGGTGGTGGTTTAGTGTTAACCGAAAAGCAAAGTCTTTCTTTTTGAATGTGAATAAAATACAAAGTGTAGTTCTAAAGATACAGGGAACCATGTCACAGATTTTTCTACTTGTATTGTGTACGTAAATCCCTTGCAGGGTGATAGAACAGAAAGAGTATTAGGCAGCAGTGACAGGAACCTCCAGTTTCCTGCCTCTACTGCCTGTCACAAATGAGTTTGGGAAAAGTATTTCCAAGCTCCCTTTCAGCACAAAAATTTTAGGTTTCCTTAACATTTAAAATAAATGTATTAGTGTAATAAAAAATGACAAGTTGGAATAGTTTACGTTTCTTCATGATTGTGCCTGTTCGTTGCCTTATAGTAAGTTTGTATGTGAACATGGATGAGAGTTGTCGCTACTTGGTTTCAACCCTAAAATCAACAGTTCAGACGTTGCTTGTCTGTTCCAATCACATAGCTGTGACTCCTTTTGAGAGCTAACAACGTGATAGGAATTTAAATGCTTCATAACTTCAGAGAGAAATTATTTTGATATTTTTGAACTGATTCATAAACTTTGGTTCCAAAGACGGTCAGAGAAGGCCAGGTATGACCCCCAGTAGAGGTTCTGTTGAGAGATTTCATATTTATCAATTCCTTGTTACTTTTTTATTTTTATTTTTTTGGTACAACATTGTATAGCCAAGTTGGGTGAGAAGAAAGAAGGTTATCCATTCATGTTGTTCCTATACTGTTTGTTTTCATCTACCTGTAAAATTAAAAAAGCAAAGCAAAGCAAATTTAGGGATTGCCAGATTTGTCACTGTTTGGTGTTGCAACATAAGTTTATAGAAAATTAACAGCAATTACTATCTATTATCAATGCATTTCATCAAGATCCTTTGAAACACCAAAAAAAAAAGAGGAGTGAGAATGGGGGGAGAATATGCATATATGCATGTGTCAGACAGGCTAAAGGAAGATTCTTCCCATCCAGAGGGCAATTGTTAAAATTATCCCACACATGCATGTATACCCTCCCTACACAGACACTTTTCTCCTTTGCACAGACAAGTCAAAAACTTCACTAAGGACTAGGGTTTGGAAATCACTGGCCTGCCCAACTTAGCCTTCTTTGGTGCTTGGATTCCCATGTATACTCTGCAGGTGGTCTCCAGCAATACCTGAACATTGCTAGGAGGGGAGGAGAGCTCCACCTTTCTGATGTTTTTGATTCCTAGAAAGTGGTTTGTTTTTTTTTTTGACTAGAGAATTGAAATCTAATTCTACGTGTTTATTTGAATTCTGTTCCCTTAGTGGCCTACAGAACAAACCCTTTTGTAGAGGTATTTCAGTTACTTACTGAACAATACCTATCAGAGTAGGACACAGAAATGCAGTCCCCCATTCGACTTCACCTAGATTGGAGGAGCAGTCCTTCCTTCAGCTTGTCTGTCCTCCTTGCTCTGATACCCTCCAGGTTTGCATTTGCTCTTCTGATAGCAATGCTACACAGACTCAGTTTTAGTATACTAAAACCCCGAACCCATTAAACCACATTTTCTCCTGTCCTAATGTCATTGCAAGACCTAATGTTTGTTTTGCTTCATTTTGTTTTATTGTAGCTGGTTCTTCCCCTGGTGCTGTTAGGAATTTGGTTCTATTATTGAGCACCTTTGCCTGCCCCTCCCAAAGAAATGCTGTCTGCATATTAGAATAGCCTGTTTATATCTTTATTTAAGTCACTGACAAAAATTGTTAAACTGGCGGAACCATGAATCCTGTCTTTGGAAGCTTCCCTCTAGGTCTACAAGGAGTCACACTCTTTTGGTTACAGTTAAGAACTAACTCACATTAATTTCTTACAACAAGCCTACATCTGTCTGCCTTTTTCACACGGATATCCTGAAAGAGCCTGTCAAACCTCCTTTGCTAGTTCTACTGGCCAAGTTATTCTAAGAAAGAAATGAGTTCATTATTAAGATGTCCCTACTAACTAGAACCATGCTCTGCATCGTTGATGATTAAGAAATATTTGAGAAACTAGGACCGTGTGGTGATCAGTGGCCTCTGGAAATCTTAGGCACTAAAAAGATTATGGGAAAAATCAGAACGTCATTGGACTTTTCTTAAACTTATTTTGTTCCTTGGTATTATTTTATTTTGAATTGCTTTCAGATAGTGGGGAAGAGAAGCATCATCTTTTCCTATTTTCCCAGTGTTTTAGTTAGTTGGTACTCTTCCCTATTTCATAAACATTTAGCTTTAAAAGGTCTCTTAAGCTCTCTCTGCCAGTAAGATTACTCCATGTTTTTCACTTTTACGTATTTGCTAAATCTGCTGGAAGAAGCTCCCAGTTAGTTGAGCTGTTGAAGGAATCAGATTAGTCCAAAGTAGGCTATTTAGTTGTGTATTCAGTTACTTGCAAATAAAAAAGCCTAGGTAAAGACCTGGTGTTAATAATTGCTACTGTGGAAAGTAAGAACTCTTATGTGAACAAAAAATCACATGTGCTGAAATGACCTATTGTGTAGACTTGAAAAAAATTTCTGACTGTAATGCTTAGGGCATAGTAATGTGGTAGTCAGTACAATGATTGCTTTCCCTGCTTTCTAGAGAGGTTTTGAACATGCATTTAATGGTTTCTGTTGAACAGTGGATATTCACATGGCTCAGGAGTAGCTCTGAGATATAGTCCTCTTTGTATTGAAGTTTCTAATAAGTAATCTTAGGAATTATACTTTTGGTTATTCATAAAAGACACAGGCTGTTATTTTGACTGCTTAATGCCTTAATCCAAAGAACAATTATTGTCTCTGTAGTTGGTTCTCTAAACTTTTACAGTGTGCATCCCATCTATACAAAATCATCTGTCTAAATGTTGGTTTTGTATACCTATGCCTAATACATATGTCTATATATGTGTGTGTGCATATGTGTATAAATATATATTGTATATATGGATGTATGTCACTTCACCATGCTAAAATATGGATGTTATAAAATATAAAAATATAGATTTTTAAGAAGGTGGATATTAAAAGTAAATAGAGGTTTGGACTTCTTCTGTAGTTCAGGGGCCCTCTTGTTACCCTTTGAAATGTGTGGGTCCATTCTAGTGACCCCCAGCTCTACTACCCTCTCTGGTTAGAGTTCATGACCAGAAACAATTTATAGGAGGCCTGCAAGGATCTGGTGAGGAAAGCTTAAGGAAGACTCTACCCTTAATAGGTCTTCTGTATTGTATTCGTTTTTTTTCTGAGGACATTTTTTACTGAGGCCTGTTTTCTTCCAGAATTTCTTCTGGGTTACTTACTTAGTTGGAGAGTTTTTGTTTTTTTGGGGGGAGGTGGGCGCAGGTAATGTCATGGGGGAGACTATTTTTCTTGGAAGGTTTCCAGTTGCACTCTGCTGTTTAGGAAGATTCAGACTATCACAGGTAGCTGAAACCAGTCCCACCCACAGGATAGGACATAACTAATCATATGCTCACCCAGAAACTTCTAAGAGTAAGAACAACTTTAAAACTAGAAATTAATAGCATAGTTCTGCCTGTGTGTTATTGGCTGGAACTAAAGCACACAATTGCCCCTAAGGGGAGGAAGTTTAGCATGCCTAGCATCCTGGCCTCTGGAGGGAGCATGTGGGGGGCAAATTAAAAGAGAGCCACCAGCCATAGCACCTGCTGCAGCTACCCAGCTAAACTAGCACTTCCCACTCTGCGTGCCACCTCTGCACTCTTTCCAACCCCCTATTTTGTTTGATTGTAATCCATAGCACTTACTATTGCTGTTGCACTGTGTATTCATTTTTGTGTGTTTATTTTCTGCCTCACCTCAATAGAGCATAAGTGCCACATGGACAGGGACATTTCTGAATTACTGCTGTATTCCCTGTACTTCCATGGTTTTTGCCACTTAATAGGCTCTTAGCAAACACATATTTGTTAAAGAATGATTGAGAGCCGTGGGTTTAAACATGAATGAACTGGGTACCTTGCTTTTGTTGAACTAAGTAATGTTGCTTAAAGTTGTGACTATTTCTATTGTAAATGATCTATCTAAAACAACCTTTTATATCTTTTCTGGAGCGACCTCATTTTATATCTTTTCTGGAGCATTTGAAATGGTCTGTGACTGAACTCTGAGACAGACCTGGTAAAATGGGAAGGTAGTTTCTGAAGAGGCTAATGGCAGAGTTCCATCTGAGATATCAGGGCCTTCACAGCACATTCAGAGGGTGCGGCCCTGGGGCGTGTGGCACCCCGTGGGGGTCCTTCCTTTCCTGAGAGAGCAATGCTTTACATCTTTCCCAGGGTTCAAAGTCTGGTCCCAATGGACAACTGCACAGCCCTGTTGGAACCAGGTGAGGCTGCAGTTCACTTAAAAAGCCTGATTTGGGCTCATTAATAAAGAGAACTAAAAAGGAATGGTTTCTGAATTGTGCACCTTTACCTACAGTTTTTTTTAATATCTCAGTCCATTAGAGGTGATAATTTCCAAAGGAAATAATACTTTATAAAATCCCATCAGTAGTATATACTACACTTCTTGTTGATTTAGTTCTTTTAATTTGAGGACTGCAAAATACATTAGAATATTATTTATGCCTTAAATATAGTAGCTGCTCAGTGAGCCTAGTTTTAATTTCACAGGTGGAAGTCTTTAATATCCTGACATAGTACTAATTCCTATATTATATGAACTCAGGGAGAAATCATTCTAACTCTTACTTGTTTAACTTTGTGTATTAAGGTTGTGTATCTGCTATAATAAGAGATGTAAAATAAAATTGTGTATCTGCTATAATGAGAGATGTAGCAAGGCCAAGAGATGAGCCTAAATCATAGTAAAACCACCTACTTTACCATCAGATATTGTTTATTTGAGGGTCATTATAAGACATTTGCCTGGAATAACAGACCTATTTTCCCACATGAAAAGTTAAATGATGACAGGAATGAGTGCAAGAGGCTAATGTTTTTGATTTAGGAGTGGAGCAAAGGATTGGGAGAGATATTCCAAAAGATAAATTAAAAACAGCTATAGGGCCTGGTTGTTTATGTTCTCTCACATACGTAACAAGAACCTTTTAAGGCTGATGGAATTCTGTCCTTTTGCTGAGGCATAAACTAAAGTTTAATGAGAGAGGGCATCATTTTCTGAATCTTAGCTTCAGTCTCTGTGCTCCAACTGCAGGGTTCTTTCCTGGGTTCCACAGCTGCTCTGGGGGTATGGTTGGTCTCCATCACTCATAAAAGGAGGGGGGAGGGAGTAGAAAAGGTACTCGCATATGAAAACAGTGGAATTACACAGCTAACTGTCCCAGAAAGGGCGGAAATGGTGACCCAGTGTTAGGCTAATCAGCTTCTTCTAGTCTGAAACATGCCCTGTTCTATCAGCTAGAGGCTCCTCTGTTATTAATTAGAAATTTTGTAATTTGTAGTGAGTTAGCAGTTCTGCTGAGTAAATCAGGTTTCTGATTCTTTGTGGGGAAGTGGGCTCTTCTGTGATCATGCAGAGAACATTTCTCTAGCCCGTGAGTCTTTGCCAAGATTAAAAGAAGTAAATATAAGAGGAAAACCAATTTTTTTTGCATTTATACTTTGCTAGATTTGCATATTCTTTGTGTAAGCCAGTTGAATGCGAATCTCTAAATAGATTTCAAGTATTTAAACATTTAAAAGGATTCATCCCCCGTACTTTACTCACCCAAAGAATAAGGGCTTACAACGAAGAAAATAACCCCCTTGCTGATGTAGCCCATGCAGACTTTGTTCACCTTGTCATTGAATTATAAAACATTAATAGCAAAGCTAGAATTGGAGCTTTCATTGAAACGGTTAGCTGGCTCTGTTCCAAAGTATTGTTTCCCTGGTAGAGAAAGCAGGACAATTTGTTTAAAACTGGCAGTGAGCCAGTCAGAGGAGCTCTGACGCAGTCTTTGCAGTAACTACTTTGCTCCGACTGCTAATTTTAGGGCACTGAAAGCTGGGTGCTGTCTGATGACTGCTGTTGCTGTGCGTCTGGTTTTGTGGAGTTTTCTAAATCCGTGCCCTCAGTCTGGCTTCCGACTTCTCAGTTCTTCTCCAGCTGAGCTGTAGAGTGGGGTGTGTTGAGCAGGCATGGGATGTGTGGATCGAGGGAGGAGCAAGGCCCTGGAAGGGTTTCAGGAGATGCCACCTTTTATCTTAGGATTTTCTCAGTCATTGCATCAATGAATACATGTCCCACGTCCATGTTCCTTGTTGAGGAGAATGAGGAAAAGGGTAAGTCGAGGCCACTATCTTCGTGGAGCAGCACAGCGACAACATTCCCTTGTTTTCTTTACGAACCCTGCAAGCGTGAGCTGGCTTAAAATTCAACTTTTACCTTATCCTTTTCTGGGAAAGGTAAAGCTAAGGAGAAAGATAATACTTCTGTCAAAACAACTCAGGGCATTGTATGGAAGAGCAAAGGAGGGCATCTGCTTGCTGTTGCAGGAGGCAGAGGAGGAGGTGAGAGGTTGTTTTGTGGCTTTGTTTAACCCACTGGTATCCTGGGCAGTGAGCATAAACCAATTTTAAATAGAGGCTGTGGGACCTCACAATCTTGAGGTCTCTTTAAGATTTCTGAGGTAGCAGGGGTGCTTAGGGTGTGAGACCCCCAAGGGCAGGGGTCTGTTCTTTCATCCCGGCCTCTGCACCCGGCAGCCGTCTGGCACAGCCAGCACACCGACCCACCCTGAGCAGTCCAGGCCTCACAGGGACCTTCTGGTCATCCTCTGATCAAATGTCCTCGTGTTACTGATTCAGAAACTAAGAGTGTTTTAACAGCGAGGCCTAGTGATAGGGAGACGAGCTCCCTTGCTGGGTGATTGGCTAATTCCCCATTCTCCTTTGGGTGTTCTGGCCTAGCTGATGGCCATACGTTGGGCTTACAGTAAGGATTCCGGTGCCTGGGAGCCCTGGAGAGTGAAGGCTCAGTGGGCTGCTGAGTGTATGGTTGATTTGCATAGTCGGGAATACATTTGTTTAGAAGGTGCAGCCGAGTTAGGCTTTGGAAAATGATTAGGATTTCAGTTTTTATTGAGGGGCTCTTGTAGGCAGGGACACTCCTGGTGCTGTAGGGGATGAAAAATGGAACCATCTCCCAGTTGTTCATTGGATCCTGGTACTGCGCCCATCAACTCACTCAACCTCAGACTAAACTCATCCCCTTACCTAGTTTAGGTTTTGCAACTTAAAAAATGGATTTTATGAGACATCATAGGAGAGTGATGGACTGTATTTTCAAAGTGGTGATTAACTTGTCTATCAAATAAGATAGGCAACCTGATTTTTTTTCCCATTGTAATTTGCTGAAACTT
Source organism: Phataginus tricuspis (assembly GCA_029783875.1). Taxonomy (NCBI): domain Eukaryota; kingdom Metazoa; phylum Chordata; class Mammalia; order Pholidota; family Manidae; genus Phataginus; species Phataginus tricuspis. The sequence goes on from JAQQAC010023241.1 coordinate 3,674,730, forward strand.
ATAGAGTGTGTCATAAACCTAAACAAAAAAATTTGGAGAACATTATCAATGTGCTTTTCTTAAAAAAAGAATCTTAAGATATAACTGACATATAACGTTGTATTAGTTTCAGGTAAACAACATAATGATTTGATATTTGTATATATTGCAAAATGGTCATCACAATACATCTATTAAGATCCACATAAAACCACACATAGTTACATGTATCTCTTTCTTTGATGAGAACTTTTAAGATTTCCTCTTTGAGCAACTTTCAAATAAGCAATAAAGGATTATTAACTATAGTCACCATGCTGTACATGACATCCCAGGACTTACTCCTCTTACAACTGGAAGTTTGTACCTTTTGACCACAATGTTTTGGTATAAAATGACTGAATCTGTTGCAGATGTTTGTCCAGAGAATGTACACACAGTATTATATTTGCAATTCAAGGTCACATGTTTTGAAACTTTATATTTAGGGATTTATAACTTTTGGTAAATGATTTACCAACGTGATTTATCTTAAAATTATTCTACGTAATCAAAATTGTGCACTGAGGCAGCCTTAGAAAGTGGCCTGTGAGAATTCACCCTACCGGGGCATCTTGTCCACCATGCGGGGCTGGTCTCTGGGATGTGCATTAATTTGCTGTGCACTGTTGCTTCAGTTCACTTTCATTTTATATCGCATGAAATAATAGCAAGTGCTGGGTAAGATCTGCATTCTCAGTTACACTCCAAAACAAGAGATCTTAACATAATTACCATACGTTTTTCCTCAACTTTTGATTGAGCAGATTTTCAAACAGAGAGATGAGTGGAAAGCGTTAGGTAATACAGCGCACACCCCTTTACCTACCGCCTAGATTCTATGAAGCATTACCATCTTGCTGTATTGCTTCATAAACACCTACCCATCTCGACCCATCAATTCGTTTTTCCCTGGGGGTGTGATTTCAGAATAAGTTGCACACATCGGTGTACTTCACCACTAAACACTTCAGCATGCCTATCATAAATGAGTTTAAAACGTTTCAAGTCTCTTTTGAGGTCAAATTTATGAAGTGAAATGCATACATTTTAAGCGTATCGTTCTGAGCTGGGACAGATGCGCACACTACGCAACTCATAGTTCTATTAGGATATACTTGTCACTCCAGAAAGTTCTCTCGTGCCCCTTCCCGGTCACCTTACCTCCCCCCACCCCCACACAGGCAACCACTGTTCCTTTTTCTTTTTTCTTTGCCATAGGTAATTTTTGCCCGTTTTTGAACTTCCTCTAAATGGAATCATACCACAGGTGGGTATTCTTCTGTGTGAAGCTTTCACTGTGCATGTTTTTCTCCTTTGCCATGTGCTTTAGAATACATTCCAGTGCCAGACTGGATGAGGCTTCACTTTGGTCACACGCCTTTTCAAAGATCAGGTTGTCCAAGAGATTTTAGGAGCAAATTTCTTTTAGGTATTTATGTATTTTTAAGTCTCATCTTCCCCATTCCCAACAGGGATGTGATTTGGCCATTTTCTGACTGGTTCTCTTCTGACTTCTCACCGACATGTGCAGAAAAACAGGTGCTTCTTTTGTTAGTTTGTTAACACCTGCCTTGCCGCAGGGCCAGCTGGCTGGGTCCAGCCCTTAGTATTCACCTGAGCTCTCTTGTGTCTGAAGAGATGGATCCTGGCACATTTTCCATTTATTTGGTGTTCTACTTGGAGAATTTGAGGTAAAAGAAAACACATCTATTTCTTTTTGCAAAGCCCATTCTTACCTTTGTGATTTAAAGGTAAAGAAGATTTTATATAAGGCATCTCTGAGGAATAATTTCTAGTTAAATGCAATAATTAGTAAAACTAAAATTCTATGACTGGTTTTGTGACACTATATGGAGGAGACTAACCAACAAACTTAAAATTTAGGAGATTTTCAAATCACCTTTGCTGAGGAGATAATGGCTAGCAATATAAAATCCTAGTTGGCTTAAAATAAAATTCTAGACAATGAACCGCCCCTTTGCTATGCCTGCTGTTACTGAAGTTTTGAGCTGCTAACCCTCTCCAGCCATGAGCAAAACTAATAAAACATTTTTCTCAGCAGTGCTGGTTTAAAGGCTTTTTTGTATACACAGTGCTTTCAGTGTGTGAAGATTTTTCTGTAGGGCTGTCTTGGTTAGGGAGTTCCACCGGCTCTAAAAAAGACTCTAAAATGTGGTGTCCAGACAAGACAGAAGTTGACTTCTTTTTTTTTTAGGAGAGCAAGGTACAGGCTTTTATTTAGAAGTAAAGTGAGAGGAAAGAGCTCCTGGCTCATGCCAGGAGGGGTCAAGAGAGCCCCAGAAATTGACTTCTTTCTTGTGCCACAGCGCAAGGTCTGGGCTGGAGGCTGCTGTCCTCCATCAGACACTCAGGGGCCCAGATCCCTTCCATCTTGTTGCTTCACAACAGGGCCTTGGCCTCAGATGGAAGACTGCGGGGCATGTCAGCCTGGATGAAAAGGGAGGAACACCCAGCAGGTGGTCATCTGAAGATCCCAGAAGGGGTCTTCATCACCTCTGCTCATAACTGAGAGCTAAATGACCTGCCCACACCTAACTTTAAGGGGTCCTGGGCATTGATGTAGTTGACCATCCGTGTGCTTCTGTTCTAGTGCGTGTTATTGGTGTTGCCTGTTACATAGTGGGTGTATGCATTCATCTGTCAAAGACTTACTGCATGCTGTTTGTGCCAGATACATTTCTGGGGATGGACTGGGTTATGGTGGTGGGTAGGCAGACACAGGTGTTGCTCTTATGGTACTTTGATTCTGGAAATACAGCAGATCTTCTAATGATACTAATTTCAGTAGTTTTTTCTTTTTTAAGTTGGAGGCAGTGCTGTTTTCCCCTTAAAGTGCAGTTTAGTTCTGGATGGAGGGGTGGAGGGTAAAGTCTAATAATAATGAGATTGCAGACAGATTCTGTAACTGAAAGAAATGTTACTAGGGACATGGTTTAGGGGATGTAATAAAGGACCTGGTCCCCTGCTTAAAATTCAGACTCATAATAGAAGGCTTAAGAGATACTTGATGAATGGAATCATGCTACTCATTTATTCAGGAGCCAGAGGGTTTCTCGGGAGCAGAAACCTTTTGAGTGTCTGCAGGGTGCTCTGGCCTGCATGCCATTCACAAGGAAGTACCATTAGAGTTCAGGGGCCATCTCCCGCTCCGATAGGAGCTGTGCCAGGGTCACCGGGCAGATTGTAAGGGAACAGTTGTGCTGTGATTTCCCCTTTTCTCTAATGAGCTAACATTACACTGCATTCGCCCGGAAGAACTTTGAACAGACTATTTGCCAGCACCTTGAAAGGCTCTTGAAGTGACAGTCTGATTGATCAAAGTGGCTGCTTTGGAGACTGTGTGGAGCAGACAGAGTCTGTCCAGGCTCAGGGGGACAAAGTAAGTGCCCCAGGTGCCAAGGGTGTGAAGGTGGAGAGCCAGTGCCCACCGTGCTGGGCTCTCTGAGGTTTCTGTTCTCCAGAGTTATCCAAGGATGTATAGCTTGTGCTACCAAACAGAACATTCCTTCCAGGGGGTCACTGCATAACAGCCATCATGTGCTGTGAACATGAGCTTATTTGCCTTCAGGTGTTTGAGAGGAAAAACTTACGCTCACTTACTAGTCTAAGCTGAGGGACCTTGCCCAGCTTTGGATTCAAACTTTGTGTTTTCCTTGAGTTTGGAGTGCTTGTGATCTTGAATAATGATCTGCAAAAGGGTGAAAACCTAGTGATAGGGTTTCATGTGTTACTGTCCACTAACAAATTAAAAGAAGGGGGGGACCATTCGTGGTTGAAACATAGGATGCTTAAAAAATTTTTTAGGGTGAAAAGGCTGAATGCTTTTCTTTAAACAGGAGTGTAGTGGCATTTTGAGAATCTGGAAGTTGCCTTCATTTCCTCTCATTGGCTCCTATCTGCTCCGGGTATGTAGTGGATGGGCTCTGCTTCTGCTAATTTGTGCCAATAATTGAAGTGTGGGAGGCTTCAGGGAACCCCCTGAGCAGTAAGCATGCAGCTGTTGAGGATAACTGAGAGAAAAGGAGTGTTTCTTGAGCCTTTCATTGGATTTGGGGGTTAGTATCTGCAGCTAAGTGGCCACAGATGGCATGTTTCCAACGCTCACTGTGGCCGTTAGGGAGTGTTTGACATCCTTTTGTTTGTGGTGAACAAAAGAGCAGTATGGAACTTGATCAGCTGGACCAAGCGTGCATAAATTCTGAGGACGGTGTCTCTACTTGATCTGAACTGAAATATTAAACATATGTGTAAAGGCGGAAAACGAGCCTGGTGATGTATTGGTGTCTGATGAAATCTCGCAGTAAGTGCCTCTGAAATGTGTGCTGTAACTTAACATCAGTGGGGGAACATTTACATTGGCCCTCACCCTTATAAACTCACTATTCCATCAACCAAGATTCTGTATCTTTTTCTGCTTTCACAGTCACATGAAGTATGCAGCATGCTTCCCTATAGGGAGTATGGGCCTGTAATTCCTAAAATACTAAGTTAGTTTGATTTGTTGGTCAGATAGTTGGAAGGAAGAGAGAGCGCTTATAGAGGAGGAGAAGGTTTCTCCAGGGTCAAGTCTTCATGGGAAGAGGGGGAGGAGATGCCAAAGAAATTGAAAATAATAATCGTCAAAGAAGTGGTTTTGACACAGCACCCTCCCATTAAGTGTTCTCTCTTCCCACTGGACTCAGAATAAAGACCGCCTGCACCACGCCTCCAGCCCTGTGGGCGATCCTACATTGCTGTGTTCAGAACCTTACTGGCTTCCTGTTGCTCAGATGCTGGGTGTGTTCTGTGGGTTAAAAAAGCACACAGCTCCTGAAAGACCACGTTCTGTTCTCCCTAAATTGAGATGAACTAATTTGACCTGCATGAAAAATTTTTTTTTGCCATTATTATCATTTTTGTTGTTCAATTATAACTTACCTAGAGGTTTCCAAAACCCTGATAACTTCTAATCTTGCTTTTATAATAGTATCTCTGTTCTGTTCAAAGTTTTTAATCCTTGTAAACACCTGAATGTTTAGATTTCAAGGAATATCCAGCATTATAGGAAGGCAGTTCCGTGACACCTTCAGTGACTATATAGAACATTGTTAACACCTGGAGATATTCCACTTGTCTCCAGAATAAAAGTGAGTTGTTGCTGGACACCAAGTATAACTGCATTTTCCCTCTTGTCTGGGACTTGTGCAGCCTTTACCATCAGGGTACTTTCTAAGAAAAAATCCAATATGAAGTGTCTTATAAAAATAATATTTTCAGTGAGGTGTTTTGGAGTACAGACATTGTTAAGTCCATTTACAGTACAATTCTATCTGCTTACTGTACCGCTCATCCCGAGTGAAGAGCTGAAGGATGAGCTGAGAGAGCATCGATGGCCTTCTGCGTTTTGGGCTCATTGTTAGTGATACAGATTATTTTTTTTAACTCATTGTAGAAATGCGAGTTAAAGACATTCTGCCACATTGTATTATTGCCCTTATTCTACTTCACTTATGTATTCACTTCATTCTACTTTTATAAGGCTCCTGCCCTGGTGGTTTAATGAGTTCAGACGCAGGGAATCATATGTTGAGGCGGTGGCCCCTTCTACACTGAGGGAGACAGTCTGAGCTAGTGTAGGGGCCGGGAGTCAGGTCCAGGTGCCAGGGTTTGTTCTTTTCAGTGTGTGTCTGAAATTTTGTTTCTAAGACTTGTAAACAGATACTGGAAAGCTTACATATATTGTATTGTTTATCAAGATCCCTTAGTAGAATTTCTTACATATTTCATTTAAAAAACTACAAAAATAAGTCAGGATATTTCCATCCTGACATCTTCGATAGCCCTGCGTTTGTTTACTCTCTTCTTGAAATGGGTACCGTCAGAGATAACATACGGAGGATGAAAAGCTCCCACTTTAATAATTTTTTTATTAGATTTAACACATAAAATTGCATTCCTATAAATGTGATCACAATAAACATAACATCGGAAAAAAGAAAAAAATCATCTAAAGAATTGGGCAGTTGGTTCATTGAAATCGTGCTTGCAGGTTAATGTGATGAATCCAATTACATGCATGACTTTTGGTTGTTCTGGGTCCTCACCAAACACAAGGTAGGAGCAAAGAGCAGTTTCCCTTATTAAGTGCTGTTAATACCTTTTGAACAAATACCATGTATATCAATACTTAAGGATTTTAATGTGATAAGTGAGCTTGTTTGCTTCTTGATTATTATCTAATCAGGGTCAGATAGATGAGATGCTATTTGCAGGAGATAACATGTATTTACATAGTTTCCTGGTTTTGTTTTAATAGCACTCTTCTTTTTAAGTACTTTGACAGAAATGGAAGAAGGTATTTTAAACTCTTTCAGCAAGTTCAGTATATTCATTTCAAATTTTTACCCCAAAAGTAAGCAAATGCTGTATCTCAGAATTTATCTTTTGATTTATCATTGGTGGTCAGGTCCAAAAATTTATTTCACAAAGTAATAGTTCTTTTGTCTTTTGATGAACAAAAGGGATTTTGTGTACTTTTGCATCATGGTTGACAACTATAAAATATCACAGTTGTAATTCTGTCCTAGTGATCATGATTAGTCATGCGACCCACCATACGAGTTCTGCAGCTTCCAAACTGGTTCCCAGGGTAGTTTGATGTGGGTGACTGTCCTGAGTTAGCTTTCAGAGAAACGAGATTAAAATTGCAGAATGCACACCATTAGCAAAGAGTTTACTTTTGTAAACAGCTGCCTCTCCTTTAAAGTGGGGATGTGGATTAAGGCTAGGAAATGTGTTTGACTTCAAGAAGAGTGGCTGGTAGTGAGGAAGTGGCTATGAGTTAGGGAGGTCCTTGGAAGACTGATGTTTGTGCTGTGGACTTAAGATGGCGTAATGGAATGCCATAGTCCCTCTGACCAGGTTGGCCTGCTTGGCACTTGGCGGGGATTTATGCCCCCATGGCTCTCTCACCATGTGCGCAGAGATACAGGTGTGTGGCATGTGGAGGAAAGCCTTTATTAACTCAAGTCACCTGGTAACACCAAAATGCAGAAATAATTTTTTTTTAATGAAAATGAGGACCATGTGAATGGCTGAGGCTAAGAGGGTGGAGGAAGGGGTGATCCTTGATTGAAAACAGCACAAGCCCGTGGATTCCAACCCATTGGTTGGCTTCTGTTATTTCAGAGTCTTCTGTATAAGCTACAGTGGTCTGTCCTCTGCAACAGTCCCCATTGGACATTTGTCCCCTTCTGTTTCACTCAACAGATGAAAGAGGGTGGGAGTGAGAGATGGGAACATGACCAGGTAACCCTACATCTGTGCCCAAAGACTGCAAACACAGCTGCTCTTGCAGGGCACTGGGTCATAGGTGAACAGGAAAAAGAAGGGTCAGTGCTGTTTCCTTAGCACAGCCTTCCACGTCTCCCAGGTTAAGCTCTGTGCAACTTTTAATAAAACAGGTTAGTAATGCTTGTGTGGGTATTTGGGATGTGGAATTTACCCCAACAAAATAATCACACTTGGTCCAAAGGATTTATGTATAAGGGTGCTCAAAGCAGTATTAGTTATAATGTGAGAAACTGGAAAAATATTGGCACTAAGACATTAATTATGGCTCTCCATATGATCAAGTAATTTAAACCAATTAAATATCTTGTTTTATAAGGCCATGTAATGACATGGGAAAATGCTCACAGAATATTAAATGGAAAGAACTTCTTGTTAAGCAGTATATATAATAGATCCCAATTTTATAGGAAAATTAAATATGCATATGCATTAACAGAACAAGGATACATTAATACAATTACAGTGGTTATTGCTCATGGTTGTGCTGTATGTAGCTAGTGTTTTCTTATTGCATTTGTTCTCCAGTTTTTCTAAATGAACATACTAATTTTATAATAGAAAAACATGGCATTAAAATGTTTGAATTATATGATTTCGTTATATGTAGCCTTTAAAAAAATAGTCTGTTTTGATTTAGTTTGCTGGGTCAGTAGAGTTTGAGTTTATTTTATTTTACTATGTAATCTTCCTTGATTTGCTTTTTTGAGTATATTTAACAGAAGTTTTCAAGGAAAGTAATTAGCAAATATTTATTAGATACCTACTGTGTATAATAAATATGTTTTGGTACCTGTCCTTTACCATAAAATCATGTCTATAACCTAAATTTAGTATCTTGTAGGTAAATCTTCTTTGAAAATTGTTATTTGCTGATCCTGTATGTTAGAGTTTAAACATTTTTTAACCTTTTTACTACCTTCTTTCATTTATACTAATTACATATATATATTTGTGTATATATATACTTTATGTATATATATACACATGTATGTGTAAAGGCATTAATTTTAAGAAACTTATTTTTTACTGTTAATATAATTTATTGGTAAGGCACTGAATAGCTGCTATTATCTACTTATTTCATTTACTCCTCAGAGCTACCATTTGGGGTTTATGTCTTAGTTTTTCTCAATTGGTAGTAAGAGTTACCTTAGAGACTTTGGCATTTACTTTAAAAATACTCCTAGTGGGCCGGAGGGATTAAAGATGGCGGTATGAGACGTGAGACAGAGACCTACTCCTAAAACCACATATAATATGAAAATATAATTAATACAACTAGTCCTGAAAGAGCAACAGGAAAGAGGGCTGCACTGGACTGCATACACGGACCTCACAGAACAGGGTAATGTACCAAAGCTGTGACCCAGCAGGACCCAAGCCCTTCCCCTACCCCAGCTCACCAGTGGGAGGAAGAGAAACAGAGCAGGGAAGGAGTGGAGGCCTGGGACTGCTGAACACCTAGCCCTGGAGATCTGCTCTGGGGGCACAAACCTACATTACATGGTGCTCTTGTGATTAGTGGGCTTGGAAAGCTAAGACAGGCGGAATACCTGGAGAGATGAAGATTCCAGCTGCTTGTGGAAAACAGGAATTCATATCCAGCTGAGCTGGACGGGCAGTCTGAGAGACTTCCTAACAGCGAGAGGGCTGCTAAAGGGGCAAGGATTGCACAGAGCTTACTGCTCAGGAGAAAGAACAGGTAGACAAAATTGTCCGGGTACACTCTGCCCAGCAGGTTGGGAACTTAAACAATCTTCAGGCGCTCCATCCCCCTGGCTGGCTATGCAGCTCCAAGGCCCCCCCACCGTGATACACAGCCTGCTGTGTCTTCCATCCAGAGAGCCTTTACCTGGCTCGCAAACCAGCAGCCCCTGCCCTTGCATCAGGCCAGCCAGAGGGAAGCCCGCCCTATGGCAGCTACAAACACAAAGCATAGAGGCTTACACCTGTGTGTTTCGCCCACTGGTTCTGGCAGTGGAGACAGGAATAACAGCTGGGAAGCAGGAAACAACTCTTTCCTTCCCCCAGGCACCAGTACCACACTACTGTGACCCCCCAGCATCGCTCCAGGGTTGGAGCAACTCCAGAGAGTAGAGTTTCTGGGCACTGGAGGGTGCCACATACAAGTATAAATGTCAAAGAAACCTGGTTCAAAGCAAAATTTCAACACCAGAGAAAGGACCAAGTGAGACTGAATTAATAAATCTTCCTGAAAGATTTCAAATGAAAATCATAACATGCTCATGGAGGTACAGAAAAAGATTCAAGAACTCAGGAATGAATTTAGGATGGAGATCCAGTCATTGAAGAGCACAAGGAGGGTATTAAAAGCAGATTAGATATGGTGGAGGAAATGATAAATGAAATAGAAACTAGGGAAGAGGAATACAAAGAATCTGAAACACAGAGAGAAAAAAGGATCTCTAGGAATGAAAAAATAATGAGAGAACTCTGTGAACAATCCAAACGGAACAATATTCGTATTATAGGGGTACCAGAAGAAGAAGAGAGAGAAAAGGGGATAGAAAGTGTCTTTGTCTTTGAGGAAGTAATTGCTGAAAACTTCCCCAATCAGGGGAAGGAGATAATCTCTCAGGCCATGGAGGTGCACAGATCTCCCAACACAAGGGTCCCAAGGAGAACAACATCAATTCATATAATAATTAAAATACCAAAGATCAAGGATAAGGACAGACTATTAAAAGCAGCCAGAGAGAGAAATAAGATCACATACAAAGGAAAACCCATCAGGCTATCATCAGACTTCTCAGCAGAAGCCTTACAAGCCAGAAGGGAGTGGCATTATATATTTAATGCAATGAAACAGAAGGGCCTAGAACCAAGAATACTTTATCTAGAAAGATTATCATTTAAATTTGAAGAAGGGATTAAACAATTTCCAGATAAGCAAAAGCTGAGAGAATTTACCTCTCACAAACCATCTCTACAGTGTATTTTGGAGGGACTGCTATAGATGGGAGTGTTCCTAAGGTTAAGTAGCAGTCACCAGAGATAATAAAAAGGGATAGACAAAGAGTACAGAATATGATACCTAATATATAAAGAATGGAGGAGGAAAACAAGGAGGGGAAAAAAAGAACCTTTAGATTGTGTTTGTAAAAACATATAAATGAGTTAAGTTAGACTCTTAGGTAGTAAGGAAGTTACCCTTGAACCTTTGGTAACCATGAATATAAAGCCTACAATGGCAATAAGTACATTCCTATTGATAATCACCCTAAATGTAAATGGACTGAATGCACCAATAAAAAGGTATAGAGTCACTGGATAAAAAAACAAGACCCAACGATATGCTGCCTACAAGAGGCTCACTTTAAACCCAAAGACATACAAAGACCAAAAGTGAAGGGATGGAAAAAGATATTTCATGCAACTAATAGGGAGAAAAAAGTAGGAATTGCAGTACTTGTATCAGACAAAATAACCAAACTTCAAAACAAAGAAAGTAACAAGAGACAGGGAAGGACATTACATAATGTTAAAGGGGTCAGTCCAACAAGAGGATATAACCATTATAAATATCTATGCACCCAACACAGGAGCACCTACATATGTGAAACAAATACTAACAGAATTAAAAGGGGAAATAGAATGCAGTGCATTCATTCTAGGAGACTTCAACACTCCACTCAGTCCAAAGGACAGATCAACCAGACAGAAAATAAGTAAGGAGACAGAGGCATTGAACAACACATTAGAACAGTTGGCCCTAAGAGACATCTACAGAACTCTCCACCCAAAAGCAGTGGGATACACATTCTTCTCATGTGCACATGGAACATTTTCAAGAATAGATCATATACTAGGCCACAAAAAGAACCTCAGTAAATTCAAAAAGATTAAAATTGTACCAACCAGCTTCTCAGACCACAGCAGTATGAAACTAGAAATAAATTATGCAAAGAAAATGAAAAAGCCTACAAACACCTGAAGGCTTAACAACATGCTCCTAAATAACCAATGGATCAATGATCAAATAAAAACAGAGATCAAGCAATATATGGAGACAAATAAAAGCAATAATTCAACACTGCTAAATCTGTGGGACACAGTGAAGAAGGGCTAAGAGGGAAATATATTGCAATACAGGCCTACCTCAGGAAAGAAGAACAACCTCATATGAACAGTCCAAACTCACAATTAATGAAACTAGAAAAAGATGAACAAGTGAGGCCCAAAGTCAGTAGAAGGAGGGACATAATAAAGATTAGAGCATAAATAATTAAATTGAGAAGAATAAAACAACAGAAAGAATCAATGAAAGCAGGAGCTGGTTCTTCGAGAAAATAAACAAAATAGATAAACCCCCAGCCAAATTTATGAAGAAAAAAAGAGAGTCTACACACATAAACAGAATCAGAAATGAGAAAGGAAAAATCACTATGGACACCACAGAAATACAAAAATTATTAGAGAATACTATGAAAAATTATATGCTAATAAACTCAATAACCTAGAAGAAATGCACAACTTTCTAGAAAAACGCAACCTTCCAAGGCTGACCCAGAAAGAAACAAAATATAAACAGACCAGTTACTAGCAACAAAATTAAATTGGCAATCAAAAAACTACCCAAGAACAAAATCCGTGTACCAGATGGCATCATTGCTGAATTTTATCAAACATTTAGTGAAGATCCAATACCATCATCCTTAAAGTTTTCCATAAAGTAGAAGAGGAAGGACTACTTCCAAACTCATTCTATGATGCCAGCATCACACTAATACAAAACCAGGCAAAGACACCATAAAAAAAGAAAATTACAGACCAATATCCTTGATAAACATAGATGCAAAAATACTCAACAAAATACTAGCAAACCGAATTCAAAAATACATCAAAAAGATCATTCAGTAGGATTTATTCCAGGGATGCAAGGGTGGTACAATATTAGAAAATCCATCAACATCATCCACCACATCAACAAAAAGGACAAAAACCACATGATCATCTCCATAGATGCTGAAAAAGCATTCAGAAAAATTCAACATCCATTCATGATAAAAACTCTCAACAAAATGGGTATAGAGGGCAAGTACCTGAACATAATAAAGGCCATATATGACAAACCCACAGCTAACATCATCCTTAACAGTGAGAAGCTGAAAGCCTTTTCTTTAAGATGGGGTACAAGACAAGATGCCCACTCTCTCCACTTTTATTCAAGATACTACTTCTGGAGGTCCTCTCCATGGCAATCAGACAACACAAAGAAATAAAAGGCATCCAGTTGGTAAAGAAGAAGTTAAACTTCCCTGTTTGCAGATGACATGATATTATACATAAAAAACCCCAAAGAATCCACTCCAAAACTACTAGGTCTATATCTGAATTCAGCAACGTTGCAGGATACAAAATTATTACATAGAAATCTGTTGCACTCCTATACACTAATGATGAACTAACAGAAAGAGAAATCAGGAACACAGTTCCATTCACAATTGCATCAAAAAGAATAAACTACCTAGAAATAAATCTAATGAAGGAAGTGAAAGACCTATACATTGAAAACTACAAGACATTCATGAGAGAAATTAACGAAGATACCAATAAATGGAAACACATCCCGTGCTCATGGATAGGAAGAATTAATATTGTCAAAATGGTCATCCTGCTAAAGCAATCTACAGATTCAATGCAATCCCTATCAAAATACCAACAGTATTCTTCAACAAACTAGAGAAAATAATTATAAAAATCATATGGAACCAGAAAAGACCCCGAATAGCCAAAGCAATCCTGAGAAGGAAGAATAAAGCTGGGGCGATTACACTCCCTGACTTCAAGCTCTACTACAAAGCCACAGTAATCAAGACAATTTGGTATGGGCACAAGAACAGACCCGTAGACTGATGGAACAGACTAGAGAGCCCAGATATAAACCCAAGTATATATGGTCAATTAATATATGATAAAGGAGCCATGGACATACAATGGGGAAATGACAGTCTGTTCAACAACTGGTGTTGTCAAAACTGGACAGCTACATTAAGAACATGAAACTGGATTATTGTCTATCCCCATACACAAAAGTAAACTTGAAATGGATCAAAGACCTGAATGTAAGTCATGAAACCATAAAACTCCTAGAAGATAGCATAGGCAAAAATCTCCTGAATATAAACATGAGCAACTTTTTTCTGAATGTATCTCCTTGAGCAAGGGAAACAAAACCAAAAATGAACACATGGGACTACATCAAACATAAAAGCTTCTGTACAGCAAAGGACACCCATACAGAACAAAAAGGCATCCTACAGTATGGGAGACTATTTGTAAACGACATATCCGATAAGGGGTTAACATCCAAAATATATAAAGAACTCATATGCTTCAACACCCAAAAAGAAAATAACCTGATTAAAAAATGGGCACAGGATATGAACAGACACTTCTCCAAAGAAGAAATTCAGGTGGCCAATAGGCACATGAAAAGATGCTCCACATCACTAATCATCAAGGAAATGCAAATAAAAACCACAATGAGATATTAACTCACACCAGTTAGGATGGCCAGTATCAAAAAGACTAAGAACAACAAATGCTGGCAAGGATGTGGAGAAAGGGAAACCCTCCTACACTGCTGGTGGGAATGTAAGCTAATTCAACCATTATGGAAAGCAGTATGTAGGTTCCTCAAAAAACTAAAAATAGAAATACATTTGACCCGGGAATTCTACTCCTAGGAATTTACCCAAAGAATGTAATTTCTCAGATTCAAAAAGACATATGCACCCCTATGTTTATTGCAGCACTATTTACAATAGCCAAGAAATGGAAGCAACCTAAGTGTCCATGAGTAGTTGAATGGATAGAGAAGAAGTGGTATATATACACAATGGAATACTAATCAGACATAAGAAGGAAACAAATTCTACAATTTGCAACAAAAATGGATGGAGCTGGAGGATATTATGCTCAGTGAAAATAAGCCAGGCAGAGAAAGACAAGTACCAAATGATTTCTCTCATTTGTGGAGTATAAGAACAAAGCAAAACTGAAGGAATAAAACAGCAACAGACTCATAGACTCCAAGAAGGGACTAGGGGTTACCAAAGGGGAGTGGTGTGGGAGGGTGGGTGGGGAGGGAGGGAGAAGGGGATTCAGGGGTATTATGATCGGCACACATGGTGTGGGGCGGATCAGGGGGAAGACAGTGTAGCACAGAGAAGGCAAATAGTGACTCTGTGGCATCTTCCTACACTGATGGACAGTGACTGCAATGGGGTATGGGGGGGACATGATAACAGGGGTGAATATAGTAACCACATGGTTTTTCCATGTGAAACTTTCATAAGAGTGTATATCAATAATACCGTAATAAAATAAATTAATTAAGAAATAAAATAAAATAAACACAGAAACAGAAAAAAAATTAATAAAATAAAATGTTAAAAAAAAATACTCTTAGTGCTTTTGCTTATCTTTGAGAAAACGGATACCTTGACTCAGATGATATCCCAGTCTCTTTGGCAGTTTAATTGCCAGCGCTTTGATACTGTGCTTTCTGACATTTACATTAAAAATAAAAATTAGCTAATTTGTAAGATATAAGGTTTCAAAAAAATAGTTCATTCTTCTTTCATGCCTCTTAATGCTTCTATTAAAATTCTGAAATGGCTTATTAAATTAAGTGCCGTGTCAAAGGCTAATTGTCTTTCTGTGAATTATCTACATGACTTACGAAAGCGTGAGTTAAGAATTATGTTTGAATAGCAAGTCTGAGGTCAGTTTTTAGTATCTATCAAATTGTAATGATTGTAGATGAAAAGTCCTAATAAGATTATGAAGTCTCTAAAATATACTCAGTGTTAACGTCCTATAAATGACTTGCTTTTCTTGGCATCACATATCTGATGCTCCGGCGTGTGGTCTGAACATGCCATATCCCACGTAGCACTGCCTGATGGGTCAGTAAACGGTGGCTGTATCTGCCTGTGGGGACAGCCAGCACATATATATGAAGTGTGTAGGAAGTGGTGTATTGCTGGAGAACCAGAAATCCTGTAGTTGTTTTCTTTTTAATTACAATTTAAAAAATAATATTTTGCAAGTCAATATAATTTTAGTGAAAGGAATGTTAAAGTTTCGAGTCACTTTTATTTGGCACGTCTCGAGGTTGGGGAATGGTGAAAACCCAGGCTTGGAATCTGAACTCTCTTCCCCCCTGGGTAGGTTGCACCTTGATTTCCATATCTCTGTCTGGGAACATGACCCCTATTGTGAATGATGGTCGTGAGGTTACTGACAATGCTTATTAGAGTGCTTAGCCTGGTTCCCTGGCTTGTAGCAGGTGCTCAGTGACTCCTTGTTCCTCTTCTGCATACACAGTGGAGCGTCTTGTCTGTGCTGAGGGACCGCGTGCTCACGCCAGAGTGCAGGAGAGGAGGCGGCTGGAAAGGAGAGGAACACGGCTGCCTATGACAGCTGAGTGAGTTTTGAATGAATAAACTGTCTTTAAAGTCAAAACATTAAGGAAATAACGTTTAAAGTCAAAGATCAATCTTTCTCTTATTAGGGATAGGTAGAGCAAGAAACCGAGTTGATATGAAGAATGGTGGCTTGAATTCTTGCAGGGGAGGTCCCACCTGCTAAACCACCTGCTGGGTCCTCTGAAACTTCTTAATCTGTGACCAGGAAGAGTCGTGGATGTGTGTGTGTCCTTCTGCCAGTTGAAATTAATCCCTGCAGTGGGATCAGGTCAGTTTGTTTGAAAAATGCCATTCAGCAGGTGTTAAAGAGATAGGTGTAGGATGACAAAAGAGAGACTCTTTAAAGTGGACTGTGAAGTGTGTATGGATCATGTCCATTCCTGTTAAACTTTCTGATCTCATTTCCTGGATTTCAGAAGGTTGTTAGCTTTCTGCTGGATACACTTCTACTTACAAGTCATAATTAGGTGACTTAAACTTTCTGATGTTTGTATGGAGGCCTAGATAAAGACATTATGTTGGTAAGACTTGCAATTTAGTCGTGTAGCTAGCTGGTGTGAAAGCAGGGCCTGCAGGTCCCCTGAACATCTCAGTGTCACCCTGACTGTACCGCACCTGTCACCAAATGGGAGGGAAGTGCCCAGGACCTTGCTGGGCTGCCTGCCTGCACCACCAGCTCCCCTGTGCTCTGCCCCGTCCTGCACACTGCTGCCAGCATTCTCTGCCCAGGAGTAGCAATCCTGTGTGGCACTCCCCTGCGTAAGGCCTTCCGTTGCATGCTTGGGTAATGCTGAGCCCCTCAGCATGGCACTGGGTTCCCCACTCTGCTCTCCCTGCCCTCCAGGCTGGGAAACCTGGCCTCTCGCCTGCCCACCCCTGCGGGCTCTGCTGCTTCTCTCTCTGCTTGGAATGCCCTCCTCCTCCTCGTCTTCTTCAGACTCCCCTGCACTCCTGTCTCTGGTTGTGACATTTCTTCATTCCCTGGTGTCATGTGTTTACTGGCCTAGCCATTCGAGGGGGTGTCCAGAGCGAGGTTTAGGGTTCTTATCTTCCTACTCTCTGAAATAAGTTTTTAGAAATGATGGACTCCTTCACATGTTTTTAAGCTGACATCCAACAGTTTTTATCACAAGCTTAAGTGATTTATATTTGTTAATAGAAAGTAGAACACATTAAATGTCCTATAAAATGCCCTATACGAGGACTGACTTAGTTGCAGTACATCTTTGGCAGTATAATTTGAGAGAACCAATTTTAACTACATGGTTGAAAATGTAAAGGGTTCAAGTAAATTTGTATCTGTGGGGTCTCTAACTTGGCTTGAACATTTTGGCATTTTGGGAGACTTAATAGAATCCATATCATTAGCCTTTATTTCGTTTTTTTCTCTGAGTCCCTAACATCCCCAAATGGGCCAGGTTTTATCCCTAGCAGAAATATGTTTAAGACATGTTAAAAAAACGGGAAGCCTTATGAATTCATGGGGTCATGATTAATCTTATAAAGTCTTCCCTGATAATTAGTTTTGAATTGCTCCATTTCAGTGTCCCCTGGTAAGATTTCAGGGAGAGGAGCTGCTGGAAGGGCAGAGATGTCCGTCCCTCTTCAGGAGCAGTGGGAGGTGAGGATGGAGAGATGGCTTCTTTAGCCTGCCCTTCCACTGTGGCTAAGCCTTGGACCCAGCACCTAGCCTCCTGGCAGCCTTCAGGGTGGCTGCATGTCGCTGCTGGTGGAGGACAGGGCAGTCTTCCTCACACATGTGGCCCAGTGCCTGGCCTGGGTGGGTGTCGACCGGCTGTGAGATGAGGCCTGAAGACGAGGCCTGGCTCTGGGTCAGCTCCCGGGTGCCCCAGCAGCTCACCTGCTCTTGCCTAGATGTGCAGCCAGAGGGGCTGCTGTTGAAGCTGTGCTTGTCCGTGGGTTTGTCTGGGGCACCCCTGGCCACAGGAAGCAGGTTATTTATGTTATGCCTTGCGGAGGAGTGGAAGTATTTTTGTCATGAAAAGCAATGCCCATGTACGGAGAGGCCTGTGTAATTTTATGGAGTGTTAAGTAACTGGTGTTACGGGTGGTGGAGATGATGTGTTTCCTTGCGCTGGTGGCCTGGCCACGGTGCGTGTCTGAGGCATCTGCTTCCTCCTGGAGCGGGAGTGCGGGCACTTTGAGGCTTCTCAAGGGCGGCCACACTGTCATCCAGCAGGCTCTGTCTCCGATTGACCTTGGTAAAGTATGTGAACAGACACCCTCAGCCAAAAAGAAGGAAAAGCCAGCTTCTTACAGCAGCGCTTGCTCTTCAGCCATCCCAGCAGCCCAGTTCACAGGCCCCGCCTCACAGCAGGTGGCTTGCCCACTGGAGGCTGCCTCGCCCTTATAAGGTGGAAGGAGGCAGAGTAAGTTAGAAATACTTGTTTGAAAATAAGAGGGGGTGTTGATTTTCGTTGTAACTTGTTAGGGAAGGTAGTGGGGAAAAAATAACTTTATACAAATAAATTATTACATTTTTTTGTTAATTCTTTCACCAGCACTGCCCCTTCGTTTGAAAACTTGAAGTGGCTATCTATCATGTTTATAGCTCCTTCCAGAGCTGAGCTTAACGTTCTCAGGCATTCCTGGCAAGGACCCAGCAAAGCCCAAGGTCCTGCTTTCAGAGCCAGCTCAGGGCCGAGGGTGCTCCTCAGGAAGGTGGTAAACTCCTGCACGGATTGCTGCCCATGATTCTGGCAAGAGCCTTCCTTTCTAATCGCTAGTACATTGTTGCTCAGTTTTTCCTCTGATAAGCCTGAGTAACACATCCAGGAAGGTGCTTATCTTGGACAGGCGATGCCTAGGTAGGTATATGAGGAGTGAATGGTTTATTGAGGACTTTTGAGAGATGCATTTCAGCAGTGCCTGCTAAGCCCTGCTCCAGCCTTGCAGTGTGGGAATACAGTCATCTCAGTGAGAGGCCTTCCACAAGTCTGTTTTCCTGGGGTCTGCTCGGTGCTGCGGCAGGGGGACTAGGAGGGTCTTGCCTCAGGTCGCAGAGGAGGCAGCTCTG
Organism: Phataginus tricuspis; assembly: GCA_029783875.1. Lineage (NCBI taxonomy): Eukaryota > Metazoa > Chordata > Mammalia > Pholidota > Manidae > Phataginus > Phataginus tricuspis. The sequence continues at coordinate 3,693,597 of JAQQAC010023241.1, forward strand.
CTCCAGTGTGCAGCCAGCCTCACTAAACTCTTGGAGGTCATCTCGGCTGCTTCCTGCTGGTGAATCACGCAGGGTGGGCACAAAGGGGTGCACACCATTGATTTGTGTGCATCTCCCCAGAATTGATAACACATTTTGATCTGATAGTGTCCAGGAGATGATGCAACTTCCTGCAGCAGGTACATTTTTACCCTTAGCCCCATCTCATACTGGCAGAGCTTTGCTGAAAAGCTGTCAGCATTCTGTTGTCCTGAATCCTCGTGCCACATGGTGCAGTTAGTGGGGGACAGAAGGAGTCAGGAAGCAGCCCTGGGACAGGCCCACTACAGGAGTCACTGAGCTATGGCTGGCTTGGGCAGGATGGGCAGCTTGGCATCAGCTGCTGTGTCTGGATGACCAGCCGCAGCTCTGTGGCTTATTTGAAAAATAATACACAATCCAAATCTAGGATCCCCATCTGATTTTGTTACATTCCAGGTTTTAACACATGTAACTGGATGCTGTTCAACCAGAGGATATGCATGATTTGCTAAGGGAAGTAATGTTACCAGATCTAATGGATTTTAGGTCATCAGAGAAATTGCTTATCAGCAACTGTTGAATTAATTTTAAATGAACAGGCTAAAAATCCCAAGGTTTAGAAGTTTTTTTTGGGGGGGAGGTGTGTGACATGGCCCAGGGACTAGCTTATAGTCAAGGGAATTAGCTTGTTTTATGGACATCACCTTCATGACTGCCGTCGTCCCATGAGGCCAGGGAAAGTTAATGGAGTTGAGCTGCATCTAAGGCCCATTTGTCTTGGTTTGTCTCTCAGGCTGGCTCACCAGTCTCCACACCTTACTTCTGTGTGATATTTCTAATGCCTTTTGGATGAACCAAAGGACAAGTGTTTTTGAGCTGGGCACAGGCTGTCTTTTAAAGGAACATGAACCAAACAGCAAGCTTGTTGTTGGAAGCTAGATAATGAAAATGAAGAGCGCAGAGCCAGGCTGGGGATGCAGGAGCAGCAGCCAGCTCTGTCAGTTCCAGGAGCCACCTGAAGCTCACATGCAGGTGCACCCTGCACCTGCAAGAAAAGGGAGATGTAAAGATGTCCATGTGAAGAATAGATTTTTAAAATGAGGTGTTTCTTTGCACTGCAGAAGTGTTCTTTCAGATGCAGTCTCAGCCTGTACAAAAGGAATTTATATCTGGGGTTCTGATTCTACCTAGGAAATTTTCAGTCTCCACTGTCACTGCAAGGAACAGTAGTCTGAGTGATTCTTTCAGCTCCCAGATAAAATCTTGTTACTTCCTTAAGCTGAAGTCCAGGCCCCTATGTGCCACTGTGGAGGGTGTCATTGCCTGGCCTCTGCTGAATCCACTGTCCCCACCTTGTGCCTTCCCACCTGGACCCATCGTCCTGTGATGCCTCTTCCAGGGGGCTGCCACCCCTGCCTGCAGGTTCTCCCAGACCTTTCACCTCCATGCTCTGGGCCAGCTCTGCTTATTCGTCTGTTTTCAGCTCAGATAACAGTGCTGAGAGCACTTTCCTGACTCCCTCCCAGGTCTGGACTCAGCCCCCTTGTCTCTGAGCAGCCCCGTCTTCTCCACCGTGTGCACTTAGTACAGCTCACTGGATCCTTGGGTGCCATCGCTCCTTCCTGGTCAGGCCACATACTCAGAGAGATGGAGCCTCAGTGACTTGCTAACTTACCATTAGGGCCTCGGTTTCCAGCACAGTTCACAGACATGAAAGGCAGTCAGCACATTTTTGTGCACTGAATGAATGTATGAGTATTTCTGTGAAATTGCAAGCGTTTCTAGTGCATCTTAATAGCCAACTTACAGTTAAACCAACAGTGGCACAAATTCAGGTATCCTGATTTTGGGGGTGGGTATAGAAGCCATGTTTGATCTCACACTCAAGCCTGTCAAGTCGCAGTGTCTTCTCGGAAAGTGAAGTGGGCCCTGTCACCCATTCACAGATCTGCAGTTGCCGTGATGCTCAAAACGTCACCCTCTTTACCTGCCCATGTTTCGACAGAGTTGAAAACTGTAAACAAAGTAAAAGTAGAGGCCAGAGTACTCATTTCATACTGGTGGAGGCAAAGGTGGAGTGTTCAGTGTGCAGTGAAACCAAATGGTCTGGCTAAGGGAGACTCAGGACCAGGCCACATACCCGCCTGGGCCCGGGGACGGGGTCCCACAATGGGCCCTCCTCCTTGTCTGTGGCGAGAAGGCCCTGCAGTTTGATGATGGACCCCTTCCCAGGAGGTGGAGAAGCACATTTCAACAATGGTAGACTTCTCACCATCTCCTCTTCTCCCTAGTGATCATTTTAGTTTTGAAAACGATAATTGTTGCCTCTCCAAATAGATAATCCATGTGTTTCATAGATGATTTGTTGAATTCAAGTAGTGAAGCAACCTTCTCTTCCTCCCTGCGTACGAACAACGATATTTTAGGATATATTCATTGGCCAAAAAAAGATTAAACAAGAAATATTTCAGTAGTTATTTTCCTGGAACCAATTCTAAATGTTTCTTTCACAAATAATTTCAGTGCCTCAGAATTAGGGTCCTTCCTTGGCTGTGCTTTGGGGTCCCAATGCTTTGACTGAGCTCTCGCTTTGAGTTACTTTCAGCAAAATACAAACCAGTGGCGGTGTAAGTCTGAATCTGTTCCATGTGCAGGAAACACACAGAGTGGTTTTCCCCTAGCCACCCGAATGCTGGAAGACTCAGGGCTCTGTAAGTCTGGTATAATTGCATGAGAGCCAGAGAGCATTGAACACAGTATATACAGTATATTCCAGGGCTGCCCAAATTGAGCAGCTGTAGAACCACTTCAGGACCAGCCCGTGGTCTTGCTGGAATCTGGCTCGGTCTCAAGGAAGACCTTGTCTTTGTCCTCCCCTTCGTGTGTGTAGCCACCCCGTTCCCAGCTGAAACCTGCTGTTAACTTTTCTTTATAAAGGCAGCATTCGTTATAAGTCATCATTAATGCTTGTATATTCGGCATCTGTATGGTATCATTAGTGAATTGGAGCAGTTTTGAAAATGGCAAGGGAAGTCACTCACTTCCCACCAGTGGGACTTTCTGGGTAGCTGTCAGCTGTATGAATATTTATTCTGACTTAGTTAATGTTTGGTTTGCTGGTGTTTGTGGACCCGTTGGATCCTCTAAAGTAGCATTTGAAGGATTTCCATTGTTCATAAGGGAACTAGGATTTTTTTCCTTTGAATTTTTAAAGGAATGAAATTCAAAGTTCAAATGTCTCTAAAAGTCAGTTTTTTCCTTTTTTTAAAGAGCATATTGAAGGGGAGAAGAAAGTCATTCAAAGAAAGATAGTCATTCCCTGCCAAGCCCCTAATGTTAAGGATATATGTGTAAAACTAAACATAGCCTCTCCCCCATTGAAGAGTTAATTTAGACAGTTAACAAGAAAGTCAAGACTCTGAAAACCCCTACTGTGGTCCGAGCACAAAAGGTGCCCTTGCAGCCCTCAACCCGTGGGAGCTGGGTGGACGGGATTGGGGTGCTGGCGGAGTGTCCAGGCCAGCCTCGCTCCCTTTGTGAGGAAGGCGACCACTGCAGAGAGTCAGGACCCGCCCAGGGCAGCAGAGACTGTTGGGCACAGGAGCAGTGGGCTTCCTATGACCTTTGATGCCCTTGGTCCTCGCCTCCCCTCTTGGGGTTGGGGTCTGGGGTGGAGGGAGGTTGTTTCAGGTTGAAACTTTTCTAGCTCTTCACTTGTAGTTAGCGATCCAGACATTTCCATTTTTCTCTTCAAAATTTTTAGCCCGTTCTTAGAGTAAGGCCTTCTTCCTGGCCCCACAGCTTGGTGCTCTTTGCTCTGGAAATTAAGTGAGATGGGGTATTCCTTGGATGAAAGAGTAGTCGCAGGGTGGATGCCGAGACCCTTCCCCAGCCATCGGCCGGGAGCCCTTTACTCCTGAGGCAAGGGGCAGCTCAGCCGTCGTAAATCAGCCCACCCCAGAAGGCAGGCCCGTGCCCAGTCAGGTCCAGCCAGTCCCTTGGCTCTTCAGGCCTCTCCTGGTGTGTCTTCTTGAACTTGGCTGCACGTCACAGTCACGGGAGACACTCAGGAAGCTCTCGATGCTGGGGCTCCGCCCCAGAGATTCAGACTTGCTGAGGCCTGGGCATCCAGACATCCCAGGTCCTCGGGGGCTGCTGCCTGGTAGCTGGGCCGAGGCTTGTGGGCCTGCCTGAGACCCAAGAGCCCCGAGGCCGTCTGTGGGAGGGCGCTCCGGTGCTTCCTGTCCTTTCTGAACATTTGGCCTTACTGGCATCTAAGTGATTTGGGGGACTTGCATTTTTTAAAGAGTCAAATGGTATGAGATGATTCCAGGAGCAGTTTTGAGTAGCTCATAGAAAAATTAAGTTTAGGGGACTCAGGCCATGAAGTGTTGCTGGATTGGGAGAAACTTCACTGAGAACATTGGAGCCTGTTGGTTTCCCTAAACCTTAACGGCAAACGTTAGGGCGAGGCTGGGGGAAGGATTGAGCCTGGCTCCCTTCAGTGCTAGGCCATGGTGGTTCTCCTGGGAGGAGAGGGAAGGTGGGACTCGGGTATGGACAGTGCTCCGGAGTTGTTGGAGTGTGTGCTTAGGGGCATAAAACAAGGTTTGGGGGAGATTCCCGCCCGGCTGGCCTGTGTGAGCCACGTGTTCCCCAGTGCTGCATCTTCAACACCAGGGCCTCTGCCTGCATTTCCTGTGTTTGTGCTCACTTCTCTGCGCCAGCCCTCACATTATTCATGCGCTTGCTCCCTGCAGCCCCTTCACGGGCCTCAGCCACTCTGTGGCTCTTGCTCTGTTTTCCTTTTCCCTCCCTTGGTCCTTGTTTTACAATCGCTCCTTGTGTGATCCGGAACCCAGTCCACGCTGCAGGTCTGCTCTGCAGGTCTGCGCTGCTCTGCATGCGGGTATGGAGCGAGGCCTGTAAAGACTGGCCGTCCTTGAGGGGCTTGGAGAAGGGATGGGGGCTACCACCAGGCTGGCTCAGAGGACAGGAGGCCCGGGATCATGGAGGGTCAGAGGGCTGACCCTTCGTGGGGGGTTAGGGCCGCGGCTGAGCAGGGCATCAGAGGAGCCTGCGCTTGCCCATGTGGGTTAGCATTGACCATCCAGACGGCAACTGCCTGGCCAGGCAAGGTCTCTGCCCTTCACGTCACAGAGAATAGACAGTCCTGAGGTCAGGTGGTCCAGTTATTTGTTTGCTAAAAGTCAGCTTTTCTAAAGATCGTCATTCCAGCTCCATGAATATTGCTTATTTCAAGGAGGATTTTTTTTTAAATGAGGTATCTTTATTTTGTTCTCTGTGTTGCTGAGAATTTCTATCTTATCATTTTATTTTGACAGCTTGTTGGAAAATTCTTGCTATTTTGCTATTCAGGATGCCTAGCAATGTTTTATAGATAGTTTGGAACATTTTCTCTAATCATTTTAGTGAAACCATAATAAATCATTTATAAAAAGCACTCTGGAGACAATAAATCTTTTCTAAGAGTTATTTCAGAATTCCTTATTCTACAAAGTCACATTTTTTAATGTAATATAGTCTCTAGGTCAGGCCATAAAAGAAACACCTCTAGTTAATATCCCACTTAATGTTCAGGAATGTCTCAAAGAGTGGGCTGATGTTTGCTCCCAGGCCTAATGCCTGCAGCCTGTGGGGGGCGAGTGGGCTTGGCCGGGGCTGGCTCCCTGGGAGGGACAGGAGGGCCTCTGTCCCAGGCCACAGAAAGGACTCAGCATGGGCCATCTTTAGGTCTCTAATTAAGCAAATGAATATTTCTTGATTGTTAGACAAGAGTTGGACCAGATTATTTAACATTTTAAAGACATCCTTGTAGGAGAGTATAGTATTTGACTTAGAGCTTTCAGAGAAATTATCTCCTTGTTTTTCTTAAAAGTGTTTTTGTGTTTGTTGTGTGTGATACGAGTTATAATAATTTATGTAGCCTCTGAAAAGACATGTCTTTGGTGTCATTTTGCAACTGGTGTCTGTTCCCTAAGTAATTTGGGTTTACCTGCCTATGTCCAGCCCTATGTTTGGGCTGCTATTAGAACCGAGACTCTCTTGAGGTTAAGAATTACAAGGAACTGATTTTCTTCTAATTTTCCCCTCTTTCATTTTTCTAGTTTGACAATAGAAAAGTATGAAATGTAGGATTTACGGAGAGAAAGGCATTTTCACTCTAGATCTTTTTCTTTTTTTGTGGAAAAGAAAATATATGGAAAGGATAACCTGAAGTTTGAAATTTTAGTGCTCATTTTTATTTTAGTTTAAAAAATTAGTCTTCTTGCTAGTTTTCTAAGATTCTTTATTGAAAGGTTGCAAAGGTTCTAGAAAAATAAATTTTTAAAATTTTAGTTGACCAAGTTTGTAGTTAACAATAAACAATCCTTTTTTTGATGATTCAGGAAGCCTTTTCTAGTCATTTACTGCAGTAGCGTATAGACAGCATGAAAAATCAGCTTTTGTTTTATTTTCACATATTAACCAGAAGTTATTTTATTTATTTATTTATTTTTTATAATTTATTTTGGTATCATTAATCTACAATTACATGTGCAATATTATGGTGATTAAACTACCCCCTTCATCAGGTCCCCCCCACCAACCCCATTACAGTCACTGTCCATCAGCGTAGTGAGATGCTATAGAATCACTACTTGTCTTCTCTGAGTTGTACAGCCCTCCCCGTGCCCCCCCAGCATTACATCTGCTAATCAGAAGTTATTTTGATTCAAGACCAGCGGTCTTAATTTAAAATAAAATAGGACTTTTTTAAAGATGTGAACGTTGTAGGTGATAACAATTGTGTCCCAAAATAAAGAGCCTTTAAAAAACAAGTGGCATGTGGTCCCATTCAACTCTACCAGTTTAGATGTGTTTACCTTCAGAGATGGAGTGAAAGTAATTGTATCTGGCAGATAGCAGAGTAAAATTATAGTCACTGCTGATTATTCACTGACTTCTATCTGTGCAGCTTCCCATTTTAATTCAGACAGTAAGTGTCTGCAAATGTCTGTGCTAAATATTCCTCTTGCTACCAGACAACCTCTAAGAGTGTCTAAGAAATGATAATTTTACACTCTTCTTTTCCTTCCCTTTTTCTGGTGGTTTATTTCCAGTAGTAAGTTAGTGGAAATAGATAACCCAGCTATCTTTTTCCTTGACTGGTTGCCTCTTCCCAGCAGGCATTGGGGGAAAGAAGAGATGGGGCTCAGTTCCCTCAGTGAGAGGATGGTCCCTCTGGACGCTCCCCTGAGGGTGGCCCTCAGGACAGGTGGTGCCTCGAGGCTGAGGCTGTTGCCATTTCAATAGTGTTTTTATTTTCTTAAAGCTAGAGTCTTAGCATATTCTAGTAAGTTAAAAATTAAAACATGAGAAATGACTTTAGTTCCTCTCGAGCGAGGGTAAATTGGATTCGTAGCCCTATCATTTGTGTCCTGTCAGTAGATATAACCCCTTTTCACTGCTGCTTGGTCGGTAGCTTTGGCACAAGGGCTCTGAAGCATCTGTCCTGTCGTTTCCATACGGTGGTGTATCTTTGTAATTTTCTTAGGCAAAAAGAGAGCACAAAGACAAAAACAGGTCAAGAGGCAAAGGTGCCAGACAGTCACGGAGCTCCAGGTTAAAGGTTAGCTTGAAGACCCACCCGCACTCGGCCCCATCCTGGGGCCTGGATGGGGCAGGGCCTGGGAGAGCCTTCCCTGCGAGTTCTCAAGGCCCCGCTGTCCTCGGAGCTCCAGCACCACCTGGGCCTGCTGCCTTCTGCACCCCGGCAGACCAGAGAGGAGCAGAGCCCACCAGGGGATGGGGAAACAGGAGCAGGCAGCACACTACAGTCCATCCACACGTTGCATGACTGAGCCTGGTCCCCTATCCCCTGCTGAGACCAATGTGAAGATTTCAGTACTCTTTTTTTTTTTTT
>JAQQAC010023241.1:3702044-3739613 GCA_029783875.1 Phataginus tricuspis
TTTTAATTGACTGTGATAAAGACAGGGCCTGCACAGTCACTGAGAAAATACCAAAGGGCAGGGTGGGCTGAGCTGCTGTGAAACGCAGCGTCCCAGCCCTGTCATCCTCCCAGCCATCACCGTCCCAGCCCTGTCACCATCCCAAGCCAACAAACAAGGTCCTGAGAGGAACAGAGCCTTGCGTTCTGCTTTCATGTGGGATTTTCCTGGATTAGCTGATGAAGCCAAGTAAATATTATCTTCTTTTTGTGGTGGCCTTTTGTTTTAAAGTATCACTCTAACTCTATTGCCTACATAATTTTCTTTTTATAACATAACTTATTATGTTGACAAGTCAAAGGCACCAGTCTTGCTCATCATATTTTTCTTACTTTAAGCCTAGGACATTTTTACTTCTATCCAGCAGGCATTTCTGGAGTGTTTGCAAGTCAGTAGCAGTATTATTTTCAACCCTGCCTCTTTGTTTTCCATCACTTCTATGCGCCCTGTGATTTGCATGGCCAGTGCCAGCCTTGGTAGCATTCCTCTTCACTCTGCCTCTTCCGTCCTTAGCTGACTGAGGTGATGACTTTCCTTCCTCCTCCTTCGTTCTCTTGGTGGTGTTTCACTGTTGCTCTTTACTCTCTTATGTGTGCACAGCTTCGGGTATCTATCTGTTGGTTCCTTCTTTGGAGTGGAAAGACATTTTGGAGGCGAGAGAAGGAGGAAGGGAAAGGAGAAGATATTAGAGAAGAAAATTATTCTCCTTTGGTCAACTTCCATTTATGCAAAATTCTTAGCCTTTAACGTGTCTTGCTTTTCTTCTTAGACAGAAACTGCACCTCTTCATCTGCACTTGTATAATAAGGCCTGTATTGTTCTGGGGTGACATCATGACCACATCCATAGATGATGTGGTAAAATACCTTCTTTTACTGGAGAAAGGAGGGACAAAGCTAGAAAATATGCAGTAGCCTCTAGAAAAGTATACTTTACTGACTATATTTATACAACTGTCCTTTAAAGGAATATATTGATACTGAAAAATTGATAGACGGTATATCCTAAATGTATGGATACCCTAAATGTATGGACAGAGATTTTTTTCTTAGGGTATGTTATGTTTTTCCCAAAATTGTACATCAGTTACAGAAGTAAGCTGTGCATTTTCTACTTGTATGTATATAAAATAAAGATGTACATTTTAGTTGAGTAGATGCATAATTGTTTAAAATCTGAACAATGTGAAGTAATGGAATGCAAATGAAATATATCCTATTGCTTAATAAATATTTGACACATATCAGCTGCAATACTTTCCCCCAAAATATGATCAGATAGGTATTATACAACTTTGTACTGTCAGATTTATTTCTGTTATAGGTGCGGTCAAGCCTACACTAGACAAATCTATATCCATTTACTTTCCCTTTCTCATTTTTATTCTGTTTGACTTGCCTAGCTCATCATAGATTTCATTGTGCATTTTGTATAAGTAATATTTCAGTATGAGTCAAATTAATCTGTTAATGGGTTCTGTCCCTTTCAGTGTCACAGAACAGATGACATTAGTAGCAAAGTTATTGGTTGGGGTGTTTTTATCTCTTATGGACATTGGTTTACCTTTTGTAGTCATTCATTTGAATTTAGACTTTTTAAGTTTATTATGGTTGCTATTAATACCTGTCCTTATAGTAGACAATCTACTGGAACTTCATGAATATGTTTTATTCTTTCCTTTTTTCATTGATATTTCAGCTATGTTATAGAGGATCCCCCAGTCTTAAAAAGGCATCATAACATCATTACATTAAAACTTTGTTCAGTGCAGAGACTAAGGCATCTCAGGCCTCTCAGTGTGTCCCTCCAGTCGCGGGTGCTCCTAAGTACTCAACTCTTAAGATAATGAACATAAACCACCACATTAAGCAATATTTTCCTATTTGTCATGATTTGCTGGCCTACATGCTGATGATAAGCAAACTAGCAGATGATAGAAGAACATACATCAGCTGTGCATGCCAAGGTCAATGTCCTATTTTTTTCCCCCTGAATAGATATGATTGTGTGATGCACATGAATTCATCATGTGCATCTTTCTGCTAGTAAAATTGTCCCTCGTTCCCATATTAAAATTATATCATTATCCATCATTTTTTATACACTGGGTAGAGGGGTGGGGTGCTCCCCAAAAGACATCATGACTTTTTGCTGTTCCACCATCTAGCTAAGCAAGTCTGAAAAACCACGCACGGGTGTGTGCGCAGGAGTGCAGGAGGAGCTGGAAGGAGGGTCGGAGAGATTGCCGGGCTTGGTAGCCTCGGCTGAAAGTTTGGGCTTTGTGGTCATTGCAGAGCAGTTAAAGCCTTTTAGCTTTAATTTAGCAAGGGTGTATTTCTTCCCAGGAGTATTCCTTCTTTGTCTTGCTTGTGGGAAGTGCTGAAAGAGCCCAGAGTGCTTCCTGCGCCACTTACCCCAGACGCCATGGTGCTTCCGTTATTCACTCTTAGAAGTTCAAAGACAAAATAATGTAATAAATTTATGGAAAAGGGATAAAGACTTTGAATTAATTGTGACATCATCCTCAGTAAATGTTCTTTGCTGTTAACTTCTGAATATAAGAAGTTTGCCTGCTTACGATTATTCATTTCACCAGTCATGCATTGATTACCTATTATATCTAAGGCTTCTGCTCATTAAGAACTCACAGTTGAAGGTAGCAAGTGTCTATAAATAAATCACGTGTGGGCCTGACAGAAAAATGTTAGAGCAAAAAGTACAATAATTGTCTCTGGGAGTAGCAGAGAGCAAGAGATACTGTCTGTCTACAAAGTTTTTCTTAAAACATTTTTCTCCTGGAAATGTCTGAGACCATTTGACTGAGGCTGTGAGGGATGATGGGATTTTGGGTGATGGGAACATCTTGGTAAAAGGGACAGAGGCAGGAAACTTTAGGGCATACCTGTTTGGGAAAGGTCATTTATTGCATGCTGTGACTGTCGGATAGAAGGTACTTGGAGGCATGTTACGGAATTATTTGAAAGCTCTGTTGAGAGCAGTTTTGAATAGGTGTATTGGTCTGGATTATTGGTTCAGAATGACAGAAACACCACTTCAAGCAGAAAAGGAAAGTTCCTGGTCAGGTAACTCAGAGGTCTATGTGTAGCGTGCTTTAGACATTTTCAGGTCCTGGGCTCAAATTGCACTGTCGTTAGAGACTCTTCTTCCTCAGCATCTTGGCTCTGCTTCTCTGCCTGCTGTGTGTGTCACCTTAGCCCTCTCTGTGTGATGAGGAAGGTGGCAGACAGTAGCTGGAGGTCCCTGTCTGCTAGTTCAGTGCCCTGTGCAGAAGCTGGACTCAGGTCTCCCAGAGTCCCTGTCCTACCCAAGAGATGAGGTGGATGACACTGCTTTGGCCCTGCACACTGAACAGTCCTGGAGGTGAGGAGATGGGTGCCCTAAGCAGCCTGTGGACACATGATATGGGGGCAGGAGGTGGCAGAAGAGAGCAGGCCAGACAGGCCCAGGGCCTAGAAGAGGCCAGGCCTTGGAGCCCTGTGCCCAGTAGGGGGCGGTTAGGGCGTTGGTCCGGACAGACATGGATTCAGATTTGCATGTCGAGTTGGAGGTGCTGGTGGGTCGTTCATGTTGGCTGTTTGGCATGGTAGAGACAGGTTAGGCTAGCATTGGATTGAAATCTGTGATTGCTGATGGAGATGGGCAAGCTCACTGAGAAGGATCATACAGTAGGTTGAATCACGTGAAATTCCTGCCCTTTTTAGGCCCAAAGTGGCAGATTTGGGTGATTTTACATGGTTCAGCCTCTTGCATGGGAATTTGCGTTTAGAAATGCCCCTGAGCTTTCTTCCAGTGGAGCCCTGCTAACCAATGCCCTGTGCCCCTCTTGCTGCTGCTCTCCAGTCCCCACTCAAACCCTCCCTACTTCCTTCTTTTCTTGGAAAATATTTATCAGGTGCTTTTAAGCACAGAGCACAGTGATTAGTGCTGGATTATGTAGCCAGGAGCCTGTCCTTGCTACCGGGGTCTCGAGTCTGCACCCGAAGGCAGAGCGGGCAGGGCGGTGGAATGCTCTGGGAGGTGTTCCCTTGTAGGGCTGATAACCACTGTCTGGGCTGTGCCCCTTAGCGCTGATGGAATGCTCTGATGGAATGCTCTGAGAGGCCAGGGGAGGCATCCAAGCAGTAGATTCTTCCTGATTCACCCTGGGGCTGGGATGGGGAGAGGAAGTCAACCCTGAAAAGTGAGTAGGTGTGTATCCTGTGACACAGTTGAGGGGAGGGAACGCTCTCCGGCTCCCCACACCTGTGCTGGTCCAGCTACCCCAGCGTCAGCTCCATGAAGCCTTTTCCTCCCCACCACTCTACTCCCTGGGGCCCAAACAGTGCCCTGTTAGAGATTTCTTCCATTTTATCTATGGTTCTGCGCTTCTACCTAAAGGTTAGTTCCCTCCATTCGGCAGTGAGCTTCTGGTGGCAAGAACAGTGTCTGCATATAGACAGCATTTAGGAAAGTATTTGGATGTTGGAGGTGCTAAGGAAATAATTTGTTGAGTGTTGCAGTGACTTTGAAGGGGCCCTGCTTCCAGTTCCTTTCTCCCTTTTTACCTCTCCTTAACTTGAGAACTCCAGAGTATACATACAATGGAATATTATTCAGCCTTAAAAAAGAAAAGTCCTGCCATATGTGGTAATAAGAATGAACCTGTAGGACATCAGGCTGAGTGGAATGAGGCAGTCACAGAAGGGCTTGAGACGTGGTTCCGTGTCCATGAGGTGTCTGGGATAACCGGACTCAGGAGTGGAGACCACCATGGTGGTTGCCAAGGGTGGGGCCAGCGGGTTTCATTTATGTAAGGTGAATAAATTCTAGAGAGCTGCTGTACAACATGGTATCTAAAGTCACCCATGCTGTATGGTGCACTTAAGAACTTAAGAGGGTAAATCTCTTGTGAAGTGTTCTTATCACAATTTAAAATATATATAATAGCCATAGCCACCAAAAAAAACACAAAAAACAAGAAGCACAACACCTGAGCAATGGCGATGCTTTATGTTATGCCAAGCTGCAGTCACAGAGGCAATGTCTGCAGTGAGACTGCAGTACTACCCTGGGAAGGTTTTACCTCGCGCTAACCTGATCTGCACTCAAAAAAGACTCTTAGAGTGGTGGTCATCTGCTTGATGCTTGAGCTGACATCTTGTGCATGATGAAGACGTCTGGGTAAGAGAAGACCTTTAGCTAGGCTGGGGACAGTTAAAGACTACTGACGTCTGTGTTTGTGCATCTGTGTGAACGTGTTCGAGATGGTAAAGCCTGAATACTGGCTCTGCTGAGCAGTCTATGGTGTTGAATGTTGGATGCTAACAGGTGCTCTAGTTTCCAAAATGCACTTCCTGGAGCGAATGACATAATCTGACATTCATCAACAGGATCCCTTGTGACCAAAACTCTCTCTAGGAAAGATTGGCTATTTGAATCTGTCATGATTCCATATTCAGTTATATTCTTCCCAAGGACCTGTCCCCTGAGGTGTGTGCTGTGCTTCTGGAGTGGGTGAGGTCGGGGTTAGGATTGGAGGCTGATGATGACGCACAGGACATGTGTGTGGTACACCAACTGGGTGGAGGGCCCATGACTGGCTTGCTGGCCGCAGATGGCTGGAGGCAGGGCTCACTCATACACATTGCCAATGTTCACAGGTGCAGAGGCAGAATTAGGCACTTAAGACTTTGCTCCTCAGAGACATCTCATTATTTTGAAAGGAATTTTTATTTTTAAAATAAGCTATAACAAAAATTAGCCTTTCTGGGGGCTTTCCTTGAATACTAGCAAGCCTGTCCTAACATTCAGTGGAGAAATAGTAATTCTGAGCTAGACAGAATATTTTTCTTCTTCTCAGTAGAAAGTAAATATTTGCCTTCACTTTCTCAGAATCCTGTTTCTCTGGGAAAACAGTTGAAGGACCTGCTGATGAGAACAAAGGGCCAGACCTCTCCCCACCTGCAAATCCAGTTTTCTGGCAGTCTCCTGTCAAAGTGTGAGGTGCTTCCTCTCAGCATCTTCTCTTTCCCTGGCTCTCTAAGACAGCTCACAGCCGCAGTTGTGCTGCTTGAGAAGAGCCAAAGCTCACTAATTTTTTTTCCCTCTACCACCAAAACAAGGCAAAAGATAATAGCCAGTTGCCTCATGTAAACCACCTGCTTAGTAGGAAATGAAGCAAAACTCTGGAGTCCCTAATGCCACTTGGAGAATTTCTGGTTTCCTTTCCTGTCAGTAAACAAAAGCAGTCAGTTAAAAGCACAGGACATTAATTGTTTACAGGATGTTTGCTGTAGGAAAGGAAGGAAGAGTACCTTTTACAGTCGGGCCCATTGTGTGGGGGATGTTACAGCATCATTTAAAGGGTCTCTCCTGGAGAAGAGAAATTAACCAGAAAACATTTCATCATGAAACACAGAACTATTTAATCAGTAGGGCTTTTGAAGACTTATTTCATAAATCAAAATTGAGGGTTTTATAATGTAGCAGCATAAAAAAATGGCAAAAACAGAAAACTTCCTTAGAGGAAGAAAATGGGTTTCTACAACTTTGAGAAATATTGATGTTTTAGAGGACTTGAAATTTGTGTTTTTTTTCATAAGTTATACACATTCATGATTTGTTTGCAAGAAATATTCGTCACTGAGTGTGGTTATAGGCCTCCACAAACTGCCTTTCCGTGTATCTGTTGCCATGTCTGGGCTCCCTGGCGTCTGTGCACCATGGCTGAGACTGTCTGTCTCCTTCCTCGGTTCCTAGCACAGCAGCTGGTAGCTAGGTGGTCAGTGAGCATTTGCTGAGTGAATGAATGCTTGGCTGAATTTAATAAACTGGTGAAGATTGAAACCATGGCATAGGATGCCTAATAATAAATCCTTTTCTAATGACTTAAGGTTGGGAAATCTTTTTGATAAATACTTAATGTGTGTATGTGTTTTTTACTGTGGTAAAATATACATAGCATAAATTTTATCATTTTAACATGGTTAGGTGTATAGTTCAGTGTAAGTACACTCACAGTGTTGTGCAGCCACTCCTGCCACACATCACGTCTTCTCAAACTTGAAACTGTGCTCATTAAACAACCCCATTCCACATCCCCAGCCCTTGGCAGCCACCATTCTACTTTCTCTATGGATTTGACTCCTTTTGGGACCTCCTAGAGTAGAATATTCTGGTATTTGTCCTTTTTCACTGGCTTATTTCACTGAGCATGTCTTCAGGGTTCATCCATGTTGTATATGTTGGAAGTTCCTTCCTTTTTAAGACTGAATGATATTCCATTGTATGGATAGACCACATTTTGCTTTATCCATTAATTCACTGATGAACACCTGGATTGTTTGCAGCTTGCAGCTGTTGTGCATAATGTACTATGAACATGGGTGGACAAATACCTTTTTAAAACCCTCTCAGTTCTCTTGGGTATATACTTAAAATCGAAATTGCTAGATCATGTCATAATTGTTTCATTTCTTGCCATACTGTGTCCTTGATTTGTAAACCCAAAATTGGCTGTGCTGGCTGGAGGAGTTCTGTCAGTGAGAATTTCTTTCCCCTCCCTCACTTCTGCACATAATCTTAAATCCACCTACTATTGAGGGATTAATACAGTAACTCTTCCATCAACTTTATAAAATTGAAACAGATTGAAAAAGGCTGGCTTTCTTAAGCCAAAGCCAATTACAGCTTCTTGGTAGGTGACTATAACTTATCACTGCTCAGAGTGAAAGGGAAACAGTTAATACTGTACTGGAACAACAGGTGTGAACTGGCTGTCGTGGGACACCCTGCTTACTGGAGTCTCTTGTTTGCAGGAAGCAGAGTGCAGGACATGCCAGAGAAGCCATGTTGGTATCGTTGCATGGGGGGGACGGACCACTGCATGTTGTTGCATTTTGAGTCTGTGCAATGGCAGGTAGGAGTGTGGGCCCCTGGGCACTTCACTCTGGCTTAGTTTGCAGAAATTCTCATAATTACTATCTTTAAAACATGGCATAGAGAAAAGCTCTTAGGAGCCAGGCTGACTTGAGTTCACATCCTGCTCCAAGTGATTTGATGATTCACTTTGGCCAAGTAACTAATCTCTTAAGCGTTTCCTCATCCAGGTGGACAGAAAAAGGCATTTTTTTTAAGTGAAGGTGAGTTTAGATATATGATATATAGTATTTAGGGCACCTGCATGTAGTCAGTGCTACATACCTAACACTGACCAATGCTGTTATTAAAAGCAGGTGTAATTTTAACAGAAGTTTGTACCCAAACAGACAGCTCGAGCAGCAGTTGTCAAAATTGTGGTCCTAGGCCAACCTTGACCCTCTTAAAGATTATTGAATACCCCAAAGAGCTTTCAATTATGTGACTTATTTCTACTGACACGGTATTAGAATTAAAATTGAGAAGTTTAAAAATATTTATTAATTAAAAATGGCAATAAGGCATTTGGATTATATTATAAATAGTATGTTTTATGAAAATAAGTATTTTTCAAAAATAAATTAGTGAGCTGAATGGCATTGTTTTACATTTTTGCAAACCTCTTTAATATCTGGCTTAAGAGAATACAACAGCATTCAATTTTTTGTACCCTGATAAGTTGTTATTCAGCTTCTGGAAGATACCATGGTGTGCAGGTGAGAAGAGAATGGAAAAGATGAATGTCTTGGTATGCTTGTGAAAATGGTTTTGACCTCTTGCACGGGGGTCCTCAGACCACACTCTGCCAAGTGCTGACCTAGAGCTTTTCTGTGGGTCTGAACTGGATCTCTTTCTTCTTTTTGTAGGTTCTGGCAGGTCTGGCTCCAGGCTGAGCGACGGGGAGCTGCTCCTCTCCTCTGAGGTAAGCCTGCCCTGAGGGCATGAGCTGTCCGCTGGCCCCACCCCAAACACACGCTTTGAGTTTTAAATTGGACTTCTGTGTCCTATTTTGTTTTTTGTTTTGCTTTGCCTTTTTAAAATTATTTCTGTTCCCTTTGGCTTATGGACTGAATGTTTTGATCTTTTCACCCCACCAGCACACCCACAGGTGAGCATTGCTTGAGGAAGCCCATTCGAACTTTGGAATTGCCTAAACTGGGGGCTTAAGGGGTCACCAGCAAGTTCCTCTGAACATCCTTTTAATGTGTCTAAAAGAATATGATTTTAAAAATTGGTTTGTACATCTCTACAGAGTGTCCCTAGATTAGAGGGACAGAGTGGGACTGTAGTGCTGGGTGACAGGCCGCACAAAGGCTGCCTTCCTGGTGGAGGGGTGCAGGTGCCTGCCCTGTGCTGTGAGGCCCCTGGGAGGTGACAGGGAGCGGGTGGGGGAGGGCCAAGGTATCCTGGGAGAGGTCAGCTAGCTCAGCCTGGGGCCCGTGGTGACTGCCTTTGTTTCCACAGCCTTTGTCCTTCTTGTGTTGGGGTTTTTTGAAGTCTGTGGCTTGGGAGCCTGCATTTAAAAATATTTTTAACTGGATAAGCACTTTAACAGTGGCAGAATATCATTGAAAGAGGGAGGAGATAGCCATCAAGTGTTTTCTTGTTACGAATTATAAATACATGAAACATGCATATGTTGAATGGTGATGCTGAAACTATTTGCAGGAGAGAGAAGGGGAAGAACCCAGGAAATAATAGCAGAGAGAATCTCAGCCTGAAAAGACTGCTCCCTCTTCCATGTGACTCACAGGACCTGGCAGCAGTGCTCTTGAAAGCATTGGAGCCCGAGTGAATTCCCATGTGGAGGTAACATGCAGGGAGATCATCTATTGCCTAGGTTCCTGTAAAGGAAAGACCCTCACTTTGTGCAACAGCTGTACTCATCCCTGCTGGCTCCTTAGTTCTGCTGAAGCCGGGTGATGTATTCATTCTGTTATGAGCCTCCAGCCACCTCGAGCTGCCTGGACACGGCTCTGATTGGCCTCTGTCCATTACTGTGCGCTTGAGTGTGGGGAAGAAATAGCTGCTGCCTGACCTCCTTATGTTCTAGGTTTCCTCTAGTCAGGAGTGTAGAGCAGCTAACAGAGAGGATATTCTCCAGATCCGTTTCTTTCTGGTTGATTCTGATGAGTGAAGTGTTTGGGGATATTATGGAATATGTGACTGTATAAACATTTGTGACACATGCTCATGATTTTAAGCATACTTCATGTCAAAAATTATACTTAGTTTTAAAATTTATGGGTTTATGCAGTTCAAACATAGAAATATATAAAGTAGACCATAAATCCCCCCATAATTTCACTCCTCCAAGGCAATCACTGTTGACAGACTTTTTAAATCTACATGCACACTTTTTTAAAGACACAAACCAAAAGCAAAATAAAAAGTGTGATTCTTCAGTTCCTACCATTTCTCAGTTGCTTTTTTCCACTTCACAATATATTATAGACATCTTTTCATCATCAACATTTCAGTAGTTCCTATGTATTCTTTTTAATGATGAAATGTTTTTCATTGTGTAGATAGACTATTATTTATTTTATTAATCCCAGTTGAAGGACATTACTGTGTTTTCAGCCTTTGGTTTTTATTAACAAAGAGCTTGTTTATAGACTTATAATACTGTTTCCTTAGGGTAAATTTCTCAGAGTGGAATTCCTGGATGACAGAGTTACAGACACTAAAAATTTTTGTGGCTTTTCCTAGGTTGCTGTTCGGATAGGTTGTGCCCATTTATGATTTTCTCATTGACTTATGTTTGAGCCTCTAGCCTTCTCAGTATTTTATTTGTTTCTGATTGTAGTGTAAAAGCTGTTTCATTACTTTAGTATTATGTTCTTTTTGAAAAAATTTATGCTAAAGTTAGGCACCTGTATTGGCCACTTGTATTTTTCTTTTTTTTTTTTAAGAAACCCATTTATTTATTTATTTATTTACTTGTATTTCTTTTGCCCACTTATCTCTTATCTTTTGAGTTACTACATGTACTGATTTAAAAAAAACTTGTTTATTCTGGATATTAGTCCTATATCACATGATACAAACAAGTATTTTTGCAAATTCTTAGTTACCATTGTCTTTTCCTTCTTTCTATTTTTTTTTTTTAACTGTCTTGAGTGTTTATGGTGTGAATCCAGATGAACTCATTAAGAGCAGGGAGTGAAGTTGTACTCCGTATAGTTAGCCGTTTTTATGAGTTAAAAACCCATTTCAAATGCTGTCAACCTAGGTTACAATTATACCCCGATTATGGGCACATCTAAAATCTGTACAATGTATCTGTTGTTAAACAGCATGAATGAAGTTCACGTGCTTTGGCTGTTTTATTTTCTCTTTTTCCAGGACCATTTTGTTCACATCAATTTATATATAAAGAGTACATAATTTGTACTTACGCAGATTTTTTTTTGTTTGTACTTTTATAGATTTTGTGTAAATTTTGTGGTATCATCACAACTGAGGAGGCAATATACTAGATTATTGGTGACTTGTTGCTTTATCTTATATAGATGATTTTACCATTCCATATCCTCACTTTTCCCAGTGATGAAATTAGGACTTAGCCATCATAAAGGCTTAGCCACTTGTTATCAGAGGATTAGAAGACTTGTTCTGTGGGACAAATCAGTTATTATCATTAGGGGATTACTAAGAAAAATTTGGGCTGAGCTCCCAATTCTTGTGCTTACAAAGATGAATAGAATTTCCCAAGGTTGCTGGCACCATGGTGTTAGAGTGGTATGTATTTCAGCCTTCAGATTTTTGGTAAGACTTGTTAACTCCTTAGGCATTTTCTTATCAGAAAGGTGCTGTTTTGAAGCCTGAGCTCTCTCGTCTGTGTGCCCTCAGCTTTACCTTTAACCTTCTACGATTTTGGAGTCAGAATAAGTGTTGGCAGGGGGTGCTCGGCTTCCTTTCAATCCTACCCTTTTTCCTTTTGGCCAGTTTTGTGAGGCCAGTAGAATTCTAGGGTTCTTATAGGACCCTAGAGGGGACATAATTTTTCTCTATTTACTTAAAACATTCTCAGACTGAAATATTTCTTGTCCCGCCCAAGTTTCTGAAGAAACATCATAGTTTTTAGATCTCTGTGCTGGGGGAGCAGCACCCGGACGGACATCATGTGCCTGTGCTCAGCAGCAGTGTGCCATCTGTTGCCAGGACCAGGATGTCAGGAATAAGTCCGGACCGTGATGGCGCTTGATCCCCATTAGCTCAGGTACTCAGACACCGGGAAAGGCACTGTATAAAAAGTTCAAGCAATGTCTCCTCTCTTCCTCAAGTTTGTGTTTTGCTGCTTGCACTTGGAATTTAAAGGCGGGCTAACACAAACATTTTCCAGATTATATTTAAAACATTTAATTTCATATCTCACCATCAGCCAGATTTGGAAGGTTTAGCCCCCTTGGGCAAATAATCTTAAAACTCGAAGACCTCAGGAGAAGGAGACTGTGGGCTCTCCTGTCTCATGCATCCTGAAGGGTGATTTAGTTTGTAAATGTTTATTGGGTAATTTCTGTAAGTGGAGCATTCTGTTTGGTGCCAAGAGAAACAAGGTGATTCAAATATGGCCCTTCCCAAGAGTTTATAATCAAATAGGGAAGATAAAAGCATATACATACAGCTCTAATGAAAGATTCAATCGCTATCTTCATCAAATGCTAGGGGAATAACTAGTGAGCCTAGGTGCCTGTGGATCTCTGCCCTCCAGGATTCCTGGCATGCTGTAGGCACTTAGTACACATTTGAATGGATGGTTGAATGGATTTGGAGGTATACATTTGATTTGCTTCATGCATAGCAAAAAAAAAATGCTAGAATGAGATGCCTTGATGGATTTGTGTGTGCTACATAAGACAAGAGCATTTGGTGAGCTCACCAGGAGCATAGGGCAGGCTGAGTGAAACCCCGGGCCATGGCCCTTTCCCCTGTGCGCCAGGGGCAGACTTGCTGGTTCCCCGGCCTCTGCCTCCCAGGCCTGAGCCCCATCTGAAGAACGTGACCCCATCACTGGAACAAGGTAGGATTTGGTTCTTAGCTTGATGGGCTCAACACTCTTGGACTGATTCATGCTCGTCAGACTCAAAAAAACTCTTTTGTACTTGGAATTATTTTTCTTAATTGCAAAGGTAAGATACACTTTTCTTGATAACTAGGAGTTTCTTTTCCTAATTTCTCCTCTTACCATTAGGTTCTGTCTAGTTGAATAAATGACAATGTGTTTTATATCCATTATATTACAAATAATTTTTCTCCAAATGTAACCCCATCAACCCGATCATGACAGGGCCTTTATGATTGAATGTGGCAGACACTTAGCCCCATTTGCAGTATATTTTCAGGCCATTTTCTCTTCTTCCTAATAATTATTAATTGTTCATTATTGCAGTCTTATTTGCTTACTGTTTACTATATGGCAGGTAATATTTTATTTAATCTCCCAACAGTCGTTTCTAGTAGGCATTATCATCCACGCTTTAAACATAACATAAGGAAACCAGGGGCCAGGGAGGTTAAATGAATTGCTCAGGGTAATGTCGCTAATCAGTTTTGGAGCCAGGAGGAGCTAGGCTGTCTGACCTTCTGGCAATGCCCCAAGGACAGAGACTTAAGGAGAAGGCTAAGTCATCCATTTAGTCTTACCTGACTGAGATTTCAGGATATGATCTTGCTTTCTGCAGTCAGATAAGAGAAGAACCGAAAAGAGAGTTTGTGTAATTACATGATGTCGTCCATATATCCATATATGGATCATTCATAAAGATAAACATACTGATATTGTGTAAAGCCAAATATAATCCTAACAAGCTAAAAAAACCTGTACAAGAATAATATGAAACAATTATTGTTATGTTCGGATTTTCAGATGAATGTTGAAGGAAGACCTATCCGGGCTGAAGTGTCAAGCTTCTCCCAACACACTTGTGCCGGAATGTTAGTTTAATGTTCAGAGTAAGTGGCTTCTTAGTTTAAACCACAATTCTGTATGACTTCTGGAAGGGGAAGGTGACTGACTATAAAAGTCAGTATATTAGTAATTACCACAAGATGTTTAAAATGCCATGTCCAACTTTGGAAAAGTCTCCTACAGTGTTATTATTTGTAAAACATTTACAGTGCCGTATTATAAAGTTGTGACTGTCTATATTCCCTCAGTGAAAAGCTGCTAATAGCGTTCTTAGTTCATGAACCTGAAAACCAGCAGGGCTTTTTCACAGAACACATTGTAATTTTGTAAGGAAATCTCAGCACGGCTGGCTTCTTTTCTTTGTTTGTTTTTATTAAACATTTCTCTGGAGGAAACAGTGGAAGATTTAATAAAGGAAGCATTCAATGAGGAACAATGGGTAGTGTTAAAATTTTGATTCTGAAGTAAAATAATTTTTTCCTCAATAAAAGCACTTTCCATGGTAATTAGCCATTGGTCTGATAAAAGCCAAGTTGGAACCATCCCATTTGGAGAGTCGTTCCAAACTCCGGCAGTCCTTCAGCCTCCCTTCTGTGGTCTAGAAGTGGGCAGAGTCAGGTCATTTGGTCCCCTTCACAACTGGGGGCACAACAGAAATAAAGGCATGCTAGTCATCCATTCTATGGGGTTGCTTATTTAGAGAGAGAAAGACAGACGCTACCTGTGCAATGAAATGTGCTAGGCTTTTATATTTAATTGCCTACTAAAAAAGGTGAACATGTTTCTGAGACCAGATTCTTTGATTCTCTCTTCTACTGAGTGTAGTGAAGCTGTCAGCTGGCAGTTATGGGCACTTCCTGGCCTAAGTCTTGTTGTAAGCCCTTTAGCCTGAATGGCTCATAGACTGCCACCCCCACCCTGCAGATGCAGTCACGCCGAGGACAGAGATGCTCCAGGGACTTGTAAAAGCCGGGGCTGCAGCTCCCGCCTGAGGAAGTAGATTCTACTTCCTGGCCCTTATCCATGAGCCTGTGCTGGCTCCCATGTATGTGCAGAAAAAAAGCATCTGGCAAATGGGCTTGGTAGAAATAGCATGGTTTAGCTATAAGAATGCAAAAGAACCTTCATTTTAAAGTTGGACAACAACAGGCTTTGCCCTCCAGCTTGTCACATTATTAGCTTGCTATGACCTTGAGCAATTGGCTTAATTTTTTATGTGCCTCAATTTTGATATTGGCAAAATGTAGATAATAATGTATTGTAAGATTTTTATCTGAACTCTGTTAGGCACTGCTTGTTGTGATTCATGTAGCTATTTTATTTCCTTTTCATTTTATCTGAACAATCAAATCTATAAGACACAACACTACACCCTTATTACTTCTCTCATCTCAGCTTTGTCCTGTCCCCACAATAAAAATCCCTTTTTTTATAAGTATTGGGAAAAGAAAAAGCTAATGCTAAATTAAAACTGAGAGTTAAGGAGTATTAAAATTTAGGTTTGTTTTCATTTAGGTTTTGCCTTTTGATCTTATCTGACTGTTTTGGTAGCTTCCCATTGTAACTTGATTTTTGTTCTGTCCAGGGGTGGTTTTTGGAAGAATAGTGCTCGTGGCCTCTTGGCGGTCCATCCTTTGCAGGCTTGGCGGCTGTTACTCCCCCACCAGGCGGTTTTGGTTGCCTGCCTTTCACCTGGCCTGTGCACCTGACGTGGTCTAAAAGCCTTTGTTGTTTTAAGCAGTGGTTTTCAGCCTTAGCTACCCGTTAGTATCACCTGAGAAGCTTGTAAAAATACCAATGCCTGATATTTAAAACTGAATTGAAACTGGATTTCTCAAAATTTATATTTTATTTATATTTCTCAAAATTGCCCCAGATGTCTTTGATAGGCAGTGAAGGCTGAGAACTCTGGTATAAGGGAAACTCAAGAGGGCCGTATTCAATGATTATTATAATGTAATCATCACCTTCATGCCCATTTCAGCGGGGGAAAGGGTCTCTTAAAAGTGGCAGTGAATACTGTGGAAGTGTGTAGCTCCGTTTCCTCTTGCCCCCCATCCTCTTCCCTGTATAGGCTGTAAGGGCTGAATCTGTTTGCTGGGTGTTCATCAAGGTGAGAAGCTTGGAGGAATCCAGGCAGGGAGGTGACCGTGGGGGACTTAGGTGCAGCCTGTGAATATATTTTCGTGTTCTTTTCCATTCCTTTGTCTATTGTTTGGCACTTTAGTATGTAGGAATTATTCCTCGTGTGATCTGCCTGCTGAACCATACTATTTTTAGGCACTAACACACACAATAGGTTTATAAAAAGGCTATTGAACCTTTTCAGGCTGCTGGATTTTGTCTGACAAGGGCTGAGTTACAAGTAGGCTCTCCCACCTCACTGTTCAGGCTTGCAGGATTGTTTTTGTTTCTCCTTTAAAAAGTCTGAATAGCCTAAAAATACAGTGGTTTGGCGGTCTGACAGGTGACGCCAGATGTCTATCCAGCCCCCCCCCCATACCCCGACTCTCTAGACACGTAGCTTTGCAGGTGTTTGTTAGGTTGCTAATTTTTATTTCTTCTCCTTTTCCTTTTAAAATGTGCTCAAATATGCATAGTTAGTAGTGCTGGGGGAAAAAACTGAACATGTGGAGCATTTTCTGGTTCTCGAATCTCTGCCCTCTGTCTAAGAAAGTGTGTTTTCCTCCACTGGGGGAATCCCCTTGTCCGGCTTTCCTCGAGTAGATTAAACAGGTAAAACCAGCACTAAATGTTGTTTAAAATTCGCTTTGAAAACTGCAGTCAGACCTTGCTGGGTTCTATTCCATTCTCAGAAATACGTGTTGACTCCATTAGGAGGTATAAACCTGAGGTCACTAGTAGTCGCAATGGAAAAGCAATGTCTTGTGGCGGAATGTGATGCCTTTAATGTGTCCACTTAATAGATCGGATATTACTTACAATTCATTTCTTTCTTTTGTGTATCTCCCTCTGGTAAAAGGCTGCAGTAGACAGTGTATTAGAGTCACTGCTGTGAAGCTTTGACTTTAGAACACATATCTGTGGAAGGATCATTTCCAAACTAATTCTCAACCAGGCAATTAGCCAAGTAAAGGTTTTCTTCAGCAGTGCCGAGTGAGGGGATAGACTAAGTGATCTCTGGTGACTTTCATGGTTAGTACTGATAGTATTTAGCTCCTTCTTTCTGGTGTGCCACCAGCTTACGATTCTCCTTGGCATTTGAAATGTGCTCTTGGGTCTGTGCCATTCTGTAGGGATGCACTCAGCTGGCCTTGCCAAGGGAAGCATTTTGGTGCTCTCAGCTGCGTGTGGATCACTTCTCCCATTTCTTCTCATCACTGCTTCTCCAGAGTCCCATACCCTCCAAACCTCCTCAGGGATTTGGTGCTGGTCTAGGCAGCTAATGCATGTTAATGCCACACTTACTGTCTCAGGGCCTCTCAGAGAGGCTGGAGCGGTGGGGACTCTTCTGGTGGGTGGCTTTCTGCCTCCCCTTCACCTCCGGTCCTGAAGGGGCCTAGTAATTTTCAAACCTGCACATCAGGAGGCCTTTGTTGAACTCTCTATTCCCAGGCCCACACTGGCCCTGAGTCCCCTTCCTTGAGTTCCCTTCCCCCCACCCCTGGTTTTGATTCAGCAGGTCAAGGTAGAGGCTAGGAAGTGACATTTTCATCAGATCATCTCGTGCAGTTGACAGTGTGGGCTGCTGAAGGTTTGGGAACCACCAGATAGTCTAACACTTCACTGTATAGATGAGACATTCAGGGCCCAGCAGTGATAAGAAACTTAGCCAGCATCACATTGAAGACCTGCTACCAAAGGTAGAAGACCGAATCCTCCACTTTGTATAGATGTTGCAGAAATGGCCAGAAAGCTAATTGGGGTATTTATCTTGGACACAGACAGATTACTCTTTTTGTTCATTGTTTTTCCATCTCCTATTACTGGAGACTTTCTGTGTGTCCTTGTGACAGGAGCACAGGTGAGCGTGTGATCTGTGTACTTACCCAATCCAGGACCAAACTCAAAGATGAGGGATATGAAATCTGGTTTGGACTCTTGTATATTGAACATATTATTGTTAAGTGGATAATTTTTACCATTGTCTTGGCCTCATGTTTGTGTTGAGTGGATTTCTGATTAGCTTTGTCAGCCAATGGGCTTATTATTAGCAAGTTTCATTTGACAAAGCAGGTACATAACAGGGGCCACTCAGAGTCTGACAAGTAAACATCTGAAATGTAGTCCTTATTCTGATTACATAGTGACATAAGACGCAATCCATTTATAATAAGCAAAGCTGACATTTTGAAATTTATCTGAAACCTCACTTTTACCCTGATAATGATATAAAATTAGAAAGAGAACCTAGAAGGTTGGGATGGTCACTATGTCATTTATCACAAAGGGCCAGAAATTCATATTTGACTTGCTTTATCTTATTAATATGGAAACTGGGGTGTACCTATCCCCCAGGGGACTGGCACATGTAGGAAATGTCTATATACCTAATTAACCCTTTTTATATGTGTGTGAACAAATGTATAAGTCATGGTATGCTTGGCCCATGGTAGGAGCTTAGTCTGAATGAAAGCTTAATGCTTTAAAAAGGCCCCTTTTCTATTAAAATACTAACTCTGGATACTGCAGCATTTTTGTTTACACCTCCCCCCATAAATATCTAGGCTCCTTTTGTATACATATCTATAAATATCTAGTAAAAATCCGGAGTGGTATAATTTACATTTCTTATTAATCAAACTTCCTGTTTGGTATTTTTTCCGGTAATGGTACCTCTCATGAGTCTGTTGTCTTTGAGAAATTATATCCACTTAAGAGCTCACATTTCTGGCTGGTCTTAGAACCTACCACCAGCACAGCCTGGGCCTGGGAGCTGCTGTGGGTGAGGTTTTACATCAAGGTTCCTGTCCTCCTGAAGCCTGGAGGCCTCCCCTGTCTGGGGCCTGGGCCTCCCACCCCTCATCGGCCAGATGGACACATGGTTGAGAGCTGGTGCCACTGACCAGGTTAACCAGAAAGCAGCGACATCCCTCTCCCTGGGGACCTGGCCCCCATGGGAAAGCCTTCCTATCTCTGAAGAGTTATGCCCTTTTTGAGGGATCTGTGTGCACTCATCAACCTGGTAGGCACATGATCCGAAAAAGCAGATTCTGAATTAAATTTATATTCCCAAGGGTTTTATTAAAGATCAATAGGGCACATGATTGGCAGGTGATAGCAGCTTCTTTCAAATGTTATTATTTGGGTATAAATTACTGATGACCGATTACTGATTTCTTATTAACTGCTAGGTTCCAAGATGTGGTTTGGAGTAGGAGGTGGTTGCGTGATTCTGAAAATCAGATCGCTGCCCTCAGGGCTGCCACCATGGTCACAAGAACCTTTTTTTTTTTTTAACTCAAACTAAGTTTCTTTGCTGGCAACACAGGACTGGCTAACGGGTAATTCTGTTCTGAGCCAGTTCTTTTGTGGGCCCTGAAAGTCCCAACAACTGCATGTATCGTAGAGATAACAGAGGAAGCAGAGATAAAAAGTCAGGAACGAATTGGGGGGGACAAACAGGATGGAAGTTTGTTTCCAGACTGATTCTCTGATGTGGGTATTAACCCTCCCTGAATCGCAGAACTTTTATTCCCCTGATGAATAGATACAGTCAACCTATATCGGCATCAAATTAGCCTTTAGTAGAAGTGTCGTGGCTCATCCTGACAGTAGAGCGATTTTCTGATTTAAAGTAATGCACATAGATCTTCATTCCCTGATCAGTTGAAGGATATTATATTTGTATCTGAAGACTTCTTTGCTTTATAGGAAAATCCCCACGGAAAGTAATCTGTACTCCATGTATAATATTTGGATGGAAAGAAGGAAATAAAATCAGCCCAATGCCAAACCCAAAGATAAAAACAGTAACATTTTTGAAGAATTTTCTTTATCTTTTTTCTATGAATAGGTGTGTCTGTGTGTGTATATGTGGTTGCGTTATATAGTGAACATACTATATATATATATATATATTCTGATGTACTTTTATTAAGGCATTGTGACCTTACACATCTCATTGAGTCATGGTCTTTTTATAAATAGTAATTTTATGCTAGAACAAATAATGTATTTATTTTACAGAAGCTGGTGCAGCTCTTTCAAGAACACAGACCTGGGTAGAGAGGGTTAACACTTTCTGCCCATGCATTTCCTGGGATAGCTGCCTTTGGCTGTGGGGCCTAAAGATTATGTACATGTTAGATCTAACTGGAGCTGATTGGTTTATATTATTACTTGCCCATATCGAAAGCATCCCTTCTGGATGAAGATGCAGAAGAGTTTATTAAATGAGACGCTGGTGCCCAGTGATAGAGCTCTGCGTAATGAAAGTAATTTACTCAGTCTGGCTGATTTCTAGGGTAATCCTTGCTTTGGGCTCCCTGCTGGGCTTGGGGAGCTGATGTAGGGGGTTGCTTGGGTAAATTCCAGCACAAGCCTACTTTACATACTCGAGATCCCCACCTGTCAGTGGGGCGAGGTCTCTAGAGTGTGAAATTAACACATCAAGTGCATTTAGATCATGGTAGCCCTAGGCTGGCTTTTTTGCAAATTAAATTGTGCAGAAATTAACCTCAGCCTTGCAAAGACAGTATTAGTTTTTATACTGGTGAAGCCCAACTGTTACCATGACATCTTTACCCTGAGAGGTAAGAGTTCAGTTTTACACTAGGACAGTGAGTCTTGCTGAGTAAATTGTCTGTTGGTAAAAAACTACTGTTGACCAAAAGTTATTGCCCTCCATAAAACTTGATTCACACAGTGTAGAAGTTGGAAGAAAACGTGCATGAATATGTAGGATGGGGCATCAGCCAGCAGGAATGCAAGCCAGCTCTTCCCGAGATTTTATGGGTGATAGTCATTATTTGGCATTCAGAAAAAAGAAAATCATTTTTTTTTCCCCAGTGATCTGAGAGTAGATCCATCTCTCAGACCCATAATCAGATTAACCAGGCTCACAAATCTGAGTAAAAAGGATGCCCTCCTAGTGGTTTATAGAAATACACGTGGCCCTTGTGGGAACCTGAATGCTGAGCCCTTCTCAGTCCCCCAGTCTCTGACTGGTGGTTGCTGGGTGCATTTGCAGGGGGAAAGGTAGATTGGTGAGTTGAACCATACTGGATTCAGGCTAGGACGGCCTGGGAAAAGACGCCCGTCTAGCCGCTAAGGTTCCGTCTCCCCTAAATGCCATTTGCTCCGGGATTCTCCTCTTTCATGTCTACAGTCCATGACCAAAACTCTTTAACTAAATTTTGCCATTAATTAGAATACAGGCTTTGAGGCATCTTGCTCTCTGAAGTTTAAATCTCAGGGTGAACTTCCCCCTTATTTCGAAGCTCTGGGAAAGGAAAGCTCCTTGACTGTAGGAGATGGAAGCTCACGGCAATTGGCATAGACGGGGTTCTGTTTGAATAGCGCTGTTCTGCCTTGTCACTTTTTCCAGAAAGGTTGTTTCTTTGTTTTGGCTTACTCTCATACCAACATTGTTTTGTTGATGTGGATATAACTTAGGATATAATAATTTATATGAATATATTCTACCTGGGTGTTTTAAATGTATGATCTATCAGCTGCCTGGCCACGGAAAGGCTAATGTCCTGCTGGTATGGGGCGCTGGGCTGCTGACACGCCAGCTCTGGGCTGCCTGGCAGTGTGTCATTTAGCCGACATTGTTTTACATGTCTTCACTATGCTGGCTACCTTGTCAGGCAAGTTGAGAGAACACAAAACTGAATAGATTTCTCTGATTTCTAGGTTCTCAGTCTAGTGGGAGAGATAAGCATAGAAATAAGTAATGGTGGTGTTGGGTCTGCCAGAATTCAGAAGAGGGCAGGAGCGTGGTTTCCCAGACGCAGTAAGGAACATGGAAGATACATAGCTGGAAAGAAAATGTTCCTGGGAACTCTTGTGAAGTCCATAGTGCCTTGTGGGGGTGAGTTAACAGGGCTCTGTGACGGGGAAGGGAAGGAAAGCCTGTGGAGGGCATCCTTTGGTAGAGCCCACTGTGCTGTGGGGTCAGAGGAGTATTTGCATATGGAGAGACACTCTAGGAGATTTTTGTGGACCCTTGACTAAAATTAAACACCTACCCCTGCTGTGTGTGGCTTCCATTGCCGAATAGCTACCCAAAGTCTTTGAGCCCCTTATCTCACATTTAATAGGGAGACTGGTAGCTACATTCATAGGGGGTCTTACTGCAGTAAAATAGACTGCCGTACATGGAGCAGGCATTCCATGTGGAAAGCCCTCCTTCTCCTCTACGCCTCCTGATTGTGGATGATGTAAATGAAAGCAGGTCAGCAGACAGTGGCATCACCTGCCATGGCTTTGTCGGGCCCTGGGCTCTGCCAGCCTCTTACCTCCTTCCATCAGTGATTTCACTGAACTGCTGTCAGGATCTATTCATCTTCTCCTGATGGAACACCAGTGAAAATTTGCCTTTGTTGGGTGGACTATTTTCTCTCCATTCTTGACTCCTGTTGCAGAGTTATTATAAATGCTGGCCTCTGTCTACCTTGGCTTTTCTGAGTTCCTTTAATCCTGTTTTTACTGAAATTTTGGTATCTGGATCTAAAAAATAGAGTGAAATGAACTTTTTTTTTAAAGTTTACTTTTAACTTTTTCTGGGCAAATTGTCTTACCTATTTTTTTGCAGACTAGAGTCTGACCCCAATGTTTATGAATTTGGACCCCTCCAGTTTTTTTTTTTTTAATTCTTTGTTGAAGAGAGGATAAGATGCCTAGCTTTATGGAGCAAAAGTTCAAAGATTCTCAAGTGTGATCGAAGACAGCTCTTGACAACACACAACTTCTTTTGACTTTATCTTGTTTCTGTTCCTGTTGTTCGTTTTTCCCAGACTACAGACTTGCCTATCTGGTTTGTCCCTATGAATGAAGTTTATGTACCATTAATAGCTCCTTCAGAGTCGCAGGGATTCCATCCCCATCAGTGTCTGCTGCGGTAGAGCACAGACACATTTATTTTCACGAGAGCTGATAAACTGCTCTGTGGCCCTGCCTTGTCACGGAAGGGAGGGGACAAGAGAGGTTTTGGGTTCAGACTTTCTTTTAAAAATGTAAACGAGGTTAATTATTTGGTATCTTTGCTCAAGCAACGGCAGTGGCACCTCCACCAATGGAAAACCTGGGGCTCCACCAGATGGAATAGATGTTGGTGAAATCTGCGGGCTTGGGGCCCCCCGACAAGCCCTCGGTGGGAGAGGCTCAGCCGGCTCACTTTGTTCCTCTGCTCTTTCCCAGAATAGGCAGGTGGCTGCCTCACCGGCAGTCTACACATTAGGCTTCTTTGAGCAGCCCAGCAGATCCTGAATTCTTGAGGCAGACATTTCAGACTGCAGACACCCCTGCTATCTTTGGCTGCACTGTCATTGCCAAAGAATCCCGTGTCAGCTGGCCAGGGGCTGTCACCAATTTAGGTGATCCTTGAACTGTTGACAGTCTTCTGGGTTAACTTTGGCTTGTCTTTACTTCAAAATGCTGTTCAAGGACATTGTAGCAGTATCCAGGTTGCCAGGGAAGCAGCATTTTGGTTAACATGCCTGTGGTAATGCCCTTGTGAGGGATGGGGCACCTGGGGGGGCCCCCCCCCCCCCCCCTTTCTATCTTGAACTCACAGCATGGTTTAGTTTAGAAATGTTTTCAGTGCTTTCTAGGACCCAGAATGCTGAGTCTGTTGTCTCCTGCTGCTCTGGCCTTTTCATCCTTTCACTTGTTTGGAATTTCCAAAGACTGAGTGGGCTAGTTGGTTCTTTTATGAGTCTGCAGGTTTTCTGTGGAGCTGATGTCATGGTCTAGACCTTTACCCTTACATATGCAAATTTTTAGATTACATTTGGCAGTTGGGGGCTTTGTCAGAGGAGGTTGGAAAAAGTGGATCATGTTTCAGCTATCTGCGGATTGTCCTGGAGTTGGTAATATTAGGGCGAGCCTGTCTGTGGCAGAACACTTGCAGGCGCTGTGGTCTGTGGCATTTGGTCAGAGTCTGTCTTCTGGAGCCCTATAAGACAACAGTGCTCACCCCCTACCCAGAGGGGTTACAGATCCAGGGGGATTCTGGTGCTCCAGGTTTGCCTTAGCTAGGCAGAGCTTGTCATGGAGGGTTGCATTACCTTCAGACTTTACTTCCCAAATACCTGCTTTCCTGCTCTGCGAAAGTTCCTTAAATTACTATGGAGGTGAATTGTTGAGTCTGAAACACATTTCTCTTTAACTATAGGCACTGGGTGGAAAACTGCAAGATCAATACGTTTTGCTGGGTGATTTCATTTGTTCTGTACAAGGTCCACTTATTTTTTCAGATGAGCAATCTTACAGCCTAGAAGTTTTTCAGATGTTTCTGCTTTATCTGATTTTAAAGTAAAGCCTCTGCCAGAATGGACTAATTGATATACATAAGTTTGTAAACTCAATTTCAGTTTAACTTACTTGCTTTTATTCCATAGGCGGTTATTATAAGGAAGCAAGCCAAATACTTAATGGAAAAAGGGGCTATGTGATTTTGCTAATTATAGACACACATTTGGTTTGCAGACCTCTCACCTAGATGTCATTGTTGGAAATTATTTCCTTATTATTGTTATTTTAATAAAAATAATTGAACCTTTTTTAGCCTGTTAGATAAAATTAAACTGACAAACTATGGAATAACTGGGGACAACATCCAGCTCGCCAGTGACACCTGCAAGGCCAGGGTGCACAGCTAACATGGGCTGGATGCAGATCACATTTCCAGAAGAAAACATCCCCACGTGTTCCAGAGAGTCAAGATATGTGTGCATTGCATACATAGCACACTCTAGTTGAAATAAGTAATTTTTTCATTCTTCTTTAGACCAACGTTCTTGCAAAAGCAAACTGAAGGGAAATCCTGAGAAAGGAAAAAGGGAACTATTTTTAAGGAAGCATTGTGGAAAGGGTTTTCCTGTTGAAAGCTTTGGTATTTGAGAGGTTGGATTAAAGTTAAGTTGGTTAAAAATAGAACTTCAAATGTATGTATTTTATTTCATAATCCCTTCTTTTAGCAAAGCCACTTACCTGTGTCTTTTCTGTGTGAGCCGCTTGCCTTTGTATTGTGAACATCTCTGTCCTGTTACTGAAGTTACAGACAGTCCTGCCACTGATATGCTGTATCTGATATCTAACTTATGTCTTCCCTCCCTTTTCCTTCTTCTCTGGTTTCCTTTGATGACTGCATCTATATGATCTTAGCACTTGTTAATTTCTATCTCTCAGAGGCACAGACAGGAGATCAACATAGAAATTTAAAGTAGAATATCCATTTTGGTCCTTAATAGTCATTTGTTGGAAAAATAAGTATTTTCTTAGAAATGATGTTGAAAGCAATGTTGTGGGAAGATCTGTATGTTAATCTTGCCTCCTTGGGTAAATGATAAACTTGCCAAGGTCAGGGCTCCTGCGTGACATAGCCTCATTGAGTGCCATGGGGCTCTGCCAAGCAGTGTACAGTCAGGGCTTGAATGGAAGAGTGAACATGAGTTACTAGAAGTTTGATTTTGTTGATGCCGTATCTGTTCTTAAGCTGAACATTTTTATTGGTTACTCATTGATGGCTCCAGCTCCATAGTGAGTATACATGTGTATTTATACTCTAGGAATGTAGAGTCTGATCACGGAGGTATATTATTCACCAACCACAGAAAAGGTCAATTGTTAAAATGAGTTTTATAGTAGACGAGAATTTAGACATGAAGGAGAACTTAAAGTAGATGCCCAGAAAGGGAGTATAACTATATAGGTGGTAGAGTACCTCCTGGGTCTAATTCCTGCGGGGGGGGGACCCTTCCCCTGGCTGCCTGGCTGCCTGGCTGCCTTCCCAGGTAGCTGGACCTGGTACAAGGCCTGGCCCTGCAGTGTCAGCTGTGTGCTGTTGAGGACAGGACTCTGCTTTTCATTCTGTCGGTCCTGCCTCTTCCCCTCCCTGTTCTCCTGTTTTCTCCCTCTAACTCTGTATTTGCTGTGGTAAGCCATTTACTTACACGTTCTTTTATTTAGCAGATCTTTCCTTATTGGTTACCCATTCTGTGTCAGACACCAAATCCGTTAAGTCAGTGAGAGCCACAAATCTCACGGTTTCCACTCTGCCTAAAAAGGTCAGGAGAGACGTGTGATACTATGGAAATGCCACATAAGCATATTGTCGTTATGAATACTAGTAAAAGCTCACATTGAATCGCTGCTTACTCTTTGTCAATCATGGGGTTAAATATATAAATTAAACTCCTCTCTGGCTTAAAAAAAACTGTTTTCCAGATAAAGTTAAAACTTGGCCTGGCTTTTAAGGCTCAGCACTTCAGCTAAATAACTAGTCTTTCCAGCTTTTGCTTTTACTGTTCACTTAACTGTGAATCATTTGCTCCAGCCACACCCATTTATGCATTGGCCTCTGGCCTCCATAGGGCTTTGTACAGCCTTGAGGACGCTGCCTTTTTCTCTCTTAGAAAGAGTGGAACCATTCTTTGAGGCATTGCTCACACCTAACTGTCTTCCGCTGAGACCTTTTTCTTCCTTCTTCCAAATTCCCAGAGCTCTTGCTGTATTACTTGTTGATCAGTTTGAACACTGCATTTCATTTTCATTCATTTTCCAGGGCCTGCAGCTCATCTCAGTTAATTTGCTGCCTGCCCCCAGCACAGCTGGAGCAGTAAATACGACTGCCGCCCATACTCACTGTTCCCTCCGGTCTTTGGATGTTGAAGTTGTGAGGAACCCTCAGTTAGGTAGTGCTTCATATCTTTTCATTTAATAGGTGGAGAAAGAATTGGTTCTGGGTCACATAATAAAATCAGAACTTACTAGAGGGGCAAAATGAGAGAAAGCAATACTTCCGGGTTTGTTTCTGGAGTGCCTAGTAGATCACGAACACCCATCGTATATCTCACTTCATCTTCCTGCCAATCCTGCCAAATCTTTTATTACCCCTTTACAGATGAGGAAGCAGGCCCAAAGGTATTCTTGAATATTCATGAGTATTTTAAATACCATTTTGAAAACAGGTTTTGGTCCTGTTTTGTTTTTTTAGTGTTGTTTGTTTTTCCCACATACCTCTGGAATTTTCTTGCTGTATCACCTCCCCCAGGGAGAAGAGTTTGCCCGTCCTGGGTTCTGTCATCTGCATTAGGAGGACAATAAGAGATGCTGCGTGCCTAGCGTGCTGCTGATTTGATCATAGCAGCGACAGAAATGGCCACAGTCATCAGGGATCAGAGAGGCAGAACCAGCTGTTTTCCCCAAATGTTCCCCTGATTTGTGTAATATGACTTCTTTTCTGGTTGAAGCTCCTGCTGCGGTCAGGATTATTTCTTGAAATGAAGGTGCTGTATAGACTCCTGTGGTTGGCAGTCCTGTTGGCTCAGGTTAAAGCTATCCTTATATTGTAATTGCTCTTTCAGTTTGAAAATGTAGTAGAAGGTAAAAAATACCCCCCGAAATGGCATAGTAATGAAGTCTGACTTGTGGTGGATGGCTGGATAAGACATTCACATTTAAAATACTGAGAAATGTAAATATTTGACTTGATGTAATGTTATCATTCTTCTCTAGGTCAGGATTATTTAAACCTGCTGAGCTCATGGACAGATGGTCTTTTGAGTAATGCACGCACACTCCTGTGAATTCAGCAAGATGCCATTTGGTAAACTGATGAAGAGGCATTATTAATAAATATATTATGCGACAAACAAAATCCAGAGTGAGAGTGGGTAGCTGCAGATGAGAAAAACCCTGAACTCCACCTTATAGCGAGCTAGGGATGTCACACCTTTTCGGGTGTTTCAACAGCTATTCTGCATTTCGGCACCGGAGCATGCAATGGGCAGGGCTGGCCCAGGTGCCATCATCCGGCTGTATTTACTAGGAGTCTCTTTGCCTGTGTGTGGCTGGGCTTCAGAATGATGACAAGGCCTCCTGACTCCCTGCTGGTTTTTATAATCTAAGGCAACAGTGATGTAGTGAGTTAGGGACATAGAGAAACAAAATAAAATGATCAACAAGAGAAATGGTATGGACCTTGAAATGTGAATTGGATCAGATTTTCAGTTAAAGAGAAAAAAGAAAGGCTTGGTATTTCTTCCTGTATTTCTGTCTTAAGCCCCTTCCCTTAATCCCCCAGAATTCTGGGCACATAGCAGCACCTCACTGATTTGTAATCAGTAGGAAATAGGTGAATTTCCCAGGTAATGGAAGCTCTTACCAGATACGAAGCCTACCTTAGTCTTTTAGCACGGACTTCTGACTATTTCCAAGACTTCTCATTCCAGCTCGCCTCCGTCGGCAGTGCTGGGGGGCCTCGCTGGCCACCTGGACTCCCATGTGGTCACCTTGAAATCTGCACACTTGGCACAGCCTTGAGGCTTTTGCTATCAGATTGTCCATTTGGGAATAATTGGAAGACACTGGGATGAGTGAAAAGCAGGTTAAAGAGGATGGCAGTGTAAGACCAGAAATACTTGCAGTGAGGCCTTCAGAGAGAGAAAGGGAGTCTAAGGGGGTCCCGAGGCCTGCTGGGAGTGAGGGAAATGTTGCAGGTGCCAGGCAGGCTGGAAGTGGGGGCAGAGAGGGTCATCCTGGCCACTCTCACTGGGTGGTCTAGGGTATTTGCTACAGGCCTTTCGTGGGCGGGGAACTCAAGCCATATGGAGGGAAGATGCTGGCAGGGCAGGCCCGGCAGTAGCCAGCTCCCAGTTTCCATTTGGCATACCAGTCCTGGGGAGTGAAAGAACTTCTGTTCCCCACATTCTTTTGCAAAGAACTACCTTTAGTCAGTTTTATTCAAGCATCTTCAAATACTGTGATCTGTCGCTCTGTCTGTAGACCCCCCCCTTGCTATCTCCCGAAGTTCGGGCTCCTTGATGCGGCATACGGGTCTCTCCACTCCTGCCTTGTCTGCCACACATCTTCTTCCCCAGCTCTTGTGCGGACCAAGCTCTCCCTCCTTTCATGCCTTTGGACACATGTGGCTTCCCCCTGCATTTGGTGCCCTTTCTCTGCACCTGGCCTGATGACGTGGCCCCCTAGGGCAGGACTCGGCTGGAATACCATCCCTTCCTGTTGTGTGCTGGCCAGGGAGTGAGCCTCTGCTGCCCGTTCTCAGGGGAGTGGAGATCCCTTGGGATTGTCTGCATCTACATTGTCAGAGACGATGGAGGCCCGTCTGTCGCATTCCCAGGTATTCCTGCTCCAGTATTCCTTGCCTTATAGTAGGTGCCTAGTCAGTGTTTGTTGAAATAAGAAATGAAGTGTATTTATTGAGCCGATCTTTGTTTGTGGTTATAAAACAAATGTTTTGTCTTCTATGAGCCTTAGTATTGTAGGAAGGTGAATGCCAAACAATACAGATAGCCTGGTTTTCACCCTAATTGTGAACTGGGGAAGGGCTGCGCGGGGCTAGGAAGCAAACTGAGGGGGTGAATGAGGTTGCTTGTAGTCGCTGAGAAGGCTCCCTTGGGAGGAGGGTGGCTCGTCAGCCGTGTTTGCTCATCATACCAAGCCTGAGTCTTGTGAGCTCGCTTAATAAGGCAGCCACGGAGCTGCAGGGGGAAACGGTCCTGTTCTCCTCTCTGCAGTTCACAGAATTCATCAGAACCCTTGTGACTTGGGCTCTGCCTACAGTGTATGCCCGATCACCATAGTAATATTCATACTAATATTTATTTTCCTTCTGCTAGAGTAATTACTCTGTAGAAAAGCTTGTCTGTAAAAAGTGGATTATGTAATTACTTTTCTAGAAAATTGGCTTTCTACTTACTCCCAGGATTAGTGTTTGAGAGGAATGGGGGTTGCATTTTGGGACTGCCTGCAACGTGTCAGGCCCTCCTTTGGGCCCTTCTGTGTGGCCTGTGTCCAGCACAGTGTTAAACCAGCTGCTTGCACCCATGTCTTGGCCTTTGCAATCAGCCACTGCTCTGCAGGTAAGGGGATCTCTTCCAGATCTTTAGTATTTTGGAGGAAATTACATGAAGGCTGAGAATTTGAAAGCAAAACATGCTGGGTCAGATAACTGGCCCCTCAGCTCTCCCCAAGGGCTGCTTCCCTGAACACTGCAGAGGGCCTCTAAGGAAAGCGTCATGAAGAAGGGGATTTGGATGCTGGGACTTTTTCCTAGACGGGCTATTTTCAAAGTTTTTGTTTTTTATCACTCTTGTGCCCTCTCCCTGCCAAAGTGATCCCCAGGACACTTTTTGAAGGCCCTGAAAATGATGGTTCTGGAAATGCAGGTGACTAAAATGAGACCCCTGATTCTGTCCTGAGGGATCACCTGATTGTCCCTTAGCGACCGTCTCACCCAGAAAAGTATCACCTGGTCACCAGGAAATGACTTGGGGAAGCTAGCCTCATGCTTACCTGTGGATATAATCTGCTGTCTGTTATTTATTCCAGCCGTGTGTCTGGCATATAAAAATGTGCTGTCTTTTTTGGTAGGGCAGGGGTGTTGGGACAAGACTTTGTTTTGTTATTTAGTGACATAAAATTTTATTTGGAGGAATGAATTCACATGGCCCAAAAGCAGTGAAAGGTCTCCCCGAGCCCCTGCCATTACTTCCCCACATTGCAGCATCTAGTGCCATCAGCTTCCTATGTATCCTTCCAGGATGCTGTCTGTTCAAAAGGAACTGATACTCTTTCTGGTTCTAGAGTGGTGGAATATATGGGACTCTTTGCATCTCTAGGTGTGCTGGGAGTGTTTCTTAACGTGTGCATGGAGAACAAAATGATTTCAAAGATGCATTTGTTGACCTTCTACTTACATAACTAGGGAAAGGCTAGACAAGCCCAGGATGGTTCCTTGCTGGGCACAATACCTCACACTCCTTAGAAGGGTGACATAATCTTGGTACCTGACCTCCATCTATAGTTCCTTCTGTGAGCAAACTCTGAAGACCTTTGACTTCTAACCTCCTAAGCAAAACAACCACAAAACCCCTCACAAATCCAGAAAACCTTTCTTGACTAACCAGAA
The DNA here is from genome assembly GCA_029783875.1 of Phataginus tricuspis. NCBI lineage: Eukaryota > Metazoa > Chordata > Mammalia > Pholidota > Manidae > Phataginus > Phataginus tricuspis. Next base: position 3,732,977 of record JAQQAC010023241.1, read on the forward strand.
TTTTTATTCTCTTTTTCTCAGAAACTGCATGGTTCTCTGGCAAACTGACAGAAAGTTCCAGAGCATTTTTTCCTGCTGCTCTGGCCTCTCAGGGCATCAGAGAGTGCTGCCCACCCAGCGCGCCCTTGTCTCTGTGCTGGCTGCTCACCTGTCCTCTGACTCTGCCGGCCTTGAACAGCCTGCTGGCTAAAACTTTTCATTACTTTTCTATGGTCTTTTATTATCCCACTCTTCACAACTAGACTGGGGGCTTGAGAACAGATGCCCCATCTTACACTTTTATATCCCCTGGCTCTTAAGGTGGGTGATTTTAGGGTAAACAGTAATTCATAAGCATACCTGTATTGAATGGCAGGTGTTTGGAGTCTAGCATCATATCTGACTTCCTAAAGATGACCTTCCTGAATAGTCCTCAGGTACCTTGATCACGTCTCCAGCCCTACTTCCTTATCCCTGCTAGCCATGGGCCCATGTCTCTCTCCTGAGCTACCTAGGTTGCTTACTCTTCCCGTTCCCTTTTCTCAGGTGTCTGGTGCCTCATTCTGTCCTTCAGATAGCTGGACATTCGTTTATTCAATAAACAGTGCAGACCCCTTGTGATGGTGAGCTTTGTGGGTCAGCTTGGCCGGGCTCCTGCACCCAGCAGCCCATCAGGCACACTCATCTAGGTGTTGCTGAACAGGGATTCTGTAGACGTGACTAACTGCTACGGTCGGTGGACTTTAGCAAAAGGTATGTGCAGTCAGGTGAAAGGATTTGAGAGCAAAACTGAGGTTTCCCTGAGGAAGAAGAAATTCTGTCTGTGGATGCAGCCTCACTCCTCTCTGAGAGTTTCTAGCCTATCGTATGGATTTCAAACTTGTCAGCCCACCAGTTATGTAAACCAATTCCCTCCCTGTCCCTTGCGTCCCTCTCCCTAAGCACACGTATATGAACACAAACCACTGGTGCTGTTTCTGTGGGAGAACCCTCACCACTAACACCAAGAGACAACATTTTGGGAAATATCCAGTCTCACTCTTTTCCTGATTGACCGTCTCCACTGACTCCCACTGCCTGCAAAACCTCAGAGCATGAACCTGAAACAGTCCCGAACTATCTGGCCTTGAGCTCCCCTTCCATCTTCCTTTACTTCTGTGTCTTGAGAGCCCAGGCTGTCTGGGTTGCAGCCACCCTGTGCCCCCGGCTGTGGTGTGCCTTCACGTGGTCAGCTACTCCTCTGCCCCCAGGGCCCGTCCTTGTCCTCTTCACCTGGAAAACGGGCCCATCCCCTGGGATCCCACTTAGCTCATTCCTTCTGAGGACCCTTCCTGACCAGCCCCCTCTGAACTTCCTCCCTCTGATGCTTCGGAGCAGCTACATCATCATGTTTTCATTATTTGCATGTCTCTTTCCTTCATGAGGCTCTGTAGTGTTTTCAGGAACTGAGTGGTCACCTGGGATGCCCACTGCCTCACGCAGCTCAGGAACAGAGCAGGCGTCAGTAAACGAGCGGAGTGACCCGTGCACACGCGCGCACTGCCCCATGGTGCCACGGGGCCCGTCTGACCACACCGGCACCCCCATCATCACCAAGCACGGCACTGACTGGTCAGTGTTATTGATTGCCGACTGGGCAGAGACTTCCTGTTAAATCTTTTACTAGACGAAATGGGAGACTCACAAGGTGTAGTGACTCTTACAAAGGAGAAGTAGGCCATAAAAACCCTGTTGTAAAAGTAGATGAAAAATGCCAAGTCCGTGAGGGTGGAGATCTCAGGATAATAGTGGCCTTCTAGAGTTCCCTTTTCCCCCTCTTCTCGGGGCAATAGAAAAGTCTTTTATCAAGAGCTGAGACAGTTTTTCAGGTGAAAGGAAGCACTTTATGTGCAAAAGTAAAGTGATGTTGAATATCCAGTGGGCTGCCCGGAGTCTAGGAAATGCAGAAAGCACTTTTCTAGTCTTAAGGATCAGTCTACTTCATTTTATGTACCTAGAGCACGCTAGCTTCCATTAGCTTCAGGATTTAGACAGGGCTCTGGGTCTGCTAGAGGGTAAAAACAGCTTTCTCGTTTTTGTGATCTGAGTATTCCTGACAAAGTTACAAATTTTAATACAATGACAGCATGGTTGCTGATTGTATTTCCATCAGTGGCACCAGAAGAGAAAAGGCAGAATGAAACTTTTGCTCAGTCTGCCAGTAATTTACATTCTGAAATGTTGTCTGGCAATTTTGCATTATATATATACTTTAGCTCTTAAAGGAAGCCAACAGTGGCTTATTAAAAGGAGTAATATACATCTGGAAAGAAGTCATTGATGTATTAATTGAAAAAAACAGGTTGTACAGCAATATTGTATCTATAGTATGGTATGATTCCATTACTGTTAATTTGTAAACACATAAACACATAAGGGTATATATATATATATTTTTTTTTTCCATAATGACAAAATCTTAATAGTGTTTAATAAACATTTTTCCTTTTTTCTGCATACTATGAAAGAAATTTTTTTGAACAATGACCATGTTTTATCAGAGTAAAAAGCTGTTAATAACTGCAGTTTTTTGATAGGGAAAACAATCCAAGGACAAGAGTTTAGAAGAAATGACATAAATCACAGCTTCTGTAAAGGTGGTAATATTATGTATGATTACTTTTTTTTTTTTCCTTTTCCCATTTTGGTTAAGGTAAGTAGATTACTTTTTTAATTAGAGATAAACAAGCCAACCAGGGTTCTTCCAGGGCACTTAGGCTCCCACATGGAGCCTAGTAGATATTTGAGTCATGTACTTTTAATTAAAAAATTTTAAATTACATACTAAAATCAAATAAGAAACATGTATAATACAAAGTTAGAAATCAAATCATCACCGAATGTACACTGTTGGTGGACAAAATTTAAGTCCGTGTAAAAGTTGCATTTCATCTTTTCAGCATTATACTGCAGGGCACTTGGTGACAATTTATGCTGAATGAATTGCTGAGTAGTTTAGTCAGAATCATCAGGCTTAAAAGTTGCTGTCAGGCTACTTGTAACTTTAACTCACTGTTGCAAATGGAAATGCCTGGTTTGAGCTGTGATTGGCTGCTTTGGTCCGTCTGTAATAACCAACTGCTTAACTCGGCTCCCTTTTTCAGGAAGGAAAGGAATGGGAAGGAGCCAGCAGTCTTGTTGCTGGGCCCGTCCTGTTTGCAGAAGTGTAAACTCTGATAGCTTCTTTAAAAAGAACTCATGAGCTCCGTTAAGAGTGTGGTGGGCTTCATGCCCACATACAGGGCGTTCCTGCCTCAGAGAAGCCGGGTGAGGACAGGGGGGTTCTGTTTTCAGAGCTTTTTGGTTGAGATACAAGCAAAATGAAAACATTTTAGGTACTTGGGTACTTATATTTCTTTTCCTGTGAGAAGACTTGGTACTGTTACTCTGGCCATCAGGTGCCTTTTATTTGATAGTGAAGTGGGTGACCCAGGCAGCAGGCGTTGTTCCCAGCAGACTTATCTTTTATTTTTCTCCCTTTCTGCTATTACATTCTTTAAGTTCTTGACCAAACTTGTGTCATGTAAGTTAGGGCAGATATTCTTTTTGAGGTATTTATTTTTGATATTTGATATATAATGTTTTCTTTTTGATATGTGTCATTATTTTCATTTAAGCACTTTTATATAAGAAGGTCTTTACAGCCATTAAATCATGTAGAACATTCCCTGTGTCCCAAGATGTCCTAGACCATGGAAGTACTTGAGTGCCTATTCTATGTATAAGAGGATAAAAATTTCATTTTTATATCAGAAAAAAAAGAAAGTGTGTGTTGGGGTTACATAAATGCGTGCATATGCTTTTCTATTTGCCTATATGTGTATGCTCATATTTAAAACATTTGTTATGAAAATATTAATGGCAATATTAGAAATTCCAACCTTCTGGAGCACTGGCTCTTCTGTAGGGTGACCAAAAAAATTAGTAAATCTCTCAAACTATGTTTGCATGCAATACATTTTTCTATGGCTAATTAGATAAACCTCAGGTGAAAATAGAGGACGGCCACCATGGTTTGCTCTGTTTCCGTGATCTGCTGTCACCTAACTTCCTTTGGATGATGGTGGGGTATGCTTGAGCTGGAAGGAGATGCTACAGGAAGAGACACTACAGTACAGAGGAAGGCTCCTGGAGGAGCACATTTAGAAATTTTACTTAAAATAGCTCCTTGAAGATGCTAGGAAAATTTAGCTGTTGTGCTATAGCTGAGGGAATTAGTAGGTGACAAAGCCTGATTTTTGTCATGTGCAAATCCCAGTGTGTGCAAACAAGGCTGGTCCCACTCATAGCTGCAGGCTGTTGCATACTCTTAGGGAGGAGTGTCTCTGAGCAGGAGAAATGGACAGTGCCTCCGGGGCTGCCCTGTGTCCTGGAGGTGAGGTGGGCGTGCCACACAGGCCTTGCTGGCGCATTTGTTAGTCATATGATCGCAGCTAGGTTTTTTTGGGTTTTTTTTCCCAGCTAGTTAAAGTCTGTTTTACCCCTGCACAAGTGATGTTGATTCTTACCACACTGGACTGTCGTGAGAATTAATGAGCTCAGGTAAATGAAGACCCCTTGCCAGGGCCTGGCCCTCAGTAGACCTGAAGTGACTCTTACTTTCTTTTCCTATCCCTCTGTGGGGTTGGCCTGAGTTCCTTTCACTTAGTCTCTGGCTTGGCATCTGGGACAGTGAGAAATGACATGGGTTGGGTCATGTTGCAGAGGGGCCCCCTTCCTAAACTGAGAAGTTTACAACTTAAAATCTGGCAGAGGGGAGGAGTGAAGGTTGTGGGAGATTCAGAATCAGAGGGACTGGATGGGATCAGGCATGTGCTTCATGAGGGTCATGCTGATACTGTTTGAGGTTGGCAATGGATGCATTTTAGAAGTTTATGACAAAATAATAACGCACCATGTATAAGAGAACTTGTGTAAAGGTGCACTTTGCATACAATGAATCGTCATAAGATCAGACCTGGAAATGCAGAATTCCTGGTGGGTGAAATGCCCCCATTTCCATCTGTGGCATTGCATACAGCTCTGCCCGTAGGCAGGAGGTTGAATTAGACCACCACAGTTTGTCTATTTATGTAGGTTGGGTATCTTTGATGTGATATTATTGCAAATTTACTAACTATAAAATGAAATTTGCCTCTTCAGGCTATGGAGAAATTTCCATATAACCAGAGAGATTTTCCCAAGGTTACATAAGGAGGTAGGAGTCCAATGTTATTTATATTTACCTTAAGGATGACTTTAAATTATTACATCCTTAATTACAAATGCTAAATATTCAGAGGACATTTTTTGTATGTAGGATGCAGCATGATTTTAAAAAAGGAATGAAGATATTTTCTGTCTTCTGTTATGGGTTTGGGTAGGAATATTTTAAATAATATATATATATCAAAAGAGATCTGAGGCTCAGCTGAAGAATTAACATTCCTTCTCTGCCCCATTTGCTCTCTATTTATGTACAGGATCCAAGTTGTCCTTGCCTCCAGGTCCTGCAAATGGGTTTTGCTTTCATAGAGATTGCTCCTGGAGACAACTGGTATGTGAGGGGCACTGAAAAGTAGGTAAAAGTGTTAATGCGATTTCCTTTCAGTTTCTTTTTGTTAAAATATCAATAAAAAGCATCAAATGAGCAAAGTTGATGAGGGATACAGTCAAATTTAACAACACTTTTATTATTTAAGAGCTATTCTATTTTCTTGACTTACTGTCTTAACTCACAAGTGCAAGAAAATAATTTAGGACTTCTTCTGTATTAATATACCTGCAGTATTAGGAGGAAAAAAAAATAAATATTCAATCTCATTTGTTAAAGAAATCCTTATTGGCATTTGGAAACTCATAGAACTTGCTGTTAAGCGTTTGACATCTTCTTAACTTTCAAATGTATTTTTGTTAAATATATCTAATGAGCTCTACAGCTATTTGCTTATTGGAAACAATATGTCATTATTAAGAGGCAAGCCCAGAGGTAAACTCTTAAGGACTTGGAGTGGGGGTCCAGCATGCAGTGGGTGTCCTGTGGGTGGTAATGGGGCGGTGCGTGATGAAGGACGTGGCTGCCGTGCCTACTGTACTGTCAGATTTTAGATTCTATCACCGTACTCCATGCATAGCCCTCTCTCCCCCTCCCTTCCGTCCCAGCCACCTCCCTCCCTTCCCCTCATTTGTCCGGTTCCTTCCTCCTCCTCTTTATGCCCATGTTGTCTCTGGCTTCTCCCTGTTCACTCAGTTGCTTGTCCTTCTCTCTTTCCTTTCTTTCTGGCTTCCTTCCTGCTGTCCTCTCGCCCCAGCGTGTCTGTCGGGGGCCGGAGGTGCCCCCCTGGCCACCTGGTCCTCAAACTTCTTTCTAGACTCACTTCTGTACCTTGTGCCCTGGGCTTCTGTCCTGGGGAGGGAACCGACAGCTCAGAGTGCTGGTGTGCGGGAGGCTCAGGGAGTTCAGGCGCCACTTGAAGGGGTCCTGTCACTGCCATCTGGCTTTCAGAACTGATGCTTTTGAAAGGACTTCGTAACATACAGGAGAAAGGAGCCTGGTGCCAGGCAATGAGCAGTACAGGCCTTGGTGCTGGGTACGGTGGCTTCCTCAGCAAAGCCCTGGGTGCTCTCGGTGCGCAGCTGT
>JAQQAC010023241.1:3740113-3964018 GCA_029783875.1 Phataginus tricuspis
CCAGAACATCCCACTGTCAGGTAGATGGTTTGCAAAAACTTTCTCCAGTTCTGTTGCTGCCTTTACATGTCACTCTTTACATTTTGATTTTGATGAAGTCCAACTTGATCTGCGTTTGCTTTTGTTGCCTGTGGTTTTGATGTGTAGCCAAGAAATCATTGGCAAATCCAGTATCATGAAGCTTTTGTCCTGTGTTTTCTTCTATGGGTTTTACAGTTTTAGCTCTTATGTTAGGTCTTTGATCCATTTTGAGCTGATTTTTGTATATGGTGTAAAGTAAGGGTCCAACTTCTTTCTTTTGTGTGTGGATACCCAGTTGTTCCAGAACCAGTTTTTGAGAAGACTGTCCTTTCCTCCTTGAATAGTCTTGGCAACCTTATTGAAGATCATTTGACCATATATACAAGAGTTCATTTTTTAGTTTCAGCCTATTGGTCTTTTGGGCTTTCTGTTTTAGTCTTTGGCCTGTCAATCTGTCTTTATACCAGTACCATTATACCAGTACCATACTGTTTTGATTGCCGTAGCCTTGTAGTAAGTTTTGATATCAGAACATATGGGAGACCTCCAGCTTTGTTTTTCTTTTCAAGGTTATTTTGGCTATTTGAGGTCCCTTAATGTTCCACATAAATTTTAGGATGCATTTTTCTATTTTTGCAAAATATGTCTTTGGGATTTTGGTAGGGATTCCATTGTATCTATAGATTGCTTTTGGTAGAACAGATACATTAAAAATTCTAAGTCTTCCAATCCATGAGCTTAAGATGTCTTTCCATTTGTTTGACTCTAATACTTTTTAATATATATTCCTTGATGGCAAGAGTGTAAATGTGGATATAACCAGACAGACTTGCTGTTGGATTTTTACTGTGGTACTTATCATATTGTTCCACTCTAGATGAGTCTCTTAGGTGTCTCTGAGCTTTGATTTCCTCTTCTTTAAATGAAAGTGGTGTGGATGTTATATATAGTGTATCAAAGGTCTGGCAGCGTGTGTGTGACATCTTTTTCTTCCCTTTGCGCCTTTCCGCCTTCCATGGGCATCTGTAGGTACATCAGCTTTATCCTCTGATTTAAACTAACATTTTGTCTGTTATTCTCCTATTTGTGGATTGAACACTGACCCCAGGATACCTACTCTGACTAAAAACTTTGTCTCCATTTTCCCATTTAGTTTATCCATCTCAGACTCTGACTCCAGCTTCATGCCAGTGGTAACTGCACACCAGCTTTCTGTAGGGATCATGGCCCCACCAAGCTCTTTAGTCTTTATGCCTGGGCCACCTGGGATCTAGCACCTGGAAAAGTATGGACTTGGGTGAATGTAATCATAGGACCACAGGGAAGGGAAGTGGGGTGGGTGACTTTAAAGGTCAGCCATGAGCACAGCTTTTCAAGTGATGCTTTAATTAAACCACATGCTTTTGTAATGTTTTATGTTTTCCAAAGTATTTTTCTGCCCCATGGATCTCAAAGATGAGTCAACACCAGAAATACCTGAGGAACTTGTTAAAAACAGTCCAGGGGTCCACACCCAATCTCATGAGTCAAAATTCCTACCTAGGAGAGAGGTTAAGGGATTTGTGTTTTAAAAACTCTCCTCAGCCAGTTTTCTGGCAACTGGCCTAGTACTGATCCACAGACAGGCCTTTGGGAACCCCTGACCCACCCTTTTCTGCCAGTTCCAGAATCTCATATTCAAAACCCAGCAGGCCAGACCTGGACATAGTGAGTGACAGATGAGAGCATTACACCCCAATAGATGGAGTTCGTCTTGACCCCAGTCTCATCTCCTGTTTTCTACTCCAGGAACCTTACCTCTTCAGCATTTCTCTTACAATGAAAATAGCAGTCCCTTTGCCAGCTAGAAGTCAGAGTTTTTAATATGGACATGAAGTCTGCATTTAGTTTTGCTCTGTTTTTCCCTGTATGCGCCTGAGTATTTGTTCAGATTGAATCATATAGCAGCTAAGTCCCAGAATCTTTTTCTCAAAATATAAATTCCAATTCCCTAGACATTGCAGTTCATTTTAACAAGTATTATGGATATGCTTTATTGCCCTTGAGAAACATGTAAACAATTCTGGAACCTGAGTTCACTTTTCATTCCCCCACCCCTGTGCAAACTCACAAAAAGGCAAGGAGAGCCAGTATTTATCAGACGTTAGACCCATGCCTAAGTTTGCCGTAGGGAGTGAAGAGTGTGAGCTGAAGGGTGCAAGGCCTGACCTGGAGGATGACAACAAAAATAACTATTAGTATTTATCAAGTTCTTACTGTGTTTCAGGTGTGAGCTAATAATCATTTTGCATTTGTGGTCACATTTGGCCACACAACCCATGCTCCTCCTAGATAGCCTTCTCCATGTTAATAAGGGTCGACTGCATACTTCCTGTCAGTCAGGCCAGAGATCCTGGAGTCACCCTTGACTTTCCTTGTTCTCTCGTCCTGCCCAGCCCTTTGCTCAGCTGATGCTGCCAGTTCTGCAGTTCCGTCCAAGTCCAGATTCTCTGTCCAGAATCTGTTCTCACCACATTCACTGCTCCCATTTAGTTCAAGTCCCCATCACCCCGTCTTATGCCTTACTGCCGTGGCCTTACCACTCTCTCTTTCCACCTCTGCCCACTAGAGCTTATTCTCATTGCAGCAGACAAGGTAACTGTTAAAACCGGAGTCAGATTTCCTCACTCGTCTGCTCAGAACTTTCCAGGATAAAAGCCCTCAGTGATTGGGCCCCTTTTACGTTTCCTGCCCATTTCCCAGTATCCTTGCTGTTTTTTGAATGTTCCAGGGCTGGCCCCAAATCCAGCCTTGTTTTCCCTGACCCCTCCACCTGTCTCCCTGCGTGGCCCATGCCCTTGCCCCCCCTCCAGGCCTTCCGGCGACCACCTTCCCCTTCTGTGAACGTCCACACCCATGCCCCAACATCCCCGGCCTTTTTATTCAGTTCCTGTGTGATGCTCACTCGACAGCTTAGGTGTTTACTTGTTCCTCTTTATTATATGACGTAGTCTACTGGAATATAAATTCTGTGAACACAGGAGCTTTTCTAGTTTGTTTACTACTGTATCTTCAATCCTAGAATAGTATCTGGAATATAGTAAGTACTCAGCAAGTATCTGTTGAATACATACATCGAAACCTGTTTTATTGATGATGAAATTGGTATTCCAGGGGTTTAGGAAATGTGCCCAGGGAAACAGTGAGTAAATGACTAAGCCAGATTTGAACTTAAGTCTCACATCAGTGCTTGTGTTTTTAATATCATAGAGGAGTTGTAATTATGGAATGGAAGGACGTTCTGGGGAGGGAATTCTAAGAAGCATGTCACAGAAGTGGAAATGGGCCTGGTGTACTTGGGAGACAACAAGGAGATTTTAAGGATGGTCTTGGGAGAATGGAACTAAATTTGGGAAGGGCCTTAAATACTGTAATTAGGACTTGAGAAGTTTTACTTTAAATTGGGGATAATAAGATTTTGTACCACAGAAGGTTATTGGAGTTAATACTTAAGAAGTGCTTAGAAAGGGCTTGGTACATAGAAGGTGCCTAATGTTGTAGCTTAAAGTATATCTTGACAGCAGAGTAAACCCAGTCTACTTTCACTAAAGTGGAAACTTCTAGTGTTTTGAACTCATGTAATGGTTTCTAGAGAATTTCCAATTTCAGATTTCATTTATTTTCCTCTTAACTACTGAAAAACACTGTGAGTAAATACACTGCTTGGCATTCAGCTGTTAAATCTGACTGGAAGATATTTTAGTACTTGAGAAAGGGGAATACAGGAAGATTTTAGCATTTAACTTTATTTTTCATCTTTTAGAACTTTGCTGAAACCAGTAGCTTCTAATTCTAGCTGTTCATGAGAATCCCCTTTTAAAGCTGTAGATTCCAGAGCTCCCTCCAGTGCTTCTGAACCAGAATCTCAGGGATTGAAAACAGGTCAAAACTACCCCTGACTTGTTAACTTCTTTCTTGAGAGAAGGGATACTTAGTTTACTGAGAAATTGGTTCCTGAGTTTTAAGAAACCTTTTAGTTCTCCTGCACCTTTATGGGGGCATTCAGGTACCCAAAGGAAGGATCTGTGGCCAAAATGTAAAGAGAACAGTAGGTGCAGAGGGTAGAACAGAGGAACGGAGGGTAAGGTTTCCTGTCTGCAGACATGTGGGGAGTTCTGGTTAAAGAGGAGAGAACTCAGGAAAAACAGGTTATTTCACCTCCGGTGACAGGTCAGAGAGGCTGCGGCTTTCGCCACCATGACGACTCACGCTGCCGTCTGGGAACCAGCCCGGCTTTGTGGTGAAATGCGCTTCACGTTGATGACACACTGCCCCGCCAAAGTAATGGCCTTGGGAGTCTAACGCAGGCCCTTACGGCTCCATCTTGCCTGCTCTTGGCGAAAGTTGGCTACATCTATTTTATTTTTTCACATGAGGAAAAAAAAGTTACATTTGTAACCCTTTACTCCTTATGGCTGGGGAAAGAGAGACTAGAATTGTGGTGTCTTACATTCCCTGGGGCTGTCCCTTGCCACTCTCTAGTTTTAAAGATGTGTGGGTCTTTCATCTTAGCAACTAGAATATGGAAGGGAACGTGCACACCTCGGTGCATTCTGTGACCTCATCTGAGTGACCCTGCTCACTGCTAATGGCGCGCCTTCCTAGGGGCCTCCCTGGAGGGTAGGGCAGGCCTTAGGGCAGCCACTCTGCCTCCGTCCTTCCGCATGTGTGCTTGCCGTCTGCGTTCTCCCAGCCCTGGTCCTTCCCTTAGGCCTCAAAGAAAGGGAGATAGGTATTTTTCTTTTTGCTTGAAGTTAGCGACTTTGGATGGGTTGGCTTCTTTAAGACCAGTGAAGTCAGTAATTTTGTTTTTATTCCAAATTTTAAGGCCTTATGAAATTTGCAGGGTAACTAGTTATAGCACAAAGAATGAAGCAACCTGGGTGCTTAGTTCTGAGTCTCTTTATTCCCAGTTATATGACTGTGAGCAAATTACTTAACCACCTTTTTTTTTCTCCCTTACCTGTTAAATGGAGAGAGAATCTTAGTCTCTTCAGAGGTTTCAGAGGTTTTCCTAGAATAAACTGAACATTAAAGGGTTTTGTAAATGGTAAATCCCTAAATAAATGGAACACACACAATTACCTTTTATGATAAAGGACAAATTATTAGTCAGACAAGTTCTTTGGGTTTACCCATTATTTTTTGGAAGCTTATGGTGATAGAGATGATTTATTTATCTGCTGATATGAGATCCGTTTTACCTGTTTGATATTCTGCTTGTGTCTCAGGACAGATAGTTACCGCAACGGCACTTTCTGCATCTCTCTTAGTCATTAACCTAGAAATTCAAAGAAAGCAATGATTTCCCATGATGGGGATTTTTCACAGGGTTCTTAATGTTCTTTTTTTTATTTTGGTGAAATACCAACATTTCTTCAGGTCAAGATCTTTAGTGTTAGGAACTTCAAAAAGAACCATCAGGCAAATTAGTGGGCATCTGTAGTTTAAAGTGGTTGAACTTTCCTTTCATAGGTAGCGGTCAGACTGTGCTCTTAAAATTCCAAATGAAGTATGTTAAAGAAGAGTTGCCCCTCAGTGCAGTAGAATTCCTTCTCTGTGACTGGTGAAACGAAGATGCGTTCCCCTGGAAGCAAACGCCTTATTAAAGAAGTATATTATGGGGGAAAGATCGTTCAGGATTCATTCTAACATCACTCCTGAATTTGAGTTTCCAGGAAGCTTTGTTTTCTGGAGTACTGAATGAACTTGCCGTACAGCCAGCAACAGAACTAGGACAATCACGGTAAAATCAGTGAAAAGCATGAATGAAGCTCTTTCTGTGTCTTTCTCTGTTTAGCTGACCTCAGTATCTGTGTCACAAATCTCCTGTTTTCTCTGAGGTTTGTTATTTAATAGGGATGGAGGATTTGGGCTGGACACAGTGGTAGCTATTAGTCATATATTTACATGGCTTTTCCTCACCCGTTGGGCCATTGGTGTATTGGTGGCCTGGGCTCTTGGGAGGCTCGGGTGTTTTCCGTCGGTGACCGTCCCAAGTAGGTGGACTGCTCCCTCAGCCCCCTCTGCGTCCGTCAGCCCTGAGAAGCAGCCATGGGGCTTCTCGAGGTGCAACTCTGTACTCTCAGGGGGCGCCTGTCCGCGTGACTGCTGGTGCTGGGCTCGCAGCTGTCGCCTCAGCCAGAGAGTGGGACCGCCTGTTCCTGGCTTCTCACTCTCGGGTGGTGCTGGGAGTGTGGGCCTGAGGTGCAGATGGGTGGCTTGCTGACCGAGTCTTCCTGGTTAACATCAGTCCAGGTTTAGGACTGTCAGCTTAGGGCAGAGCACATTTCCGGAGCCCACACAGAGATTCTGGAATTGGAAGAACTCCCTACAGTGGGCTCAGGGATTCCCTTAGGAAACGTGCAGTTCCATGTGGCCCTGGGGGGCATTTCCAGGCTCCCTGGGCCCGGTGAGGACCACCGTGCAGGGCGAGGCCAAATCCGCCTGGCGCATGTGCACCGGTGTCCGGGGTGGGGGCTGCAGGCTAGGGAGTCGGGGACCCTTGCAGGGCTCAGACGCGGGCTCAAGGAAGCTCGGTCTGGACTCAAGGACAACATTTTATTCAAACAGTAATTGGATAGTAGGTACTATTCCTTTGTTTCCCAGGAGGAGTTGTGCCAGCAGCGCGGTCTGTCTTGGCTAGTGGCAGGAAGTGCCATTCCTTGGCGTGAGGGGAAGAAGCTAGTGCGGGCCTCTAGAGGCGGGGCTGGCCGGCCACCTAGCCTTGGGGTTTCCTCGTGCTCACGTTCAGCGCTTGGATGGTGCTTGGGGCCTTTCAGACCCCTAGCTGTGCTTTCCCATCTGGACCCGCGGCACCCGTCGAGGTGTCCTGGGCAGACACAATCCCCACTGTCAGATGATGGTCCAGGGCCACGATCCGTCCCGTGCTCAGACGCAGGCACAGATCTCTTCATCCCAAACCCTTCCCTGCTGTCACTGCACTGCTGCCTTGCCGTGTGCCCGGGCCCAGCGAGGTGTCAGGCACGTGACAATGCATGCAGGCATCAGATGTTACTATTGTGACGTATCATCCCGGTATGTGGGAATGAAAGGCAATGTTTTCATGAATACTTGCTAATAAAAAACCCTTGCACTTTTTATGTTAATCAACAATAGGTATTGCTCATCTAACCTTAGTGTCTACCTCCATATTTCAATATCTTACTGTGGGACTCGAAAGGAAGAAGGGGGAGTTTATAGTCAACACATTTTATGTAAGACTAATAGGCCCTGTGTAATTTAAACATCCATTGCTGTTATGGAGGATTTAATTTTTCTATTTTTTGAATTTATTATATATATGGGTTTACATGTTCATATGTAGTTACATAATTTGGACACTTTAGAAAAATACAAAGAAGTAAGTGAAAAGCATGCATAGCCTATGTGTGATAGGTAACCACTGTCATAATGTGAGGTGCTTCTTTGCAGTGAGTTTATGTATATAGATATTTGACATAATGTTTTATATTTGGCTCCTTTCACATAATATTATATTGTAAATCCCCAACATCATGCATATTCTTCAAAGACATTTCTGGGTGGGGTTGTATTCCACTGTATCTATTTACCACGTGTACCATATTGACCCTGGCCACTGGCTGTCAACCCAGTGTTTCAGATTTTTCATTACAGCCCAGAGTGAATAGCTTTCTGTGTAAGTTTCCACCCACATCTCTTACTTGTTGGGTAGATTTTTTTCAGATGTAGAAGTACTCAGTCAAATGACTTGCACAGTTGTTTTGTTGGTGATCTAGGGAGGCGCTGTCTGCAGCATGGAGGGTCTGTTTCCCAGACCCTCTCCAGCATGGGAGACTGGGGCACCCTTACAGTGTGCTGGTCAGAAGTGGTAGCCTGGTGTTTTAACTTCCTTTCTTCTTGTTAATGGGTGTACACATCTGCTCCGCTGTGGGCCTTGAGGATTAAGGAGCTCTCATTCATCTTTAATGCCTGCCACCATCTAACAGAGCTGAATCTGTTTACTTATGGGGGTATCAAGAGGGTTTTGTATCCGATAATAAACCTCATAACGCTGTTAAGCAAAATGCTGTATCCTGTGATCCAAATGAACACAAGAACAATGCAAAGATGGCTTTGAGTGTGCGATTAGTGAATAGAGTTTGTTGTGTATTGGCTGCTAAAATTACTATTTCAAAAAAATCAAATGCTAGGCTATTGTATGAGTTGGTGGAGTTTTCTTTTCTTGCCCAGTATTCTTGGTTGAAAGGCAATGTTTTCAGATTTGATGACTTTATGGTTTACTTGTTAGGTTTTCAGGAAGAATACATTGAAGGTAGCTTCTTTGTATGTTTGCTCAGTTTTCAATAGTATTATTAATTTTAGTTTTTTGAGCAAGGTTAGACAAATCCTTTGCTCTGCCGGAGTTTCCACTACGGTTTCAAAAGAAAACAGTAGAAGAGAGTGAGAGGGTTGCCGCTTTTGCGGTGAGGGACAGGAAGGAGCCTGAATATGTTCAAGGCCCCGACCTACCAGGTGTTGCTATGCAATGCTGAGGGGCCCTTTGTCACCCATGTCACCAAACCTTTACTTAAAGAATAGAACAGAGTATTTTCAGTGATTTTTATGTGAAAAGAACACAAGTCTAAATCAGTTGTCAGTAAATTGAGATTCTTTTCTTCTTTTGCTGTGTTTTCCAGAGACACAAATACTTCAGCTTAAATTATGAATTAGGATGTCTGATTTCCTGCTGTGGCACCTGTAATTTAGGGGCCATGTTACTGAAAAACTGCATCAGCTAATAACCTCCTGAGGGAGGGAGGGGCAAGGCTATCTTTTGATCTCCTTCTGATTGAAAAGATTTAATGGGAACAGTCAATGCCCATAGCTGCTCTTCTGTCTCCTTGCAAAAATTCCATGATCAAAATATTCCATTTAACAAAATAGTTGTTTGTACCTGTGACATACAAATAGATGGATAGATGGGTAGGTGAAAGCAGCTTACTGCCGGGAATTGGATCATGCTTTGTTTTGATATCAAAAGTTAGAAACTTCTGAATAATCTCATTGTAATGAGTAGCGTCTATAAAATCTATTTAAATAGAAGTTGTCTTTGGCAAGACAGTAGTGCTTCACTGGAGATGACTGTGGGCATTTCCCTCACCTCAGAGAGCTTCTGGTGCGTCAGCTTCCCTCTTGCAAGGCAACTGCTGCTTTGTGCTCCTATTATTCTTTATACGTAAACCGATGAGCGGTTAATTACCACTTTATGTTTTGTAAACATGACAATGCTTCTTTGGCATAGTTATTCATCTTATTCATGTTAATTGCTCAATTGGTATTCTGTTCATTTATCAGTAAATATTCTATTCATCTGTAAGTCAGCTTTTTCAGCTATTATTTTTAGAACTTTCCATATAAGAAACATGGAGATAAGTACTCTGCATCTAGATCTCATTGACCTTTGGAAATAGACTTTGAAATTGATAAAATCATTCCCATTTTACAGGAAGGAAACTAAAGCTCAGGGAGAATAAGTAACGTTGCCATAATCTCAACTAGCATGTAGTCTGGAGATTTGCCAAGTGCCCCTGTGCAAAGACAGTGTAATGGCTTTACAGTACTCAGAACTTAGAGGAGAACAGCACCAAGTAAATGGGCTGGTATGAAATAGTGTTGGGGAACATATGTAAAAAAAGAGTAAGATGCCATAGGAGCCCAAAATAAGATAACTTAGAACCAGTGTTAAGATTTGAGAAGGCTTCTAGAGAACTCAGCGATGACCTGAGGTCTGCCCAGCACCTGTGAGCCAGGTAGGGGAGGGAGAGTCTTTAGGAGTCTTTCGGCGGGAGGAGCAGCCTCCGCAGAGTTCCTCATACATGAAAATACGTAGGGCGCCATGTGCAGACATGGTGTGTGGAGTTCCAGCAGATAGATTAGGGGACTTGTGTTATTTTACAGCAATTAGGCTTTGTTCTGAGGGCCGTGGGGAACTATTGAGGGCTTGTCTAGTAATCTAGGAAAAGTAAGAGAGTGGCTCAAACCATGGTGGGGGCAATTGAGAATGCAAGGTCCGCATGGATTTGAGAACTCTCGGAAGGTAAAACTGACAGGCCAGGGATTGGGTGGACTGTGAAGGGGGGACAGGTTGAGCCCTGGGTGCTGGGCTTGGGCAGCAGGTGGATGGTGCTGATCCCCGACCGGGTGCAGAAGGAGCAGGTGCCGAGGGCTGGGCAGAAGGGCATGAGCTGTCATGGCTTGCCTGGCAGTACTGTGTATGAAGCTCCTTCGGGCTCATGGATCGATTTCAGCATAGAGGTGGCACAAGAGACCACTAGAATGGCACAAGGAAATACATGAATTAAGAGAGAAGGCAGTTCAGAATGAGCCTTGAGGAGCTTCAGCATTTAAAAAACAGAAGAGGTCCAGCATGGAAACCAAGAAGAGAATCAAGAATTGTGCTCCGTGCATGGTCATGATAATATGTCAGCTCCGTATTTTGGGGTAATTTAGTTTCAACCATTTCACCTTAGATGGATGGATGTAAGTTAGCCATGAGTGCCGGCTGAGTGCCAAGCACAACTC
This sequence comes from Phataginus tricuspis, assembly GCA_029783875.1. Classification (NCBI taxonomy): domain Eukaryota; kingdom Metazoa; phylum Chordata; class Mammalia; order Pholidota; family Manidae; genus Phataginus; species Phataginus tricuspis. Next base: position 3,750,719 of record JAQQAC010023241.1, read on the forward strand.
TAGGGTCTGGGGGAAGAAGCCATGAACAGAGTAGAGTAGAACCCCACTCTCATGGAGCCGACAGGTGCTTCACTTAGAAAGTCACACACGTGCTCCATCTAACAAGCCTTGATTGGGCTCCTACGCACCATGGATTATAATTCAGTATAAAGTAGAGTCATAGTGGTCATAATATGGGATTCAAATGGAGACAGAATCTTCTGGGTCCCTGCTTTACCCTGATATAAAAAATCCTCAACTACACCAAGGGGATCAGCTGTTCTGGGATGTCACTTGAGAAATTCCTCCAAATAGTGATTTGAAGGACTTTACAAAATTAATGCCATGAACATTCCACCAAGAAAATATTTTTTTCTCCTTCACAAATCCCCTATATTATAAAACCCCAAGAGGAGAACTTTGCTTTTAATATTCTCATGCCTCAAAACATTTATCTTTGGTACCATCCCAATGTTTTATGCAAGATAAATGCCTTAAGAATAAATCGTCATGTCCAGAACTTCCAAAATCTTAGCATTCAAAAGCATGATTATTATTTAACTTCTGTATTCATTTGTGACTGTTATTATTTAATAATAGCCCACTTATCAAATGGTCTCATAACCTTGATTTTAGTGGTCTACTATGATAAGAATTTGAGCTAATGTGTTGTTTTATAGCTATTTAATCACAGCTTCTCTTAACACCAAGCTGAATGTACTGAACTTGGTGATTTTATGGTAAATGCATTTCAGGTTATCGGACCTTCAGTGTAAGCATCCCTCGGCTCCTTTATCGTCTCCCTGGACACAGAGAGGGCGACAGTGGGGATAGTTTGTTCTCTTGATTCCCTGCCCAGTTATACATGTTAGTATTAGAGCTGATGGAATTTGAAGATGAAAAAATGGGCATTTTTACAGTGGTTGTACTTTTATTATAAATCTGCCATATAATTTTAACCATTTTTTTCCTTGAATGAGGCTCATAATTTGTGCATTTTGTGGTTTGCAATCCATTTGCCACAGCTGCAATCCTGATAAGTGGCTCAATTATAACATTGGTCTTAAATAGACTCACTGATGTCTCATGGAAAACTTTGAAAAACATTCTATTTAAAGACAATTATGCTTAACTATCACATTTTGTCCATTTCTGTTCTATCCTTTAAAATTATTACCAAGACCATTAGCATGAGAACAGATTATTCCTTCAAGCTCTGAAATGCTTTATTTTCTCTTGTTTGCCGGTTGCTACCTTCTCTAGCACCTCCTCGCAGGCTGCTTCAGGACCTATGAGGTCACACAGTTCACCTGCAGAGTTTTAAAGTGGCCACAGAGTGCCAGGGACAATTTTCAGTTTTTCCTGGGGAACAAGAGCCATAGAATTTAATGAAATGTAAAAGTAGTTAGAAACGATGATATCCTTGACATTCCGTGTGAACTCAAAAGAGGAAAACTGTCTGTAAAAACATATTAGAGATTCATTTAACTAATGATCATTCTAGGATGAATTCTGTCTTCTCCCATCCCAGCAGATGGTCGTTCCTAGGTTTGGCAGTCCCTGGAGAGGAAGGCGTCCATGCTGCTGATTAGGCCTCTGAAGTCCATTCTCTTTGTAAAGTCCTCAAAGAAGAAATCAAATGACTCTTCCATTTCCTTTGTTTAATTTTTTTAGCCACACCATCTTAGCAGTGTGAGTTCATTTAGCCATATGTCAGGAAAGTAGTACATTTAAGAAACTCTTTAAGTGGAATTAAGGCAGAAAGGAGCAATTGCTAAGGGTGGTACTCATAATATACACATATGGGGATCCATTCTATTTTATGCATTCTTAATATTTGATGAAATACCGCTTTTGTTTTCTGGGGTAAAATACCATGGCCTTCATGTTTGAGAACTCTGTTCTACACTTGCCAGTTTAAAACTGCCATAACCAGTTTTTTTTACAGTCTTTTAGAATGATGGAACAACGTGACATCACAGACAGGAAGGACAGCAGCAGACTCCTAGGTGCTCATTAAATAAATGATGTCTGGGGCTCTTAAGTCCATATAGCTCCATCTCTGACTCAGACATGAGGCCCAGGTGCCCTTCTGACCAGGTCCTCTGATTGTATGGTTTCCATTTGCCATCCTGTTTTGGAGCAGGACCACGCTCAGGCATCCGTCCAGAGCTCCAGGAAGCTGGCCCCATGCCACCTAAAGACAAATGGAGCTCTGCTCTCAATCAGCTGCTTTGCCTGACTCTGAAGGGGACAGAGACTGGTAGGAAGATTGGCTACTTAGGCCTCCTTATTTCTCATCATGTCTGGGAATAGGCCTTTAGCCTAATAGATGCTGCTGCTGAGATGGTTAGAAGAGAAGCGTGGCATTCTTTCCTTTCTGGAAAGTTAGAAGACACGTCTGGGATCACCTCATTTGACTGGTACAGAAGTGGGGCTGGGAAGCTCTCTTTTCAGAGTGACCAGTTGTTGAATTTTATATTCAAGATGACCTACTGCAAGGATTGGGATACGCTTGAGGCAAACAATGTCCTGCAGAGTTTACAACTCTCCATATTTATCTGACTTTCTATAATAAATATGTTTCTGTAAAATTACTGAATTTTTATGATGACAATATATTCTATAAGAACTTGCCCATTGCAGTGTTGAATATTTTTATAAACGGTTACTACCTACCATACTTGTTCAGTAATTGATTACTTAATAATACTTATTGAACATCTGCCACAGACTAGGAAAGTGATAAACAAAACAAGACAGAGCCCTGGGGCCTCAAACTCAGACAGAGGGAAAGAGGAGGTCATAGTGAGGTGTAGACAGCGGGCATTCGGGGAGCATATCACAGGGGCACCGAGCTGGGGGCGAAAATGATGAGGGTGAATGGTGGTCAGCTTAGACGAAGGCCTGGAGAGTGGGCTGTCTGAAATCCTGGAAGATACTCAGCGTGTCTGGGTTACAGCAAGAACAGGGAGGAAACGCCAAGAGATGAGGTTTAGGACTGAGCAGGACAGTTGGGGAGGAGGCTCAGAAGCCGTAGTTTGGGTTTGTCTTAAGGAAGACGGTAAGTCTTAAACAGTTGTCAACCAGTGGTGACTTGGGAGGGCAGGCTCACAACTGGGTAAGTTTGTGAAGTGATGGTAAAAGTCGAATGAAATTTTGTTGACTTGTTTTTCCTCTGAGAATAAGAAGCTGAGATATTTGCTGATATGCTGGGGCAGGAAGTATAAAGGGATAGAGAAGGTCTTTCAAACGGCTGCTGTGAAGAATGGGAGAGGACCTGAAGAGAACTGAGCCAGTCTGGGTGATTAGCCCCGGCTTTTCCTGTTAGCCTCCCAAACACAATAAGCCCCACAGAAGACTTTATTAAGATAGTCTGTGCTTTGGGGATTGCATTTTCTCCTGCTCTGTATGCTCACCTGTAAATATTTTGTGTTCTGTGCTTTGTTTGGGGGCCAGTCAGTCCCCTCATTTCTGCAGGCTGCTATTTCAAGACATCTCTGAGATGTCATCATTTTCCTGTCTCTGCCTGTCAGTCTGGTGTCCATCCACACCAGTCAGACTGCATGCCACACTACCCTGCACTTGAGGTTCATAGTGGATTCGAGCACAGAGGATGCGTGAACACCTGACAGTACAGAGAGACACCTGGGGACAGATGCTTGCAGGATGCTTCCTAGATTCTACCTTCATTACCCGTGTACATTTTAAGAGTACATATCCCCGTCTTTCAGAAACTTCTTAGTTGAATGCTTTATGAAGACAGATTGGGCAGGAAGGTTAGGATTTGTGAGAGGACCAAAGAGAATGTGAAGTACTGAGGGCCTTATGTTTCAGGTGCTGTGATCCAGGCCCGATGCCTCAGACCCCCGACTTTCTATCTTGCAGCCCTATAGGTGGTCGTGTGTGCACGCCTCTCTGTGCATATCTCTTTCTGTCATCCGAAACCTCACCTCCAGGCTGTGCATTATTGCAGAGGTCATCCTAGCTTATGCTTTAGATTTGCATTCCCTCCATTATTTTCCTTTCTGTGTTTTCCCTACTTAGAGCCTATACCATTCCTGCTTCATCTCTCCTTTTCAAAGACACTGATTTTCAGTCTTCCCCATGTACTGTAATACTTATAAATTTGCATGGTGTTAGTTATTTATCATTATTTTACTTAAAAATAAATGCTGTTATTGTTTTGAGGTGTTTTATTTTTATCATGGTATTAAAAGCATACAAGTATTTTAGTAATATTTTTGAAAAGAAGGTGCTGTAGTTAGTAATAGTTAGGAGTACTTTTAAAAGGAAGATGTGGCCTATAATTCTGTCATTAGAAAGTTTCATTTTGGGTAGCTGTGACAAGTTGGAAAATGGCAATAAGGGAGGAAGAAATCTGTAGTTCTGTTGTAACTTTAAATTTAGAGCTAGTATGTCAAATTTTTGGTTTTGAACACTTTAGATTGTTAGTGGCACACATAAAATGTGTGTAATTATGGTTTCATAGCAGGAATTTTGTCCAGGAGGCCCTGGTTTTGATACTGGATTCAGAACTATAGTTTTCCATTCATCTATTCATGGACCAGGTGTGCAATACAGAATGAAGTTTTGTGGTCATTAAATTTACTATCTTTGGCCCTTAATTGAATATAAATATGGTCTCTTAGAACATTTAAAATTGGTCCAGACTACACGGAAACTGATTCAAACTGAACAAGCCAATAAAGGTAATCAATTGGCTCCAGCAACTGAAAAATTCCATGGGTAGAACTGGTTCCAGGCTCCACTGGAGTCAAGAGCCTCTGTCCGTAGCCTTCCTCCTGTGCCTTGATTGGCCTGCTTCCATGCTCCCATTGCCACCCTCAGCCACACTGGGAGGGGGAGCCCAGCAGCTCGAGCTTACGTTCTACCCCTTAAGCATTGCCAGGGATCTGAGCACTGCAGTTGGGTAACCTGGAATGGTCTTCCTTGAACCAATCACAGTGCCTGGAGATGCAGCACTTTCATTGGTCAAACCTGGGTCACATGTTAGGAGTGGGGAGTTTGCCCCATACAAATCAAATGTTTAAATGTTTTTAGGTATGGCTCTCCAGAGGAATTCAGATCCTTGGCAGGAAAAATCAGTAGGTGTCCACTACAGCTAATGTTATCACACACAAAAAATTTAAAAATCGTAATTGAAGGAATATTCTCAAATGTCTTTGAGACAGAGTTTTGTATGCTTTGAGTATGCTATATATAGTCTTTGTGTTTTTTGGTAAGCCTAATAATAAAATACAGCATAAATTAATCTCTGTAATTGCTTCTATTATTTATGTTTTAAAATAATTATCTGTATTTTTTGACAATATATTGGTTGTCTTCCATTTCTACAAGAGATCTGTGGAATAAAATTTTGTATTTTTAATATTGTCTGTTATAAACAATGAAAAAGTTAGAAATGTATAGAAGTACGATGCAAGCTCAGAAGATGGATTGTCAAATAGAGTTCGAGTCCAGTCAACTCTGATAGTTTTATGGTTAGTTTTTCCAGAACTAATTATTCAGTGTGGGTGTTGTCCTTACTAATCTTAGTTTTAAGGCTTCCTTGTTTTACACAGTCACTGACAAGTGGCTTAAACCCACAGCTTCCCCATGGGGTGTATTGTGGGTGACCTGTGTGGGCAGGTACTGGTTAGCTCAGCTTTAGGGGGATTGGGCCAAGGGTCACCAGAGTCCTAACTGTGTCCCAAGTCTTAAACACCTTCTTGCTTTGACTGCCATGGCTGTGCAAATATTGGTACTTTCAGTGTGAGCCGCAACATGGAAAAGGAAGGAAGATGAAAAGTTCCCCACTATTTTAGGTAGTATTTGGTCTCCTAAACAGGAGGATAAAGGAGTTTCAAAGTCATGGCGAAGGTGGCTCTTTGCATTTCGTGTATACATTGGTCATATTTTTAGTTAGGGATTGGTAATGTTTCTACTCTCTTCAAAAATGATCAGTCTATTTACATTTTCTGTTCTTGGGTCAGTTTTGGGAATTTCTGCTTTGCTAGGAAATCATTAATTTCCTCTTTGTTTTCAGATATGTTGCTATAGAGTTGTCTGTATATATTTTAATCGCTCCTATATATGGTCATATCTCCTTTCTCATTTTCAAACTTGTATCATTCTTTCTCTCTTTTCCTTTTCCAGGCTTGGAAAGGAGTATATCTATTTTCTTGCTCTTAAAAAAACTACCTTTGGAACTTGTCTGTCCTTTCTAACTCCCCCCCACCCCCCCACCACCATCACCATCCCATTAATTTCAGCTTTTTATCTTTATATATTCCTTCTTTCCTGGTTTCTTTTGGGACATTTTGTTTTCCCTTTTCTAGTTCATTAAGGTGGTGAGTACTTAGTTATTAGTTCATTTCTAGAAAGTGCGCATTTCAGTAGTTTGGAACTCGGTGCTGGGTAGAGCATGGTTCTTCCTTCTGTGGCAGGATACTTACAAATTGACAGTTAAATGACCGAAATGAGTGTTGCCTTAATGCCTGCTGAGAATCCACATAGCTCTATATCTACCATTGGAAGTAATTCTTAAGCTCTCAAATTTTGTTGAATGTTCTATAAGCAGCAGAATTATCAATAGAATTTATAGATTATGTAGAAGTTGCTACAGTAAATAAAATTCCATTTCAGCAGAGAGATATGAGGCAAGAAGTTGTTTTCTTTCATATCTCAGTTACCATTTTTTCACTTTCCAGAAAAGGATTCAATAGTAGCCTAAATTGTATAGGAAATAACTGTAATTCAGAATCATCTGTGATCTTTTAAATACAGTAATTCTAAGTGAAATTATTATTAAGATACAGTACAGTCATCTCTTTCTGAGAACCATGGGCAGACACTGGTCTGTTTGCTGCATGGAAGCATCTCATTGCTCATTCCCTCTTTGTTTTCCTAAAATACTATTATATTTCCTCAATTATGAGGTTGCCCTGGGAATAGACAGCATGTTGTCATGCCCAGGCCAAATTTCTTTTTTATTTGAGTGAGGGGAAAGCAAGCTGCTGTCATAAGAAAATACCTGCTATTCTGAAGACTACTGCATGTTCATCTCAAAGCCATGAAAAAGCCCACTGTGAAGAGTTCTTACACTGTTTAGCTAGTTGGAGTTTTAACATTTTCTAACTGACTTGCAGGGTTTTTTTATGCTTTGGGTAAAGGCTGAGGGAAATCAACTGTATTATACCCTTATTACTGTTATTATTTTGAGAAGGAGTAGAGCCATTCTTTCATTCTTATGCCAACAAGTAAGATTCCCAGGCTGCTGTGAGTTGGGAAAATATGTTATTACCTGAAAAATACTTTTGTCTAATTGAAGACAGAGTAAATTGAAAAAAATTACTTGTAATTAAAGAGAAGAGTTCATTAGGTCATTTCTGCCACCCATGAAGGTAAATTGTGGTGTTTTATGTCTCTGTGCTTTTATTTTACCATGCACATTTGTCAAGTTTCTCATGCTATAATGTACGAGAAAGTTGTACTCATTCAGATACCACATTCTTGAAGACTCCTTCCTCTTTTAAGAGGAATCTCTGTGAGTTCCTACCTGATTGCTACTGGACATTTGGAGTTTATCTATCTTGAAAGAAAGTGTAATAATACTCAAAACAATTAAATGACCATTGTGTTACTCTTACAACTAACTGAAATGTTGCTTGATGGCCTAATTTAAGCCAGGCTACATTAATAGATAATGTCGACAAGGAGATGAAAGGCATAGCTCCTGACTCAGAGGAGCCTGGAGTCAGCTAGTGAAGGGGCCTGATCAGTACACCAGTGATTATGAATCTAAGAAAAACTGCTACGATAGGTGTGGACGCGGGTGCCCTGGGAACAGGGAGCACGATGCTCATCTGGGGGCTGAGGGTGGGGGCCCACTGGGAAGGTTTCTTGGGCAGGGTACTGCTTGAATCTGTGGTGCAATCCTGGCCAGCCAGGTAGAGCAGAATGTTCCAAAGAGAAGGTGCAGTACCGACAACAGACAGGAAATTTTATGACAGTTTCGGGGAATTGGGGATGGCAGAAGTGGGAGAGAAGGACAGACAAGAAACTGCCTCTAGAATGCATTGAATCTGACCTGTAATAATTGCTAATGGCTATTTTCTGTCTTTTAATTCAGGTAGAGGAAATACTCATGGCTAGACGTCTTAAGGAATGCTCTTGAAAAGGACAGAGGTGTAACAAAGTTATTTCAACGACTGAGGAGCAAGTTGGTTTTAGAGAAACCAGGCTGTGAAGATGTTGTTTGCTTTTGGTTAAAAAGAGAAATTACAACTACAAAAGACGGCTTTATATCTGCATTTAATATTACATTGTAAATAACAATGTAATTAGATCTACGTCAGTCTTCCTGGTGAGACCTGGAGCTTCTTGCCTCAGCGGACATGAGTGACCCGAGGCAGGCACAGGAAGAGAAGCACAGGCTTGGCAGGGCGTCTTCAAAGTTCACAGAGCCTCCCAGAGCCATGCAGTCTGATGATTATTTTGCTCGAAAATTTAAAGCCATTAATGGCAACATGGGACCTGCCACGTCTTTAAATGCCTCAAGTCCCAGCGACAGTGGTCCGGCTAGTGGTGCCCCGGCCGTGCCCAAGATGGGTGTGCGAGCAAGAGTGTCTGAATGGCCTCCTAAGAAGGACTTCCCCGAAGAGCTGGCCTGCAAGGCGCCATGGGAAAGCCGGCCGCGGGCCAGTTACGGAAGTGTCGCATCCGTCACACACAACGGGCAGAATGACCAGAGTGATGGCCAGCAAGAGGAGCAGCTCGACCTGGACTTTGTGGAGGCGAAGTATACAATTGGAGACATCTTTGTTCACTCTCCTCAAAGAGGGCTGCACCCTATAAGACAGAGAAGCAATAGTGATGTCACCATCAGTGACATTGACGCCGAAGATATCTTAGACCAAAATGCAGTGAACCCCAATACTGGGGCCGCTCTCCACCGGGAGTATGGGAGCACATCTTCCATTGACCGGCAAGGCCTGTCTGGTGAAAACTTCTTTGCTATGCTTAGAGGGTATCGAGTAGAGAATTATGACCACAAAGCTATGGCCACCTTTGGGTTCTCTGAGTTTCTCCCTTGTGATCCTGCCATCTCTCCCAGCCTTCATGCCGCAGCTCAGATTTCCAGAGGAGAATTTGTCCGCATCTCAGGATTAGACTACATGGACAGTGGCCTCCTCATGGGGAGAGGCAGGGACAAGCCTTTCAAACGGAGGGTAAAGTCGGAGTCGGTAGAAACATCCCTCTTCCGAAAGCTGCGAACTGTTAAAAGTGAACATGAAACTTTCAGGTTCACCTCTGACCTGGAGGACAGTCGTCTTGAGAGGGGTGTGCGCCCTTGGAATTGCCAGCGATGTTTCGCGCATTATGATGTCCAGAGTGTTCTGTTCAACATCAACGAAGCCGTGGCTAGCAGGGCTAACGTGGGGAGAAGAAAAAACATGACCACCGGGGCTTCGGCTGCCTCCCAGACGCAGGTGCCACCAGGCCAGACAGGCAGCTGCGAGTCCCCTTTGGGCAGCAAGGAGGATCTCAACTCCAAGGAGAACCTGGATGCCGATGAGGGGGATGGGAAGAGCAATGACCTGGTGCTCAGCTGTCCTTACTTCAGAAATGAGACGGGCGGGGAGGGGGACCGGAGGATTGCCCTCTCCAGGGCCAACTCGTCCTCCTTCAGCCCCGGGGAAAGCTGCTCCTTCGAGTCGTCTCTCAGTTCTCACTGCACCAATGCAGGCGTCTCGGTGTTGGAGGTGCCGAGGGAGAACCAGCCGATCCACAGGGAGAAGGTGAAGCGCTACATCATAGAGCACGTGGACCTGGGGGCCTACTATTACCGCAGGTTCTTCTATGGGAAAGGTAAGGAAGCGCCCTGGGTGCGCAGGCAGGCCTAGGCGGTTCCTTTAGCGCCACTGGCATGTCTACTTTGTGCCGGAGCACCTTCACTGGGGTGTCCGAGGCCACAATCCACCAGGCTTGGGCTCCCTCATGGACCCTCCATCACTGCCAGACTAACCCCCTATTTAGAAATCCCCAATTCCCCGCCTTTGCTAATGTGTAATCTCCAATATGGAAGTGTCTCTTTCTCTTTGCCAATTTGTGAGAATTACAAATAGCACACTTGATTTGCATTTATCCCTTTTAAATGTTTTCCCTGGTTAACAATCTCTTTCTTATTCCTCTGGATAAGCTCTTATACTGTTTCTAATGGATGATTCTGTGGGGTTTTTCCCTGTAGTCTTCTCTGTACTTTTTTCCTACACCTTTTGCTTTGTCTTCTCGATCTTCTCAGCTCCTACCGCATTGTTATACATGTATTGGAAGTGTTAAATGAATCTTTGTTGAAAGATATGTATATCTTAGCATGATGGATAATGTAGTTTTCTTGCACTTCTACAAATGGGCCTAAAGGTGACAATACAAATATTTCTTCGGTGTGATTTTATAAATTCTTTAATCACATGTAAAGTAAATGCACTTACTTTTATTCATATCTTCAGGCTGGAAGGATGCAGTCCTCAGAAGTCATGTACTTGAATCCTCAGCTGTTAAATTAGTGTCCTCAATTATACCAGGGACATGAGAATCTGCTCTGAGAGACCTACAGAGAAACAGGTGCCCCACACGTGTCAGTAACACAAGCCAGATGGAGACACTCGACATGTCTCGCTACCTTCTTACTGCATCCAGCTTTCCTCCTTTGCCCTTTCCTTAGAGGGCAGCATGCTTTTCAAGGGCTCTATTCTTCTGTTTTCAGTTCCCCCTGCCAGCCCTCCTCTGCACCCAGGTTACCTGTCTTGGAGCATCTGTGGAGGCAGAGGTGGACCCAGCCAGCCTTGGGCCTTCTCCTGACTCAGTAAACAGGTCTGCTGCTAGTGTGGACCATTGCCAGCCAGCTGTACTTTACATTTATTTACTGTTGGTTTCCATCTTCAGAATGCTGTGTGTACTCTTTGACTCTAGGTGTTTCTCTCGGGGTGGGTGGGGTTGGAACTCAGACCTCAGGGGCTCACTCCATCCACTTCAGTCCTGAAGCTTTTTACTGCATTTCCCTAGGGACTGCAGGCTTAAAACAATTTGTTTGCCAGGTAAATTGCACTTATTAAATTCATAATTTGTTTTTTCTCTATTTTTGCATCAATGCAGATTTATCCAGTCATCCATAATCATAATATTATTAAATCACATAAATCAGTAAAAAGATTATAATGTTGGAGAAACAATAACAGGCACTTGCATGGCGACTGGCCATGTAGTTTGAGTTCCCTCTGTTCACATGCTGATATCATAATGGGACTGACCTCTTTCTATCAGCAGGTTTTGGTTCCCCAGTTGTGCCCCCCCGCCCCCTCTCAGTCCTGGCTTCCGGCGTGCATCAGTGTTGCTGCTGTGAGCTAGTGAACTCAGAGACTCCTGGACTTCCTTTTTGGTGTGTGCTGTGAAATGACTCATGACCCTTATGCCCGTGCTCTTCCAGGGGCACCACATTAGAAAGCACTGCTCAAGGAGAACCTCCAGGTGGGAGTTAGTTTTTTTTAGAAAGGGAGACCATGGAGAAATAGGCTCCCTAATTGAGATATTCTTTCTAATTGATAAAGCTAGCAATAAAATAGTCTTTTAGAATTATTATGCCCTGAAATCCTCAGGTAATAAGTCATTCTGGCCAGCTGAGTTTTTTAAATTGTTTGTGATTCACCCTTTAAAGTATCAGAACATAAAAATCTCTGTGTGTGTGCATATGTGTACATGTGTATTTATGCAAAATACTTAGTGCCAGCATTTCATTCATACTCTAGTATATGTCTTAGTGTATATTGAATGGAAAGCTGATGTTTTCTGCAGCCAGATCAGCACCATTAATGTCTTTACAGTCTGTTCCATGAGACGATTTTAGATTACTAGATTCTATTTAGTTCCCTTGACCACTTTGTACAGTTTTTCCCTTGAAATTCCTGCTAATTTGGAAGAGTCATCTGTTTATTTCTTCTGTTTTTTCTGATTTGCTACTTGGGATTTTGCAGGGCATTGGAAATGATACCATCAGACTTGTTAGATTGAATGTGAAATAAAAAGTAACTCCATAAAAGAACCTGAGGGGAGACGTGTGGATGAATGGCATGTGGATACAGACATAGGCTTGGCAGGTCAGGGCCGTCGGGCTCACTCACTGGTTCTGGGCTCTGCTGTGGCTCCATGAATGAGGCAGACAGCTGCCTTCTCCTCTGCAAAACCTGCAAAGTGAGGGCTGGGGGCAGCAACCTCCAAGGTCGCTTTGTCCTCAGTGTTCTGCGGTTCTGTGCTGTGGAAGGTGCCAGCTAATGGGATCTGGGGCCAGGACGAACAGCCTCCAGGAGAGAGACCATGACTGAGCACAGCCCCTCTGCTCTCTCACAGTGCGACGGTGAACTATGCCTGCTTATGCTATATTTAGCTCTTCCCCTGTGGGCCTGTGTGACTGCAGAATGAACTTGGCTTCAGTAGCGTCTGCCGCTGCTCTACTGGTCTCTGTAGGGCCTTTAAGGAGGAAAGGCGGAGACAGCAGCCCAGATCCGGCAATGGTCAGGTGGGCCAGGCCTCCTGGGGTGGAACGGAGGCCTCAGCCACCTCACCCCTGGCTTCAGCCACAGAGCCTTTTGTTTGCAAACATGCCACAAGCTGCGGGAACACCTTCGTGTTTGAACAGCGAGCCTGGAACAGACTGGCCGGCTGGGAAGGGATGCTTTTGCAGTCGGCTTTTCTCTGCCTTTGCTCAGGTTTTCTCCTGGAAGCAGACTTTCAGGGAGCTTTGGATACTTTGCAGAGTGCCTTTTACTTTTCTCTAGTCTTCATTGTTCTGTGTGAAACTTCATTTTCAAAAGAATGAGATGGCTGCCAATCGCTGGGAAAGGCTTAAAGTACAGAGCTTCAGTAACGCGGTTTACTTTTTATTGGGTAGTTAAGGTGAAGTGGCTACCCTTTTTGCAAAGGTGTCTTCCCATGACACGGAGTCACTGAAGGGCTTTTTAATAACTTTGCATAAGGCTTTGTGCTGGGGAGTGGCTTGTCCAGGCAAATCCATCTGCAGCCTTCAGTGAAACAGCATTTTAAAAGCGCATGGGGATTGCAGCAAGCACAGCGAGGGCCCTACCGGGTCCTTTACCTTCGCTGCCAGTGACCATGAAGAAAAACTAGGGCTGCTGGCCATGCCCTGTTCCTCCCAGGGGCCTCCTAGTGATGTGGCGGTTTCTCTCTCTGCTCCAAGCCTTCCATCTGTGAAACAGGCCCTGAGGAAGGTCCCTTAGATAGGGGTACAGGTTTGTTCAGACACCCTTTTCTGTCCACTGTGGCACACCAGCAGGCTTTGCCTTCTGGACCTCCTTGGCACTTGGTGTCACTTAGGGCTGCCAGCCAGCCAAGGGCCATCCCCAGTGCAGCCAGAGCAGGAACCAAGTGGGGCAGGGCAGAGCCTCTGTGGGTTCCTGGGGGGGAGGCAGTCATACTTTTTAAGGAATTGTGCACCAATGGTCACTCAGGAGTTCTAAAATTGTCCATGCCTTATAGATGAGAATAGCTCTGGAAGACGAAGCAAGTCATTTTTGGGTAAAGGGAGGTCAAGTTAGCAGGATGAAGCCGGACCTCCCTGGGGAGCCTGGAGTGAAGTGAAAGTGGCTGAGTCTTGTCGGACCTCCAGAAGCCTCATTTCGAGACATCCACACGGCCTGTGCAGGGGCCTGTGTCCAGCAATGGGGAGGAAGAAAAGACCAAGACGACTATAGACCAGTTTTTACTTTAGAGTTTTTTTCCTTTTTTTTTTATAATTTATTTTGGTATCATTAATCTACAATTACATGTGCAATATTATGGTTATTAAACTACCCCCTTCATCAGGTCCCCCCCACCAACCCCATTACAGTCACTGTCCATCAGCGTAGTGAGATGCTATAGAATCACTACTTGTCTTCTCTGAGTTGTACTAGTTTAGAATTTTTAAATGATGTATAAGTATTATATGATCATTATAAAAAAAAGAAGGAAAGGTAGAGAAGCAGAAGAAAGAGAAAGAAAATCACTGCAGTCTATAAGAAGTATAATTACCATGAGCAGTTTTTTCTTTATCCTGGGAGGCTTTTTCTGATGCAAATAAATTTATGTAAATGGAGCCTTCTATTGCTGTTACTGTGGAACTTGCTTCAGAAAATCATCCTTCTCTGTCATTCTGTGTAGAGCTGTGTCAGCATTTTAAGAGCCGCCATCTATTATCATTATCTGCCTTGGGGACATGGGCGCATGCCAGGTATTTGCCAACCATGATCTGGTCAGAAGAGTTCAGGACTGTATTTGCTTTATTTCAGACAAAAACCGCTCGGCTTGGTAGAAGCTTGGTGACAAGGGGACATATATTTCTTACCATCTCAGAGGCAGCGCACCTATAAGACGACTCATGTCAAGTATATTAATGAATGTTCGTTTTAACAAACATATCTTTACCTGAAAAGTAAATTGTTATAAGTAAAGTTTAATGCCATAAAATGTGAAAAATTATAAAAATTTAAGTCACAGCTTCCTCTGTAGCTGTGCTTAGTGCCTCTGTTCCAAAGGATGGAGTGTGGCAAGGTGGGGCAGGTGGCCCCAGGGTGGGAGTCTGGTAGACACTGCCCCGGGTGATCAGCGTCAGCTGCTAAGTCAGGTGAGTGGTTTCCACTCTCGGGATCTCTGTGGTCTCTCCGTGGCCTCTCCAAATCCATCTCTTCAGTCTAAGGAGGGAAAAGCATTAGATAGGTGCTACTGAGGGACAGTCTGCAAAACCCTGGGCCATCAGTCCACAGTACTGCCGAGTTTATCAAAAACAGGACAAGTCTGGGGAACCACCACCACCAGATGATTCTAGAATGCAGTGTGGGGTCCTGGACGGGCCCCCATCCCCCTGGATGAAGAGAACAAGGATACTAGATAAAAACTAAGGAAATCCGAATAAAGTGTGGACTTGAGTTAATAGTAGCTATCAGTACTGTTTCATCAATTGAACAAATGTACAAAAGATGTGAACAGCCAAGAAACTGTATAAAGGGTGCGAGAAAACTCCTTGCAGCTTTTCTTTTTTTTTTTTATAATTTATTTTGGTATCATTAATCTACAATTACATGTGCAATATTATGCAACTACTCCCCTCATCAGGTCCCCCCTACCAACCCCATTATTACAGTCACTGTCCATCAGCGTAGTGAGATCTTTGCAGCTTTTCTGTATTTCAAAAGCAATTTAAAAATGGTTCACTTAAAATTATTTTGAAACATTGTCATAAATCCTCATGATACATTTAAAATGAGAATCTTTAAAATAGGAAGGAAGAAAAAAGAATTTAGAGGCCCTAAAAGTAGCAAACCCACTGGGTTATGTTACTTTTCTAAACTATGATAGGATTCCTTTGAGCAGCTGACTGCATTGTGTGTTTCAAATAGAGTAAAGTTGACAAAATGTCAGTTTCCCACAGCCCTTCCTGTACAAGTCTGTGGTATGCCAGGGGTGTTTTTCTCAAACTTACCATCAGGAGCAGGGGAATTTTTAAAGCTTTAGGATTTACTCTTTCTTCTCTCTTTATTGAAATGCATGCAGGCATGGCCTTTGCACATCCCCTGAAATCTGCAGGGTAAGATGAGGCTGGGCGGTGCTACTTGGGGCGCCTTGGTTCTCTGGCTCCCAGATATCTGCTGAGCTCTCTGAAGAGGACCGACAAGCCCAGCTCATGTTTTCATCGGTTTTTCTATAGCAGGTGAAAGAAAATTAATATGTATCTTTTAGAAATCCTTTGTAAAGGAGCAGAATTGGTTTTATGGGGCAGATTTTGTAGGGTGTATGAAAAGATAGTCTGACCACTTCTCTCCCCTCTGCCTGGTGCTTTAGGGGTCCTTGAGTTTATGGGTCTATAATGTACTTGTGATTCTCTTTTCTGTTTCTTATGTAAAAGAATATGCCAGAGAGAATTTCTTTGATTTTGCCATCCCATCTTAGCCTCCCAAGACTTATGGGTATGGGCAGCTTGGAATTCTTTTCCCAAAGATTGCAGTTTAGCTGCTTCTGAGTGGACTGGGCCTCCAGTGAAAGCCATATTCATGCCACAGTGTAGGGAGCCCACCCAGCCTTCCTGACACCCATTTCTGCCCAGAATGCCTGCCCTGAAACTTTGAAGCCCTGAGTCTGTGCCCGGCCCTGGGCTGTACCATCTGTACTACCTGAGAATGAATTCCTCCAGGAGTTCTTTCAGGGCCTCTTTTCTGTAAAAATCTTCAAGTTCACTATTTTTATACCTATTCTCCCCCTACTCATCTTTTCTCCAGTGGTTACCTTTGTCCTTAGTATTTTAATTGAAGAGTAATATTTGTACCTACACTTGCTAAATGAACTAAGAGAAAGAAATGACTCTTGAGAATGTGTGATAGCCTTCTCGCCACCCTCGGGACCAGCTCACTGCTTTGCGGCTGTGGCCGGGGAACTGTGTTCCTGCCGGAAGGCAGAAGTGTCATCGCTCTGGCTGTGGATGGAGGCCCATGACTGGGGAGGGGGCGCGAGGCAGCACGGCTTAGGTAAGAGCGCAGACGGTGCCGAGTCAGCCCCTGGGTCACATCCCAGCTCAGTTTTGGGCGAGTCTTTGGACTTGTTTGTGCTTCGGTTAATCATGGGTGAGGTGGAATCATGATGAATGTGTCTCCTGCGAAGGGCCAGAGCAGAGCCTGTCACCCAGGATGCGTCCTCCTCCTTTCATGTGGCTCTAAAAAGAAACTGTTGTCCACAGCACGGGCACAGCTTTTAAAGGGCTGTGCTGTATTTTAATGGTTAAAAGATGGAGAGAGAAAAAAGCAGAGAGAACCATATGGCCGGGTGGGCCCTGGGGAACAGTGTCTGGGGGCGTCTGCCACCCTATTCCAAACACATTCACTTAAGTCTCACTAATGTGACAGTTGTGGGCAGGAATATACCTTTACATGGCCAGTGAGCCCCACTGCTGAGTGATGCATGGCTGCATTTGCTTTGAATTTCATGCCTGGTGGCTTCTTTTTTTTCCTTCTGGTTTTATACAGTCACTGGAGAAAATTAATAGGGAGTTGGACACTATTAAATTCATATGGGTGAACTGAGCCCCTCTTAACAATAGTACTATTCTCAGATACACATTCCTCCCCAGCACACAGAATCGACTCCGTTCTTAACCTCTCTGCCAGGCCAGAATCGCGTCCACGAACAGAGCTCCCATTGAGGCTGGGGGCTCTTCGCGGGGGAATTGCGCAGCTGCACATGAGATTCACATCATGGGTCAGCTCCGTGTTGGCTCCGTGTGGCCGGCGGTGGGAAGCACTCGGCTGTCTTGCATGTTTGCTGTCACTGGGCAGTCACGGTCTCCATGTGTGCAGCATTTTAGGACCTTGTAGAGGACCATGTGCTACTTCATCCTACTGACTCTCTGTCCTCAAAAGTCTTTAGCCAGCTGTGGAGGAAGGGGGATCATTGCTTTATCATTCACACTCTGATACTTCTGTGCATTTGGGCCGATGGGGTAGTGAACCATGGAAACATCCTTGCATTTTGCTACTGGCAAAGTAATTTGGAAGTCAAAGTCTTTGGAACATATGACCTCAAGAGAACCTGGAGGCTAAGTCAAACCTACCTGCCTTGTATTTGTTCAGTTCCAAAATGTTTTTCACTCTTGGTCTGACTTAAATAAAATAAAGGCAGGAGAATTGCGCCCCTTAGTAACGGCCCCACTGCTCAGCTTCTACACAGTGAGTCATTTCTTGATCTCCTAGTGCTTTCTTGTAGCAAATAATACTGAAATTCATGGATTAGCAAAGAAACTGCCTTCTTGCTACAGCCTTTCACTTTTTATTCAAGGTTTTCTTAAAATCTGTCTTCCAAGATACCATCTTTATGTTCAGGACAGATTTGTGGTCTCATCTTGAAGTTGTGTTCATTTTAATGTACATTAATTTTTATTATTTAACCCTTTACATGAGTTTCATCACCCTTGAGCTGCTTTACATGGGGGAGCTCTTGAGCCCCACCACCTGAGTGTGATCCTGTCACACCAGATTGTGACCCTGAGCAAGTCATTCAGTTTCTCAGCTTCAGTATTATTACCTGTAAAATGGTGATAACTCCTTCATAGGGAGGAGGAGGAAGAAAAGAGTTATTTTATCTGAGATATGTTTAATTTTGTTAGTTTCACGGTAATGCTTCAGGGTATTCAAGCTTAGCTAATACTTTGGTTAAATTTTGGTCTGAGGATCCTTCATATGGCAAAAATACATCCTTTTCCCCATTGTGGTAAATTCACTAATTTAATTATGAAACATTAGCAGGGAGTTTGAAATTTCTTGAGGTTATCTCATGACTTAATACTATTATCTGTAAAACAGCTCCTGTTGTTTTATTTATTCATTCATTTACTTACTCACTGTCCCTTCTCCAGTTTTCTCTGTAACTCCTAGAGAGCCATGAAGGCGGGAGGTGACTTAAAATGCAGACACATGGTTGTTTGGAGGGAAAGGTGAAATAAGATTCAACATAGGTAGGAATTTAGACAGCAGCCACCTGCAGGGGTGGATGTAACCCAGATGGGCAGTGAGCTGGTCAGTTCACTATTGAAAGAACAAAGGGTCGTTAAGCTGCATTCTGTGGGAAAATAGGAGCTTCTGCTCTGCCTATTACCCAAGTGAAGGGCTGGCAGTGGGTCTCAGATGCACGGTGGCTGGCGTCTTCGGTGGACTTGGTGGTGGTGCTGTGGCCTGAGTGGTGCTGACAGCCACAGGCAGTCCTAGAAGGCAGAGCTGTGGGCCTGACCTTGGAGGCCCCGCGGAGTTGTGGTGATGTGATTGACGTTCATTAGCAATGAATCTACTAAGTCTCCTCCCAAGATGCCGCCGTCCCTGGAAGTGGCTTTTGTGCTAGGATCCTATGTAGTCCTTTTATTTATTTATTTTTTAACTATTCCAAGTTAGGATTGTTTTGTTTTTCTTTACTGAGAACTTAAATTTTCTTTACTTGTTAACTGAAGTTTTTTTATCCTGTTGTATTTGCATAATATGTGGGTTTTCATTCAGCTTTTCCAGTCTTTTCACAGCTTCCGTTCTGCCAACTAAGGATTTTGTTTGTTTCACCCTTGAAGCAATTTTATGAAAATCAGGAAAGACAGGCACTGGTGGGTGAGAGGAGAGGGTCTTGCTTAGCCATCCGCCTGCAGATGGGAAGGCCCTTGAGATGCAGATGAACAAGCTGAGCTGTCCTGTTGGGAACTCAGAGGTGTCACTTGAAAGTTAAGTTAGCTTCCTCTTGGAGGCTTCAAGGGCACACCTTCCCTCTTCTTGTCTTCATGGTTTGTGGAATGTCCTTTATAAAAGCTGGGCAGCAGGTTACCTTAAGTAGCAGAAGGTTGTGATTTCTTTAGAAACACATCCAGGTAACCTGCTGTATCCTTGGGGAAACCAAAAGCATGCATCTTTTAGAAAACAGCTACGAGGCCTCAGACCTGGCAAGTCCAAAGGTATGATGCTACTTGTAAGTAACAGAATATCATCTCTCTGCATGCATCCAGAAAGTGTGTGTCTGTGTGAGGTAGAGAGAGAAAAACTGAAAATGAGTGTGGGGCAAGTGTTCAGGGGGTAGGCATAAGGAATAAAAACACTAATTTGCCTCCATCATTGGTAAGAAGGGTATACAATTTTTGCACCCCCCTCAAATATTTTTAAATTATAGTTCCTCATAGAAATTATTCAGTGAATATATGCCACTGCTTTCTTCCAAAGGCTGTCCTGAATGGGGTGTAACTCTTTAGCTGATTATAGATCAGCATTTTGAAATTAAAAGTATGAACATCTTCAGTCTGACTCCTGGACAGTGCAGAACTCTTGAGCTCAAATCAGAACGCCACATAAAGCTGTTTGTTTTATGTTCACTCCTTTTTGGTTTTTAATTTATTTTTTGTCAGTAACATGCATCCCTTCAACTGTAATGCCTCCCTCGGATTAATGACCATAAATGTATATTATACATATTATTTTGGGTGGGGATACTGAGATGAAGAAAAGTTATGTAATTAACCCAAGGTTAAACAGATGGTAAGCAGCAAAGTCCAGATTCAGAAACCAATAATCAGGCTTATTAGAATGATGGGTATTTAAGAGTAAATGAATTTGGGATGGCTAGTTAAATGTGGCAAATTGAAGACACCTGTTTTCTGTCCCCCTTCCAAGACACTACTTAAAATGATAGCAGAAGAATAAGCAAAGGGTACAAATCCCAAAGGGCGAGAGAGCCAGGGAGGAGCAATGGAAGGCAGGATATGTCAAAGCAGATAGAAGAGCAGGACGAGCTTTGCAGGCTGGAGCCACCACCACCCCCACCTCGGGGGCAGTATGTAGGGGGACAGGCCATTGAGAAGCTAGACAGTCCATGCCACCGAACCAGGCGCCTCTGAGGGAGGCCTGCTTGGGGTGAAACAGGACAGGGAAATATTTCTAGAAGGCTGATTCTTTCCCTGCCCCTGACAGTCGGTTTCCTCCTGGTCCCCACCCAGGTGGAAAATTGAATGTTTATTCTGGAGAAGTTAAACAACAGCACAGTTAAGTGCAGGACTGGCTTTTGACCTAATGACAGGGTTTGAGTGAAAGTCAACACAGTGAGCTGTCCCACCCTGTCCCGTAATTTGGGCTAAATAACCTCCAGACAGGAGAACAGAAGAATCTTCCCTAGGGACCTGGACCAGCTCAAGAAAAAAGGCCTTCCTATACCAATAGCAGGTTTCCCTCAGTAAAACGGTTGAGTGCCTGCCTGATCAATTTAATATGAAGTAGACTTTAAAGCCAGATAGGTCAGTATAAAAACAGATATTTCATAGTGATAAAATGGTCAATTCCCTGAATTGATAACACCAAAAAACATAGCTTCAAAATATGTAGAGCAAAACCTGATAAAACTAAAAAGAGAAATTAGTCAAGTCTGCAATGTTAATTATCTGTATATTAGAAACTTAACAAATAGAAGTGAAAAATTTTAAAAATATATATTTACTTTGTCATAAAACATCAAGGACCTAGGACCAAATCTAAAGAAAGACGGCAACAAAAAGCTGTAGAAAGGACTCACCATGGGGAATTAAAATCCTAAATAAATGGAGGGACCTGTCTTGGCCATGAGTTAGAATACTCAGTACGTAAGAGAATTTGAGGAATTGTTGTGGGAACAGAACTGAGAGTGAGGAAAGATGGAGCCACGCTATTTTGTTTTGTTTTAAGCCAAGAAGAAGAGTTAAAGCTATGTGCATATATTTCTATGTAAATAGGGTAGATAGACCCTGTGACGCTTGTCTTGACTGCATATGTGGCATTTTCCTTCTGGATTCTTAATTCTGTGCCATATATTTGTGGTGTTTTCATGGATCCCCATGCTTACTACTGTCACAGAACTTAGAATGTATATTGCTGTGTGTTTCCTGTATTACTGCCCCCACAGGACTAACATGTTGGAAGCAGGCACTGTGTCTCATTTGATATTGCATCCCCATATTTATCAGTTTCAGGCATACAGCTGAGACATTACCCCATGTTCAGTATTTGAATGAATAAATTATGCATGTTAGGCTGAAAACTGGCCCCCAAAGATACCCAGGTCCTCATCCCCATACCTGTTTGTGTTCCCATGTATATAAACATGTATGTGACAAAAGGGGCTTTGTAGATGTGATTAAGTTAAGGATTTTGAGATGAGGAGATTATGCTAGATTATCTGGGTTGGAATCTAAATGCCATCCTAAGTGGCCGCATGAGAGGGAGACAGGGAAACATGGCAGTTCTTAAAAATGTGGTGAAGGAAGTGGTAGGGCTGACTTTGAAGATTAGAGGAACGGACCCCGAGAACCGTGGCGTTTAAGGGCTGCAGCTCTAGAAGCTGCAAACAGACTCATCCCTGGAGCCTCCCCAGAAAGCACAGCCCTGCCACCTGACTATGGCCCACTGCAGCTGCCTTTGGGCATCTAACCTCCAAAGCTATGAGGCAATAAAGGGGCATTGTTTTAAGCTCCCAAGTTTGTGTGATTGGTTACAGCAGCAATAGGAGACTGATACAATATATGAGTTCTAATAGGTGCGTTCCGTTTTGTAAATATTTGGAGAAACCATATTGTCCTCTCACTAAGGACAGTGCCCGCCACATTCCTGGGCCTCAAGACCTTCCCACCATCGTGTCCACTCCCCAGCCTGCACGAGGCTGCTGCCTTGTCTTTACGTTGAGACTCCTGGATGAATGTTAAATCAAATTAGACATTTTGAGCAACACCAAGGGAGCCTAATTAAGCGCTTGCCACTTAGTAGGCACTATGACGCTGGGTCTTGAGGATATGAACATGGAAGGACTTGGCCTCATCTGGAGTGAGGCAGGTTATCTACAGTGGAAGTGATGTTCAGGTTGTGTCTTGAACGATGAGTGGAAATGTCAGTGAAGAAAAGCCAAAGGCGTGCCTGGCAGTGGCAGGTACATGGGAGGTGGGAGATTCAGGACAGGAGCCCAGGTCGTTGGGGATGTATCATTGTGAACTTAAAGGAGAGGAGGGATGGGTGAGTGGGAGGGAGGTCAGCAGTGGGATAGAAATTCCGACTAGTAGGCATTACGACAGGGGCAGACCCAGGACAGCCGTGGGCTGAAGAGGGAGCCCTAGCAGCTCCTGCGGTCTTTGGAGAGGGCAAAGGAGGGGCTGTAGGGAGACCCAGGAGAAAGGACTAGAGAGGCCTCACTTGGAAAGGTGGCACCACTGAAGCCTAAAATGGGAAGAGGTCCCACCCACACGTGGGGATCTGAGCAGAGCACTGGGATGGAGGAGGGTGTGAGGTGGGCTGGGGACTGAACCATCTCTGGGAAGACCGAAAGAGAGGTCGTGATCATGAGGGACAAGTGTCCTCACTGACGGGCAGAGAGGCTAATGTTCTCCAGGTCACTGAGGTGGGCACTGCCCATATCTGTGCTGGAGACCCATCCACATGCCAGGACCCCCACTACTTCCTCCCACTGACCTGCTTTTCCCTCCCCAACTTTTAAAAATGAAGATATATATACAGCCAAATGCACCCTTTATAAGTGGAGTTTTAAGAGTTTTGACAAATGAATATGCTGTGTAACCACTATCAAGATCAAGATGCAGGATCGCCTCACCCCAGAAATCTCCCCTGTGCCTGTAGTCAGCACTGCCCCCACCCCGGTCCCTGGCTGCACAGACCTGTCCTCTGTTCCTGCAGCACCTGCTGAGCATGAGAGCAGCACACACACTGAGAGTTTGGGGTGTCAGGTATTAGAATCTAAGGGTCTGATTCACTTAACCTGGTCTCTGAGTTTTACCATAAGAAAGGGCTTTATTTGTTCACTCTTTTTTCTCCCTAAAATAATTTGAAACTTTTTATCATATGCCTAATAGAGAATTGATTTGAGCATTTTTCATGTGTGAATAAAATGAGAGTTCCTGTGGCCAGGATTCTCACCTGGCCCTGGTTGACTAGCTCACTGTACACCTGTGGGCTATACATTGCTGTTGACTCTATATAAAGAGCTCCACCCAGTGCTCTGGGTGACACGGTGGCACGGCTGCAAGGCTGCAGGAGAGCAGAGCAGAGGCTGGAGTGGTGGCAGTGCCGAGAACAGAGGCCCAGAGGACGGCTGTGTGGGACGACTGCGGAGAGGCCCAGAGGACGGCTGTGTGGGACGACTGCGGAGAGGCCTAGAGGACGGCTGTGTGGGACGACTGCAGAGAGGCCCAGAGGATGGCTGTGTGGGACGACTGTGCAGAGAGGACCAGAGGACGGCTGTGTGGGACGACTGTGCAGAGAGGACCAGAGGACGGCTGTGCGGGATGGCTGTGCAGGCAGAGAGGACCAGAGGATGGCTGTGCGGGCAGAGGGGCCCAGAGGCAGAGACTGGCTTGCTGCATGCAGACTCGCTCTGAGTGAACAGAATTTTAGTGACTGACTGCCACCTGGAAATAAAGTTGGGTATAACCCTTTCACCCCAGGAACGTTTTGTTGCCAATTTCTTTGGTCACATTGAATCCATAGTGAACTGGCCTGGGCTGAAACCCATTGGCAAGACAGCATGTAACTTCTTGAAGTGGGTCCTAAGAAGGAAGCTTCTCCCTCATGACCAGCCGGCTCTGCTTTAGTGTACTCTCTGAATTTCTCCGAATGCATCTGGCTTGTGATAAATAACTCATTGAGATGAAAAAGTTCTTGTCAGGAGAGTTACTAACTGCAGCTAAGATAATTCTAACCTGATTTAATTTTAAGTTTAAGGATGTATTTTCCACAGGATCTACCATAAAGACATGGGTCTAATAATCACTAAAGCCAACTTAAATAATAAAATGATAATGTATCTCGTGATGTGAAGCAGACGATTAACTTTTAGTTTGTTTTCACTGAATATTTTTAAACTGTCGATTAAGCCACAGATAACTGCTTCTGGGTCAGCTCTCCTCAGACCCACATACCTTTTTCTCAAGAGTTCTTCATGTTTGTACCAGTTAACCTGTCATGAATACATAACTTACCCAAGGAACGAGTTACCCATGAAAAACAAAGAAAGGCTTGTTTCCTATTGTATAAGTCCAGGACTGTACTAAGTCAATGATTCACCTTTCAGCTTGTAAAATAGTTGACTTAACTGCTTGTAGCCCGACTGGCTGTATGGGAGGTGCCAGTGTTCATCTTGTTTGATTGTAAGAAGTCAAGAAATCAGCTGCCTGCCTTTTCAGGGTCTAGCCGGTGTTCACTGGTGGCTTTGGGGACTATTTGCTCAGAGTGATGCACTTGTTATTTTCCTTCATTAGACTCATCCTGTCTTCTACTTTCTGAATAACATTTCTTATAACTTCAGGAATTATTGATGTAGAAAAATGTTAGCATAACCCAAAACCTAGAGAATACCTATGGTTTTCTTCAAGCTTATAAATGTTTGACATCTTATGTTTCTTTTTAACTAAAAACTAAAAGTCAGGAAAGATGGGTCAAACCAGTAAGATTGACAGTCCAAAGAGATGAATGTGGTTTTGCATAAGGTGAAAAAATTGATTTTATAAGTTTGACCTGGAGGCAGTTAATTAAGAAATAAACGAGTAACACCTGGGGGGTTTTCTCACCACCTGTTCTGCATGGAGTATTAGTGTGATGGGCCTGCTAACAATAGGTAGGCTGCAGGAATAAACATTTGGGTAATTGCTCCCTCTATTTCGTGTGGGTCAGACTACATGTGAGTGTGAAGTGTAGGTTCTTTCAGAAGACAACTGTCTTGCCAATGGGTTTTAGCCCCTGGAAAGTTCATTATGGATTCAGTGAGACGGAGGAATGACAATGGAATGTTCTTGGGGTGAAAGGGTTTTTACCTGGCTCGTTCTCCCGGCTGTAGGTCGAGCCACTAGAATTACGTGTGCCCCCAACAGTCAGCAGGTCTGTAATCCTCCTCCATCTCTGCCTCTGCTCAGGGCACTAGGCAGAGCTCTTTATATCGTGACTCAGTCAATAATAGCTAATTGCCTAGGGTGTGGGAGCAGTAGTCTAGCAGCAGAGCAGTTACATCATCAAGGAGTTTAGGTTCAGGTGAGGATCCTGGCCATAGGAACCTTCACTTTATTATCCACAACAACACTTGAAAACTTTGGCTACAGTGAATCATTTTCATTTCTCTTAGTAGAGCTGACTCACAAGAAACCTTGTCCCACAGGCCAGTAGGGATTTCCCACAAAATAGTGGGCTTTCTGTCATTGACAGCCTTCAGACTAGAATGTTAGCTCCATAAATGGTGATTATTTCGGATTGTGACCCCACTCACTGCAAAATTATGTGCCTGGCACATAATCGAATGTGGAGAAAGTGGAAGTTCCTATGGCCAGGATCCCCACCTGACCCTAAACTACTTAATGATGTAATTGGCCTACTGCTAGGCTACTGCTTCCGTACCCATAGGCAATAAGCTATTATTGACTGAGTCACTATATAAAAAGCTCAGCCCAGGGCTCTGGGCCGAGGCAGAGACCGAGGTGGATTACGGGCCTGCAGACTGCTGGACGCAGAGGTGACCCTAGTGCTGGACCTACTGCCAGAAAAACAATGCCAGGTATAAACCCTTTTACCCCAAGAATGTTCTATTGTCATTTCTCAGTCTCAGCGTATCCATAGTGAACTTGCCTGGGGCTGAAACCCTCAGGCAGGACAGTACAAATAAGAGACTAGTGACCATCTCTTAAGAAGAATGTTCTCAGGGATCCCAGTGCTGGAGGGACAGGAAGGCCTGCCAGCTCCACTCCTACTGGGAGATGATATGAATTTAGATCCCTCTGGTACCAGTGATTTTGCATGAAAGAAATGATTCACTGGTAACATAGTAATTAAGCTACAGGATTAATAGATATAATTTGACCTCAGCAGCTTAATGACTTCTTATGTATTTCTGTCACTAACTTTTGCTTTAGGCTGCTAGATGCTTTAGTGCTAGGACTGGTTGCCCTGGTTAATCTGGCTAGTCTGAGTTCCCTTATTCAACCCAAGAAGACGGCCTTCCCGGCTGGAGGAAGACTGTTTAGCAATGGTTCTTTAAGTAGATAAATTCCTCTTTGCACGGTTTCTGAGAATGGCAATGCCCCCTCTCTAATGGTGCTAAAATCATCACTGAGGGGCAGGCAGGGTAGAGGAAGGCTGTTGCTACCCATGAGTAGTGAGAAGCAGAATGAGGGGAGGAAGGAATAGGACCTGAGATGTAAGAGCAAATCTGACTTGGGAACAAAACATTTGGATCAAACACATTTGGGAGTGTCATGTACCCAGAGGCATGTGTTACTTCTTCAAAGATTTGACACGCAAACTGAAAGACACCCATCCTGTTCTCTGTTCCTTTCTTTTGATGCCACCACCCTCTTCCACTACAGAGCACCAGAACTACTTTGGAATAGATGAAAACCTTGGCCCTGTGGCAGTCAGCATCCGGAGGGAGAAGGTGGAAGATGCCAAGGAGAGAGAAGGGTCCCAGTTCAACTACCGGGTGGCTTTCAGGACGAGTGAGGTAATGGGCTACCGTCCGGGGCTGAAGCCTTTCGTGTTCTGCTTTAGGTTGTTTCAGATAAGATACTGCATTAATTTTTTTAATGTTATCATTAAAGATTATTGAAAGGGCTTGCAGTATTTTCTTCCAAATAAAAAGTTTGAAAACCTGTCATGGATGTTAAGTGGCAGTGATTCTAGTACCACCTTATGTGGTGGCAAGGTCACGCCTTCTTCGCCTGGACCCCTGCCCACGGGTGCAGCTGGATGCCCCCAGGTGGCTCTACGGATTCTTGGCAGTGGGAGGTGAAGAGGAAGACCAGAAAGGAGCGGAAGGAAATATGGCGGGGAGAAACCGTGACCAGGAAAGAGGGGAGGGAGAGGCGGCAGGACTGTCTCCCCTTTGCCCTCCGAGTCCTCCTGTGGGCTTTGGGGACTGTAGGAAATGTCTTGGTTTCCCACAGCTCCTCTGCCTGCCTTCGCCTCATTCTGCAGGCTCCCACCGAAGCCTTTGACCCTGAGGGCTCAGCCCTGATCCCTGGGTACCTTTGTTCTTTAAAGGTATTTGAGTGTGATGTCGCTCCTTCTAATTGTGAACTGTGTAGTTTCTTTAGCCACACCCAGAAAAAAGACTTCCCTCTCCCTCTTTAAGCCGACTAAAAAATGATGCTACACAGAGGTAACCGGGCATGAATATTCACTGAAGTCTTCCATTTGTCCCTGCAGCTCACCACACTGAGAGGATCAATTTTAGAAGATGCTATACCCTCTACCGCTAGGCATGGCACTGCGCGAGGACTGCCTCTCAAAGAAGTTCTGGAATATGTCATCCCAGAGCTGAGCATTCAGTGCCTGAGACAGGCTTTGAACTCACCCAAGGTCTCGGAGCAGTTGCTCAAGCTTGATGAACAAGGGGTGTGTATATAGTGCGTGATACTGTATGTGTGCGTGTGAGTTTGTGTCTGTGTTTACAGATGTTTTGGGTTTTTCCCATCCATCTTTTTTTTAAGGTCATTTATTTTTGATGCCTTGAAACATTTTCTGTCTAGTTTTTCCCAAATAAGCCTTTACACTAGTTAAGAAACATTGTGCCTTCATAGTGTAATACATCTCCTGCTGAGCTGTGACTTATGTGGCTTCACCAAGGTTTTGATATGCCCCAACCAACAAGACCACATCTGAGTTGTGATTAGTAGAGACTGGTGGCATTTTTTCTCAGGGCTTAAGAGACTCACTTTGGGCCTGTCCCTGAACTAGCATTTATTCGCGTCTGCTGTGTCCAGGCCCTGGGCTAACAGATGGGAGGGACAGAATGCATTGGGAAGATGGAAGCTGCCTGAGACCTAGTCTCTGGCTCATGGGTACAGTGAGCCAAGAGCACAAAGGCAGAATGTGGTGCTAGGTGTTGGTGAAGTATGAACACAGTGAGTGCTTGGGCAGAAAAAGAAGTAACACTGACAGGGCAAATCTTCTGCAGGAGGTGGCGTTGTAATGGGGCCTAGACGTGGGTAGAAGTCCAAGAGAGAGAGATGAGTAGTTGGCTGTTTTAGAAACTATGACTAGTTCCTTTGTAAGAAAAGGGCAGTTGGCAAAAGGGAGGTTGGCAGTTTAAAAACAACATCAAAGTATGTTGAGGCTAGAACGTCCAAGACCTTGAATGCTAGGCTTAGGAGTCTGCACTTGATTCAGGAGACCATAGCAATTGAAGGTTGTGTGGCATGATCAGAGCTGTATTTTAGGAAGATTGTTCTGGCAGAAGGGAACTGGGCAGGCTGGTGAAAATAGAGATTGATGGTGGCCTGGGGTTGGTTGTGTGATTACTGACATTGCCCAGGAGAGAATTAATGATGGGCAGGGCCAGGATGCTCGCCCAGAAGATAGAAAGGGGTCTTTTAAGTCTCATGTGCAAGATACCTTGTTGGGAAAGCAGAGAGGTAGGTTCCCAAGTGTATCCTGCTTATTTAAATGAGTGGACTTATGTCTACAGTATGCATCCTTTAAGAAAAAAAAAAAGACATTAGTAAAGTATATATCCAGAATTCCCAAGGAAAATACTTTTGCATGTTTTAGAGGGAATATAAAGTATTTCTTGGTTGGCCCAGTAATGCTCACTGTAGTGTATTGGTGGAATATCTGGTACTCAGATGGCTGGAATTCTAAAAGTGATGAGATTGTCATCAGTCTGTCTAATATATTAAAACTGCATTATTAGCCGGGGGAAGCAGACACTGTAACATTCAGAATGACTAACCCTGAGCTCTGTCTGTCTCAAGAATGAAGGCTTACATATTAAAAGCAATAAATAAACCAAACCAAAACTCTTACCTTGAGCAGTGGACTTCTAAACTCACCTGATACACAGAATAGTGTTACCATAATTGGTACTGGTAAAGTGCGTGGAGTGTATGAAGCATCCCTGGAACGTAAAGATGTGTTTTCACGGAGGGATAGAGAGGTGGTATCAGTGCTGGTCCAGATACTCCAAGTCCAGCAGGCTTGATGAGAAGCACAGCGCTCACTCAGATGCCATGGAGAGCCGGTGAGGAGAACTTGCCACCTGCATGGCAGTTCTTTGTCCCTTTATGTTTCTGGGTATATCGGCTCGTCCCTTAAAATATGTCACCATGCATGGTACATAGGAGACTCCTGGTGAATGAGGTGTTTGGTCCCCTCTGGCTGCTCTAGAAAATTCCACAGACAGCCCGTTTTCCCCAGCCTGAATCCTGAAGTCCTCAAGGCCCCAAGAGACATGACGGCAGCTGCGATTGACTCTCCCCTCACAAAATGAAGCAGGTGTGTGGGGTGTCTATTTAGCTGAATAGGTCTAGGCAATTTATTTAAATTAAGTGTCTTAGTTACTTCTAATGAGTACCTGTTTGCAATCTCATATCAAGGAATTAATTTTGAAAATTGGGTTATGCTTTTAAGCAAACCAGTGCATTATATATATAGCTCGAGTTGCATTTCATGTGTTTTTTTTTTCTTTGATATTTTATGTGTTCGAATTTGGTATACTTCCTTAATATGGTGTATACATGGCATTTCAACTTTCTTTAACTCCTAGTGGGATCTAATCCCCATGTTATATGAAGAAGATATACTACTTATTTTCATCTCTAAAAAGGACTGGACAGCTTTTTTAACATCTTTATTTCTAAAGGAACGTTAAATGTTGCCATGAACCTGTTAGAGTGTTTGGGTTTCTTCCAGGTAGTGCTGTTTTTAATCACTTTACTAGTAGTAAATCTGCCCAAGTTGGTGATGGGCCAATTTTATATTACTGTGCTTAAGGGTTTTTAATCTTGAAAAAAATATTTAAGGGATATATTGTCATTTCCTGCTTTTTTGGAGTTTGTTGTATTCCATCGTGGTTTGACACAGTCTGAGTACATCTACTCTGTCCAGGACATATTTCAGTAGTGGGAGAGTCGGGAGATGTCCAGATCATTCATTTCATTCCTAAGTTTGGAAGAGAAAGACTCCATGCTATGGAGACTTTTAAGGAAAGTGATTCGTTTTGTTGAGCTTTATTTTGGGGTACTTACAATAAAATGCACATATGTTAGTGTACAGTCCAGTGAGTTCTGGCGTGTGCACCCTCATGTCACCATTACCCAGAGCAGGATATCAAGCACTCCCCGACGGTTTGCCTCCTCACCTCTGTCACCCTCCTCTGCGGCAACCGCCAACCAGTCTGTTCTCTGTGACCAGGAGTCTGTTTCAGTTTCGTTGGTTTATGTTTTTAGGATCCATATATAAGTAATCATATGGTGTTTGTCTTTGTCTGACTTCTTTCTTTAGCACAGTACCCTCCAGGTCCATCCATATTGTTGCAATGGTAGATTTCATTCTTTTTTATGGCTGAGTAATAAGGAAAGTAATTATTAAGTTGGACTTTGTAAGTTTTGTTACTTTATCTACATTAATTTATGTAGATAAATTGACCTCTAAAATCCTATTTTAACCTCTAAAATCCCGGTTTTCCTTTTTTGTAAAAAACTCCTAATTTATATATATATAACAGGTGGGTTCATAAAATTACATAGGGTTAGTTTTAAAAAATAAGATAAATGATGGCACCTCACTCTCTTAGAATGTAATGGCATTTTTGGAAGGATGATTAATTATTCTTAAGGCCAACTGCTCTTTCCTCTCTTGTCTGCACATTCAGATATATATGTTTACTTACATATCAGTTTTGCTCAAATAAAGCCAAGCAGGTCTAAATCAGTGAGGCTACATGCTTAGAACAAGTAGATTGAGTTGGGAAATGCAGCGGAAGGGCTTTCCTGCACACTCCAATTTATTTTCAAGGCAATTCTGAGGCTTTGTTTTTTTGTCACCTTCATTTAAATTTAAATTTTCTTATAATGACAAGGCTTTTCTGGCCTTGAGAATAGAGCAGTTTTTGTCCTGTCCCAGGAAGCAAAGGAGACATGTGCCAGGTTATCTGCCTGTCTGTGCAGTATGTCTGTATGTCCGGCTCTCAGAACTGAAGTGGTCTGGAATTTGACAAGCAAAGTATTTTTAGTTGCAACAGGACAGACGCCCAAGAGCCTTGTTCCACCCCAGGACTGTGGGACTGGCTGCAGTTAATGTCAGAAGGGTAAACAAAGGCCAGTGGGATGCGTGAGTGATTAGGCTCCGCCTGAGCTTTAGAGGGCTTAGACACAAAGCCATATTCTGAGAGAACTGGGTATTTTAGCACATGGGGAGCGGAGTCTCCATTGCTTTATGCCATGATTGGGCTGACGCATGTGTTGCTGAATTTCTGATATACCATAGGGGGAAAAGTGGTTGGGATTATGTTCAATTGTTTTCATGAGGTTTATAAGAGGCTCAAGTGAGAGA
This sequence comes from Phataginus tricuspis, assembly GCA_029783875.1. Taxonomy (NCBI): domain Eukaryota; kingdom Metazoa; phylum Chordata; class Mammalia; order Pholidota; family Manidae; genus Phataginus; species Phataginus tricuspis. The sequence goes on from JAQQAC010023241.1 coordinate 3,782,599, forward strand.
TGTCTCTTCATAGAGTGTTTCATTCTGTTACTGGGTTTTAGTGGAATTGCAGCCATGCCGTGCTGTGTTCTCACTGTGTGTATGTCTAACAGAGCCTGGCAGCTGTCACAAGACACCTGGGGCCTTTGGAATCTATTTTAACCACATCCTCTAATTCCCAAGGGCCCAGGGGCTGCTTGGATGGAAACACAAGTCCTGTTTACATTTAGGATCCAGACACAGGCTGGTTTGTACCATGGCTTGGAGGAAAGGGGTGTGAACAGCACTGCGGTCAGCAGAGAAGTCCTGAGGATTACGGTTGCCCTGGACCTTGGCCTTTGCCTAAATAGGACTCCACAAGGAATAACAGGCCCACAAGACTCAGGAATCACACAGAGAAACTGTGCCAGCCCAGTGAGGGCTCTGCCTAACCAGCATGAGGCCACACCAGCCCTCATCCTCAGGCCCCAAAGAGCTTTGCTCTGGCCTCCTCCTGCAAGAGGTGGATGTGAGGAAGAGGAAGGGGTTTCCTGCTGGACTGGGACACTCTGCAGATGTGGACAGAGGCCACTGGAGGCAGGGTGGCACAAGAGGAAGTGGCCATACACTGTTGGCAGTGCTGTGAGTGGGCAACAGGTAGAGGAGCGAGCAGAGGACGAGCAGACAAGGGCGGCAGGCCCAGCACAGAGTGAGCCCGAAGGATGCAGACTGATGGTACTGGGTGTGGGATGCACAGGCATTCAGGGCCCTCGGGACGTCAGGGGTACTTGTGCCAGCACTAAACTTCCACTGTATTTCTGGTGGGCTCTTGTCAAGGCCAGGGCCAAACTGGAGAGAGCTGAAGTCCTAACAGCAAAAGAAAAGTCAAGCAAACATTTGTATCAAGGATGTGAAACAGTCCTTGTGAGGCCATGTGGATTCATACAAATTCTGACAGTCACTGAGGTCATCGACATCTGTGATGATAATCGCTAATCCTAAGTGTTTCCCTAACATACTTTAAGATCCTGAAATGTCTGCTGAGTCACTCAGGAGCAATTAGTGTTTATAATAAATAATATTAGTCATTCTTATTATACTTAATTTTTTTTTGAAGATGCTGGTCCATTTGCAGTAAATGTGGTTTACTTATTTATCTGGATACTTGAGTTGATCAGAAAAATTTATTCCTCAATCTCTGGATGAATGGAAATTTTTCTCTTCGTTAACCCTACTAAAGAGCTAATTCATAATAAAATACTAGGCATAAAATAGCCTCTGCACAGCCTCTCTATCCCCGTGCTCAGGATGTGTGTCCTCGTGTCACTGTGCGCTGAAGGCCTGGGTGCTGTCCACCGCTCCCTGGCATCCATCAGTGTGGGTAGCTCATTCAGTCAGATTGGGAACAGGGATGTTCCCCTTATGTCCGCCCCCAGCGCTTAGTCAAGGTCCAGTGCATTCAGGATATATTGGTGGTTGACTGTCTGCTCAACTCTAAGTCTACCATTGCCCGCGGTAGTGAGGTGCTCCCTGCAGTGCTTGGAGCACCCAGGCTTGTGGCTCTCTGCTTTTCCTGGATTGTGTTGTCATTAGGTAGTGTGATGAGACTGCTTTCATCACTTTGCTGCTCAAGGGAAATGAGTATCATTTTGCCTTCTTTTACTGATATAGTCAGCTATGAAGTTTGATTAAAGGCCCTGTTTTACAGCTTGAGAAGAGAAGTGAACAGTGTTATGGGTTGATGCCTTCAGGGAGTCGGTGATGTCTGATAATCTGTCAGTCTTCGAGCGCAGATTGCTGGTAGTAAGATTAAGTGCTCTGATTTCATGAGTGAGAAGTAGTTCCTCTTTGGGGAAAATAAGAAAGCTGTACAAATGGATCCAGTTTCTCTTGGCCTTGGGGGAAAGCAGTCCTGTGGCTTCTAGCATGATACGGACCCACTTATGAGATAGAATTACAACAGGAACTCTTCAATTGCTATTAAAATTCTTTATGGTCTATTGTATATTTAGCAGATGTTTTCTTTTCAAGACAGTCAAAAACGCAGAAATGACTATAATTATACAGCCAAAGTTACTTTCCTTGAAACAAAACATCATTCTGTTTATGTACATATATCACAATTTCCATTGGGATTCTTCCCTTACCAGGCCTTAATTTGATTTGATTTTCATTACAGCCTTTCATATTTTCACGAATGTTAACAGAGAGAGGGAAACTTATAAAAGTTTGTGGCCTTCTTTTCCTTCTGACTTGGAAGATAGTGGTCATTACTGTGTGGAGAGCATAATATTAAGTATTTCCACGGTTGTATTTTTAAGCAGATGCTTGAACCTATCTGTCCGTTCTGGAGACCTGGCAGACCCCACATGGTGTGGCCATACATTTCATTTCTTTCAGTTTCTGATGTTCTCCAGATGTATGTTGGGGTTCCTGGGTTTGTTACATTTGTAGCATTTTTGTACAATGACAGCTGCTTACCCTTTTGCTTATTTGCTTGTAGGAATTGTACTGGCATGCTTCCCTGAGAATAGCATTCTAAGCTTCTGTCGTGTTAATTTTACTGGAAGCTAGCTTGTCTGATACTCTTGGCCAAGTAATTACATTTCTCCCCCATTTCAGCTGAGCTTTCAGCACAAGATCGGGATCCTTTATTGCAAAGCAGGCCAGAGCACAGAGGAAGAGATGTATAACAATGAGACAGCAGGACCAGCTTTTGAAGAATTCCTTGATCTTCTGGGCCAGCGAGTACGGCTGAAAGGATTTACTAAATATCGAGCTCAGCTAGACAATAAAAGTAAGCTTCACATTTGTGTATGTGCTCAAATTTAATTCTACGAAGGTAGGTATGTCACAGAAATCTAAGGAGCAATCACATATCCTCCTGCTCGTGGCCCCAGAAGTGGCCCTAAGCAAGCTTAGGGATGGAGTTGGGTCTCTTCAGATGAGCAAAGGAAACACATTTCTGAAGAGGTGTGTGTTTCACATAAGCTCAAAAGGTCAATTCCTTTTCCTTTGTAACACCCCCAGTGTTTCATGAAGAATTGTTTATTATTTTCCTCTTTCTTTTTGCATAACCCCGTTCTAGTATAGCAAAGATGAGTACTATATCCATTTCCCAAAGACAATATTACCACCTTCACTCCCACCATGCTTTCAGCCTTCTTTTGTTCATTTGCAGTGTCTTGATAATAATTGGGGGGCTGAAGCCGTGATTAACAAGCTAATGAGTCCTGTTTTTCAAGGGGACCTTAGTCAGGTTCTAAGGTTGGAGGACCTGGGAGAACATGTAGCCCACTCCTCGTAGGAGTGGCGAGGCGGGAATCTCCCCTGTGGAGGCATCAGCATGAGGACAAGCCAGGACTGGAACTAAGGCTGGTTGGGGCCCTGCGGCTTCCTGTCCCAGGCCCACTCAGTGTGGACCACCACTGCTACCTGCCTGGATTGGGGGTGCCAGGTCTTTGTGAACCTGCCATCAGTTCTGGTTTTTTTTTTTTGACTTGTTTTGAAATTTCACTTAGAGCTTAGATTACAAAACCTGGCGTGGGCATTAGCTCACGTGTCAGCCCCCTGTGTGTCCTCTAGATATGCCAAGGTTGGAGTTTGACTATTACGCTGAGTGCATATCGCTCATGCCTCAGATACCTAAAGATGAGGAAAAAATTCATGACACCCATTGTGAACATCCACATTTTAAGAAAGATTGATGAGGCCTTTTCTGATTTTGCTTCTTTTTTCTTTGCAAACTCCCCTGATGTACAAACAACCCCCAACCCCCAGAGGTGCCAGCATGCTGCTGCCCTTACGGATGTCCTTCCTGGGAAACCATTGCTGACATGCACCTGTTACTTTGCACACCAGTCACCTGTCTTCAGGGAGGTAGATTGAGAAACATCTTTAAAGCTTGTGGTCTGTGCATTCTGTAAACAACAACATAGATAGTGCATATAGTTTCCTAGGTATAGAATCAACAACACCTTTGAATTTTTATGACCTAGGAGATGACCTAGTTATAATACAGTATAGTCCTAAGCACCTTACTTAGCTCATGAAATGATAAACTAAGAATAAGATTTTTGACGTGTTGATTCTAATAATCAACAAACCTTTACATTATTTTTATGAGCAAGGCACTCTGGGAGATGCAAACAAGTCTCAAAACATTCCTTTAGTAGAGAGGAGATTTTTAAGAATTGTTTCATGAATGGTCAAATTATGTAGTTCATGGAACAGAACAAAAAGCAAAAACAAAAAAAAAACCAAAAACCTTTCTTCTTACATTCAAAGCTCTGACTTTTTAACTCTATCTTCCCAGAGGACCTCAGTCAAGTCTGGGCCTCATTTTCATCAAAAGGAAAATTCAGAGTGTTGGGCTAGAGTATCTGGATTGTCCCTTCCAGCTTTAAATTGGATAATTTCTCTCTTAAGTATAAAGTGAAATGAAGTAGGAATAGAATGGGGGTGGATGAGCTGCTAAGATGCTCTGCCAAGCAGAGTAGAGCATAGACCCCAGGCCAGAAACAGCCTTTCTTTGCTCTGGGTGCAGAGAATGATAAAACCGAGGTTGCTATCATGGCCTACATCTTTTTTGAACAGAAATAATTGGCAGCGAGCCCTTAACAACCTTGTCATTGTACCTCCTCCATTACCATACTGATGTTTGAGATAAAATGTTCCAGAAAATTTCATTTCAAAAATTCATCTTTTAGTACAGCCTGGGATAGACAAATTATGATCACATTTTTACAAGTGCATTTTTCTTACTTCATTGCAATTTCCTGAATCTGAAACCTGTTGACTACACTGTTAAATATCTGTCAGGATTTCTCTTCCTGAATTTTGCCCAGCCTAACAGAGTATTGTGATGGGAGTCACTGGATATGCTGGGTGATTTCATCCCCTGACCTTCAGCACCTTTACAGGGGAGTCAGTTCCTCCTTCCCTTAGCAACCTGCTTGCTCACTTCCAAAGCCGCATTCAGGGTCCTGAACAAGACAATTGAAATGGAACATTACCTGCTAAGAAGTCTTATGAAAAATAACGAAGATGTATTTAATAAACAGTTAAAAGAGAAAATTCCTTTATTTTGGGACTGGTTAATACAGCTTAATTGATGAAATCCTCCCTGGCCATCTACAAGTTGATTTATCCATATCCATATATAAACATTTTAAATATCCCCTTATGCATGAGTAGAGTATCTTTTCAGAGTCTGCAAAACTGTATAGGATATTTTTCTAGAGAATTTTCAGGACTATTTCTGAGTTGGATATGAATATTAGAAAGAAAAACATACTGCAGGATTCAGAAAGGAAATAATAAAGACCCATGAAGGTCAAATGTTTAAAGTTTGCAAAGCAAAAATGAAAATTTTTAGATTAAAAAAAGGTTAACCCAAGCTGATTGCTTAGAGTTTCCCCAGCAAACACAATAGAATAATTTTTTAAATGATACTGAACAGTATCGTTTCTTGTTCTTTTAAAGGTAGAAAAGTCAACCCGTATATAGGTCAAGGATTGAGAACAGCAGTCCTGAATTCTTTTCACATCTTACTTTATCTTTCTGTCTTTGTCTATATGCAAAATGATTCAAAACTACACCTTAAAATTACTGCTTACGTGTCTTATAGTAACTGTGTTGGTTTGGGCATCTAAACTCTCACTCTGGGGTCACCTCTTGGTAAAAGAGATGAATTTTGAATTTGCAGAGAATCATTCTGCTTTTCAAAAGATGAATACCTATATGATTAATGGATTCAGATGTCAGTTTTTTAACATTGTCAGTGTATGATATATAGTAAGAGATCATGTTCTTTCTTCAGTCTTAATCATATAACTGTCATTGTGTAGCCTGTTGAAAAGAGAGGAAAGTTAATTAGGTTATTCAGGGAAAAAAATCTTCACCATATCTTGTTCCCACTTCCATATTAAGTGAATCCTGTTCCATTTTTCTGGATAATTAAGTGCCTGAGAGTAAGAGTCAACTATAAACACACACATGGGCCAGAGTGACCACTGGTTGGCTCATACCCTTCCAGATATTTGCATCAGATCTGCACCAACCCACACCCCCAGCTGCTTTCCTTCTCTGCTCACCTTTGCTGGAGGGCAGGAGCACCTCCCACGGTGGATCCTCTGAATCTGTATAGCATTGAAAAGGTGAGAGTGTGGAAGGCAGGAGAGGGGAAACCAGAGTGCAGGAGAAAGCATGCGGGTGAGAGCAGGTGAGGAAACCGAGCATTCCTGCTGCAGACGTGAACTGCGAAGTGGTGGAAATAGTGCATAGTGAGAGCAGGTCACCACCAAGACACCGGTCATTTATAGTGGGGAGCGTAGTTTTATTTATTTATTTATTTATTTTGGTATCATTAATCTACAGTTACATGTGCAATATTATGGTTATTAAACTACCCCCTTGGAGCGTAGTTTTTTGAATTGAATTTCCTTTTGTAATAATGGGGTTGAATTGCTAATTTTGTAATTACCTAATTTGTTTTTGTCATCACTTTGTTTTTAGCTGATTCCACAGGGACTCACTCCCTGTACACCACGTACAAGGACTACGAGCTCATGTTCCACGTCTCCACCATGCTTCCCCACATGCCCAACAACAGACAGCAGGTGCGTGTCCATGCCGCCCTCCTTTCACAGCAGATTACAAGTCTGAGGTCGGCCCACCAACGGTATCAGTGCATTTGAAATTTGCAAAGAATCTTTGGCTTTTTTTCTTGAACAGCATTACTAATCTTTGACTCTTATCATTTGGAAGTATCTCAGCTTTAAAAGGAAGTATTACTGCACAAGCTTTATTGCACTTTTTCCTCATAAAACTTAGAAACTCTTCTGCACACACCTTTACTGCTTGCTGGGCAAAATCTTAAGGGAAACCAGTGTCAACTGTGTTAATTATAAATAGGCTAACTATATAACCTGAACTTAGTTTTCCACATGTGGATAGATAACTTAGTTATATAAAGTACTATAAGAAGGGCTCTCCTAATCATTCACGGAATGACTTAATTTAGGGATTTGATTGTGTTTGGGTTAAATCAGGAGTAAAAACTTTGTTTTCATGCTTTGGAAACTTAGTTCTCCTGATGTCACTTAACTGTACTCCTTTGCTCTAAATATATCAAATCACCAAGGACTACACAGGAGTTACCAGAGTATTTGTCAGATGAATGAAACTTAATTGTGGAGAATTTTTCTTCATTTGTTTTTATTGCTCAGTGGAATTCAGTGAAGGTAGTCAAAATGTACATTTTCCAAAGAAGAAGCCGTTTGCCCCGTCCCCCTCACCAGTTGCAAAAACCACTGTAGATTCCACAGCCAGAGTAAGAAAGCCTCTCCTCCTCCCAGTCTGGCTCTATGCATTGGGAGCAATAGCCCCACTTCTCATTTTCTCTCTAATACTTAACCTCCATCCTTGGTCCTCCCTAAATGTCCTGCTGTGTTTCCTAGCAATCAGAGTTCTTTCCACTACTGCCAGGAGTTGTATCTTGTGGTTGTACATCTGTTTGTGTTTTACAAGATAGGGTTCCCATCACTAGATCAAAAGTATGTATTCATGTATGTTTTAACCTAAAGGATTTCTAGCTCTTAAAACATGTATCTGAAATAATACCAAATGGATTCGCTAGATCTGAAGCTAACTTTACACCAGTGCTGTTTTCTGGCAGGTACTTGTGAATCATTCAGTAATTGAATTCTGTGAGTTATTGCTCAGGACACTGGTAGTGCTTCGTCAGGCCAAGGAAATCTGTCAGGACCATGGCGGGAAGAGAGCCTGTGCTTTTTGACTCCAGTCCCTTAGTGTTTGAACCACAAAGCCCTTCCAGCTCCCTAGTTACTGGAGTCATTGTACTGGCCCTGTCGTTTTACATATGGTGAGCTCTGGAATTTTGAAGTCCTCTTGGCTTTACTGTTACCAGAACTCAAAACAGGCTTCCTCTACCCCTTTATGTTGTATGGTAATTAAAATCTGTGGGTTCCTGAGTTCTCTGTATCTGACTCTTCTTTGCTGAAACTGTCCTTGAAAGACCTATACACAGAAATGTGGATGGAGAGATGGGAGTGGGTGGTGGTATGGATGGGGGTTTTAAACTCCCCAAACTGGAGATTAAAAAAAATCCCCATAAATCGAGAGTTGAGAGTATACATTACAAACTCCCTAGCCTAGAGACTTATTTGGTGACTTGTTTTTTTAACTTAAGTGAGACCCCATGGCATTGAGTAAGTTATGCTGATGGATTAGAGGTAGAAAACTGTACAAACTGTTTTACCTTTTTAATTGCTCTTACTGTACATGGAACATATATGATCTTATATGCAGTTCATTGGGAAATCTGTGTACTAGTGGGCAAGTCACCATAATAAAAAAGCAATGAGTGGTGAGTGGAAGGTAAGTCAGCCAACTTGCATTCTGAGCTTAACTGCAGTCACTGGCCTGGTGGCCTTGGATAACATTCTTAGTTGCTCAAGAAATTTGGTAATTGTTTAAGGAGGATGTGGTCTAGAAGGCCAACTGCGCCTTCTGTATTGTGAAGGCTTTAGGGTAGCACCTGGGCTTACAGGGAAAGAATGCTGTATTTTTGAGATACTTCCCATGGGTTTGGAGATGGGGAGATGTGGCACATGTGAGTGGACTAGAGGCTGTATGAAATCTCCTAGTGTTGGATTTTGGTGATTTTTTTTGAGGCTTCCTTAGCCCATTGAAAACGTTCAATAAGTTTTAGTTGCTTTTATTATTTTATAATTTATTAGATATAAACACAAGTATTTTAGATGACTTAATTTGCATTTTATTTTCCCATTCCCAGTCCTAAAGATACATTATAAAAAGTCAAGGCCTTGAATAGTTATGAAAGTAAGGGAATCAATCATTTATCAGTAACATCAGAAATTTATTTTTGCTCTGACATTTAATATTTTGCTAATCATGGGTTGCCGTCAGAATATTCTGTTCGTAGGCTAATAATGCCACTGTGCAATCTTAGAATGCGTATTTTCCAAGTTCATTACAGGTCGCACTGACTGTGTATCTCTCACCAACCCCGCCCATGCCCACAAATTATGTTACTACCAAGGGCATAAATATCTGAAATGCTAGCTCGAGTTCATGCCTATAGTTTGGCACCACAGAACTTAGCAAAGTTAACTGGCCTATACATGAATTGTGCCTGTAATTTTGGCCTCATGATCACCGAGGTATGTGTGACTTTTAAACTGGTCCAGACTCGTCCTCATCAGATATAATTTCTTGTTTGTTCTTGTAATAAATCAAACTGAAAGCTGATTCCAAAATGTATTAAAAATCTTCAGAGAGTTCAGCACAGTTGCAGAAGAGTTCAGTCTCTGGAATGTCTGACTGACAAAGCAAAGCTAGCCCGAGCCGGGGAAAGGGAAAGAGCCTGCTCTCGGAGTGTTTTCTCACTCCTCTGTGGTCCCGTAGCCCCTGTCCGGGCCCAGCTGGCTGGCAGTCAGTCTGCTTTCCCAGAGCTGCTTCCCCTGCATGTTTGCCTTCTGTTTGTTTTAGACAAATCGTAGTTAAGCTATCATGGGATGTTATCAGTGGAAGGAACTCCACAAATAAGCTTTAAACTTCACTTTGGCAGAGAAACCTTTTCTTCGAACTAAGTATATAAAACAGATAAAGGTAGCATGGTGCCTGGTACATAGTTTTTTTAATGCATGATAAATTTAAAGCTGCCCTGCTTGGATGGGGTATCTTAGCCCTGTAGAGGTTCCTAAGGAATAAGACCAAGCCCCTAGGTTTCTGAGATTCCATTTGAAGAATACCAGTCTTAGCCTAGGGATGGGCTTCACCTCTCCAGAGGAAGCAGAGGTACAGCTTGTTAGGCTCGAGCCAGGCTTCTCCATATAATTTAGACAGATGGCTGGCCCCTCTCTTAAAGGGTTTATGTACTTACTTCTGTAAGCCCGTAATTGGTACTGCTAAGGAACCATTCAAATCCTGGAGGAATATGAACCTCATTAAGGGCTGTATGAGCAGGCCTGTGTACTTGGGTTCATCTGTAAATAATAGTATGAAATATTCTGGAAAAATATAAAATGCTTATTCAGCTTTCCATGATTAGCTTATTACCAGGTCCTAAATAGGAATGTGTACTTATACCATATAATAAAAAATAGCTTAGAATAAGGTTTGGTATTGCCCAAACTGGAGAAGGCCAATCTCCGGAGAGTCTGTCGTCTTAAGAAGGAAATATGTGAAAATTAGCACGATTTCAAAGAGAAAACTGCATCATTTAATGACTGTCTTACAAGTTCTGAAATTCAAAGAGATGAGCTCAGAACTGGGCAAAAAATTAAATGTAGCCCCATAAAAAGCAAACCCAAGTTCTGGATGTTAGTGCTTGGGTTGGAATCTAAAAGTCAGGTCAGTCGGAGCAGGGTTGACCAAGACTTGTTTTACCTATCTTCCTAATCCTGTTATTTTCATTTTGTTATTAAATTACTAAAAATTCACATTCTTGGTTTATTTCTATTTCTCCATTTGGAAAATATGTAAACTTACTTGCTTAACTGGTTTACACATTTGCTCTTGCTGTTGGTAAAATATTTTGTTTTATATTTTATATTAAATATTTTATATGATATATAAAATGATAAGCCAGTGATGCATCCTTGAAATGGTAATTAACATTTGATATGATCTTCTTACTGATCTGAAATACAAGTGCTTAACTAGCATTCACTTTTGTGGGTAGTAGGTGGAGAAAGCTTTACTTTTCCAAATAGAGGTGTTTTGTATTTTTGTGGTAATGTGTATAGGTTTCCCTCTTATCATTTAGACTACTTTTCTGTGTTCACTTTTTCCATATCTTTCCACAGGAAACACTGGTATATCTTAGAGCAAAATGCCAAGCACTGGTGCACTTTTGAATGTAGAGTATGTGAGGTGGGGTGGTGTGTGTGTGTGTGTGTGTGCATCTGGGTTCATGTGTGTTTTGTGTGCATGTGTGCAAAATTAGGAAGGTCTGTGAAGGAGGAGAAGCTAGCTCTCTCACACAGAAACTTCCCAAGCAAGGGATTTGCCAGTACAAAGTTCCTGCAGCAGAAACAAGCTGTTGTGTTGGAGGAATAAGGAGGCTGTCCAGAAAGAGTGTGGGGAGGTGACAAGGTCAGAGAGATGGGAAGGACGAGGTCAAAAGTCTTGGTCAACCCTGTTCCCACTGACCTGACTTGTAGATTCCAACCCAAGCACTAACATCCAGAACTTGGGTTTGCTTTTTATGGGGCTACATTTAATTTTTTGCCCAGTTCTGAGCTCATCTCTTTGAATTTCAGAACTTGTAAGATAGTCATTAAATGATGCAGTTTTCTCTTTGAAATCGTGCTAATTTTCACATATTTCCTTCTTAAGATGACAGACTCTCTGGAGATTGGCCTTCTCCAGTTTCAAATTCAGTTTTCTCTTCCTTGACTCAGACTCTTCCAAACCACATCCTGACCACTTCTCTTTCATATTATGGGGCCTGTCTCCCTGCTTCCCTCTAGAATTAGGTGCAAGGCGCTTTTTTGCCCATCTTGCTAGCTTTAAAAAAAAAAGAACTTAACAAAGGAACCTGGTCACAGAGAGACAAGCAGACCTTAGTCCAACTTCATGCCAATTTTGACCCACGTGTGCCTGCCTGACAGTTGTTTTCACTTGCTTCTGATTGTTCGGTTCTTCGAATCTCTGACATTTGTTTGAGGAACTCATCAGAATAAACCCAAAGGGTGCCAGTTCTGCAGCGTCTGCACACTTCTTGCCATGGAATTGGATGAAGAGTCATATTTTCACTTTCCTTGTCATGACAAGAGCTTTAGTCCTGTTTCACAGCTTGAATCGATTGTTGAAATTTAGTAGAATCGTCTATGTAAATTTAATACAGTATTTATTAGGTCATTCTTGCAACAGAAGATGCTAAGTTGGTTCTGTTGGCATGAGAAAATGTTAGGAGCTTCATGGGTAGGAAGAACTTAGCCCTAAAAATGCGGTTCCTTACTCCCTGACACAGGTAGTGCCAGGGGGGTGTTGGTAACCCAGGGGCTTGCCTTTGTGTCCAGCTGGCTACCCTTGTTTGTAGGCTGACACCTCCTTTCCCCTTCTAGTTCTGGACTCTAATTACACAGAATTTCAGTGACCTGTTAAGAAAAAACATAACTCACTATTAAAGAAAATATTTGCCTTTACATAAAAAGTCCAAATAATTATTTAGGTTATTTAATGTTTAACAAAAATTTTAGAAAACAATGAATAATGTTAACTTCCCAGATGTTGTATTTCTTTGGTCTCTAAACAAATTCAAGCATCCCGTTAGTGGACAAGGTGTTACTTTCTCTTATTTTACTTCCTACAAAGAGCTTTAGATTTTACTCTATACTTAATGCATATCCTTGCTCCCCGACTCCATCTCTCACACACACACACACACACACTTTATTTTTTTCTACAATGTGTATTTTGTGACCATGCTTAAGTTAACTAGACTTTTAAAAACATTTTTGGTCCATTTTACAAAGCAAAAAAATATGCTTAGAAGGACAAAACTGTGGCATGCTGTCAGAGGAACCAGCCCTAAAGTTGCCTTTAAAAATTTGTGCTCCGACCATTCTGATGGTGCAGTACAGAATTGGACCCAGTGTCTTCCTTCTGGAGGAAGAGACAACGAGTGGGAGTAGGTGTCCAGTTTGCTGTCAGAGTAGGAACCACACTGGAGCCCCGGCTCAGTGGGCCTGCGCCTGCCCTGCTGTGGGGTGGAGGCCCCCTCCGGGAGGGGGCCACAGAATTCAATGTGTGGCCTTGACCACTGCGAGTCCCATCTTCTGTTCATGAATCTGAGAATCCCCGTGTTTCAAGGCTACTGAGTAAAGTGCAGTGTAAGCTATTGTGTTCCCAAGTTCAACAGATATGTTGAACACAATGTTTGGTATTCTTGGTGTATTTTTTTAAAGTCTCATTTGTTCCTGAATTTCCCTCATCCTCTTAAGGTATATACAAATCATGTATTTCAATTTTGGGGGAAATGGGGGAAGATGAGCAGCCTAGCCTAGTACGATTTTCAGCTTGTCTATTGATGTTTGTTCCAGATACTTATCCTTGCTTCCATTTTCATTTCTTTACATGAAATACTTCGTGTGGCTGACATCTGTGTCCACTGTAGTGTGGGTAAATAATATCTCAGTGAATATGACCTTATCTGTTGCTGGTTTGTTTACACGCATCTGAAATGACACATTTTACTTAAATATCTAGCAAACATTTCTAAAACTAGAGATATCTCACTAGGTCTGTGTTAATGTATACTAATAAATGTTTTAAAGCTTCACTCAGACTGTGAGGTGATTTTTGTATGTTTATAACTTCAACCTTGGGGATTTAACTGGGAATTTTCCAGCATGTGAATCAGGGATTTAACTGGCACAGAGAGAACTCTGGAAAAATGAATATTTCATCCCCACTTTTCCAGGCCTTTTATCATGCTAAATCACTAGTCAGGGGCCTGACAATGAACTCTTCTTTGTATCTGGGTTTAAAAGGTTTTAAAAGTTGAACTTAATGCTCTTTACAGTGAAACAGGTTTTGTAGGTGCCAAATAAATTTACGAGCAAGCTCGTTGTCTTTGTTATTGCTGGTGAAGAGAGATTTACTACCCAACCTCATGCCATTCCTGCAGTGACATCACTAACTCATATAAAGATTATTGTATCTATTAAAACTGAAGATCACAAACTTTTTGAGCACAGATACTATAGCTTTCTTTTTCTTTTTTTTTTTTCACCATAGCTTTCTTTATTGCTTAACTTTATAGAGTGCCTGTCTGTATATGGATTTATCAGCATATACCTAGAGGCGGTCATAATTTTATTGCACAGCGTTATGTGGCTATAATTATATATTTGTATCATTCGTTTATTCATTTAGCAAATGTGTATTGAGTGTCTGCTCTGTCCTGGGCAGGTCATTAGAAGCTTAGGAAATAGACACATACCCTGCCCCCAGAAGATTATGACCTGATGGAGGAGAAGTAAGCCAATAAAGGGATAGAGTACAACTACTGCTCTAACAGGAATAGCCCTAGGTGTTAGAATGGGCAGAGCGCCACCATAGGCTTGCCAAGAAGTTGTTTTTGGGTGAGCAGAGATTGGAGACATCTAAGCAGAGACCAGAGTTGTCTAGAGAAACTTGGGGTGAATAGAGCATTCTTAGGAGAAGGAATATCAAAAATAAAGGTGGTGTTAAAATGTTACTGCTCTGGAGTTCCTTCTCTCCTGCCGTATTTGTAATTTATAAAATTACATGCTACTGGGTTTTCCAGTCGCCATTCTGGTAGAATTCTGTGTTTTCAAATTACATTTAAAAGGCCAAATTTCACTTAATTACTTGAATATATTAGCCACCAGAATAACAGTTTGGTATAATATTGTTGCAGAAATGCATGTGGGAGCCCAAGACACACAGTAAGGCCCCTAACACACCAGTGTAAGACTAAAGCAAATCTGGGCTCTCTCATGGACCCTGTCTTCTCCTTATGAGTCAAAGAGCCTAAACTATAAAATCCCTTAAAGCCTTTTGAGTTCTAATGTGCTGTTACTTTAGGGTGAAAAAGATACAGGTAAAAAGGAGAGAGAATGCAAGTTGAATTTGAAAGTAAAAGAGCTGAACTTAAACATGGAAGCTGTCCTTTGCATGGGTCATCGGGCCCAGCCCGTTGGGCTTTTCCTGTGTCATATTCTGAAGCACTAGCTTCCAAAGAATTACTCTGCTTTTCTAGGTAATTCCTTTAAATTGAAAAGGAGTGAATCATATGTAGGTACATTTTTATCAAAAACCTTGTTTGTAACTGTGTGTGTGTGAATGTTCGCTTTCTTGACCGCAGCTTCTGAGGAAAAGGCATATAGGAAATGACATCGTGACCATTGTCTTCCAAGAGCCCGGAGCGCTTCCTTTCACTCCGAAAAGCATCCGGTCCCACTTTCAGCACGTCTTCGTCATAGTCAAAGTGCACAGCCCATGTACCGAGAGTGTGTGCTATAGGTGAGTCAGCAAGCCCGGATTCCTTATTCTCCCGGGCTTATTTCAACAGAACAGCGTTTCCCCATATATCTTTGTTTTCGAATTGTTATTTCTAACTCCATAATTGTCCTTTTTTCCTAATTATATTTCCCACTGTCTTCACTCAGAAATATAAGAAATTTGTGTAAGAAATAATTGCCTTCTTCCCATTTTGAAAAAGTGAAATGCCTTGCAGTTCAACATTATAAATTACACATTGCCTCGGTTTTCCCCTTGAAAACTATATCCAGCCCCTGCTGGAACATAGCTTACCAGTCTCCTAAGTGGATGGTACGGCCGTGTCAGTCCTCTCTAGCCAGGGTAATTATGTTGGTGGTACATTTCTTTTCATCCAAATTACAGGAAACACTCACTGCAGCAAGGATCACTAACACAAAAGGAGTCGGCACTAGTTTGGTGATTTCAAAAAGTTATACGGTGTGCCTCAGAATCCCGGGATGGCTTCTGTCAAGGCCTGTTTTTTTTTTCCTCTTTTCCCCAACTCTCGGACTCTTTCTTAGGAGATAACAGCCACCGAAAGATCATGCTGTGCGGGGTATTGGTAAAGGTGTGGGTCTTTGACCTGAGTTAGACTCCAGCTCTGTTGCTCCGCATGGGGCCTTGTGGGAGTTATTTTACGGTTTGGACCTTCACTTCCTTCTCTCAAACTGAGGACATAGTATCTACTTCAACGTGTAGTCATGAAGAATAAGCAGCAGAAATTGCACAGACACCCATGAGAGTTCCTGGCCCTCCTTCAAAGGTTATTCCCTTTATCATCTTGAAATAGTAATTGCTCGTTCAGCCCCTGCCGGGCCAGGTGGGGTTCCTGGGTGTGAGCAGTGAGAACGGTAGAGCCAGGGCGGCTTGTGGGGCATGCCCTTCTAAAGGCAGGGAAATCTGTCAGAGGTGGCCAGTTAACATCCCCACCCGGTGTTCCACCCATCTGGAAAGAACACAGAGTCTGTAAACTTCCCAGTTTACTGGTAGACTGAATTTTGCCTCACAGTCAGCTTATTAAATGTAGCGATTCTCTGGCCCCACTGTGTGACATGTGCTGATGTAATAATAGACCTGGAATTGACCAGAGCATCTGCATGTTTTCCTCCCGTGGGAATTCCTTACACATACCTGGATTAAAGACCACTGGTCTAAATGCTTAAAACTACTTTAAAAAACTATTTGAAAACAGCATAATATCTACTCTGTTTAAATGACATTATGATTAAAACAGTATTGGTGCAAACATGGTAAATTGGCTTATTCTGATATCTCATCTCACCCGATGAATGGGAGTTATGAAGAGTAATCTTAAATGAACTTTTCCATTAGGAATGGAAATTTAGGCCTAGGGCTTTATTATATTTGGTGTTATTTTACTAGCTGCTATTTTTAGGTCAAATCAAATACTTTAAGTTACTTTCTATGTTTAGTTTATGCTTATATCATGAAGTGGCTCATTAGTACAAGAAATCTTAAAAATCACTAATATCTATCTTCTAGGTTTTCTGGGTTTAAAATATTAGGGAGGGATATTTTTGAACCCATTTTTTATAGAAATACAAGATCTTTCCTGTAAAAAAGTGGACTGTTCTGTGTAGCATGTACAAATCATTCAGATATGGAGCCCTTAATTTTTAACAAACCACTTTATTATTTAAGAAACCACTAAATTATCATTTATTAATGAGATTCAGATGTAAAATCAGAGTGCCTCGAATTTTTGGAAATGCCTCATAAACATTCAAATCGAGTATGCTTAAAAAATTCACATGACTCACTAATAATCTTCTGGGATACCGTAGTCAAGTTAATTACATAACATTTTATGAGGCCTGTTCACTCTGTCACATAGTATAAGGTGACAGAGCCCATATTTTCCAAGAGCACCTTATAGCTCTGTTTCTGGTGCTATTCCTGAAAACATACCAGTGGTAAAATAAAGTCATTCAAATAATTTCCAAGGAAATGATAAAATACTGCCTGGGTCTACCGCTATCTAAATTGCTGTCTTAATCAACAGATGTGATTTATTTACAGAAGGCTGGATGGGAGGCACACGCCTCAGGTGAACCCCTGTGAATATTTGTCTGGGTGTCGGGAGGCAGTGAGGGCCCGCAGTGCTGCCTCGCACAGACCTGCGGTCTGTAGACGTGTCACTGGGGTGAGATGACCTCCTCTGATCAAGCGTGCTGCCTCGCCAGCGTGCATGTCCAGAGTGGAGAAGGGCACGGGGCTCTGAGGCATCCCCCGGAGGCAGCAGGGTTCTCTAGAAGTGCTGAGTCCACTTGAACCTTGAGAGAAATGATGAGGCAACATCCCGAAAGCTCCATGTAAATCATTTTAGCCTGAAATTATATAAAAGCAAGCTTAACTAATTACCTCCCTTTTTATACCAGATTCTTTCACTTCAGCAGTCGTAGCTATGGCAGGGCCTGGCATGTGTTTGTATATTTTCCGAGATAAACTCTGCCAAATGCATCTCTCAGTGATGAATGAGTGAGCTTCTTGCTGCATAGCTGTTGATTAAAAGTGAAGGGATAGCTATAGAATGTAGTTAGAGAATTAAATGTGTAGGTCCTCTGACAAAAATCAGGTAATAATGTTAAATCGATGATTAAAATGATGGTTGTGACAGTAAAAATGGTAACAGCACATTGGTTAATAATAGCTTTACACGCATTATTGAATCCCTACAGTGGGCTCTTAAGAATAGCATTATTTCAATCTCCATTTAACAGATGAGGAAACTGAGGCACCGAGGGGTTAGGTAACAAACTCAGAGCCTCAAGGTGGTGGAGCTGGAATCTCAACGGGGGCATGAGATTCATCACCACTGTGGTCTCCTATCAGCCCTTGAATGTGCCTGTTAAGGGTGCTCATCTTTGTGTTGTTTCCAATGGAGTTGTCTTACAGCTAAATCATCAGCAAATGCCATCCAGTTATTTGGGTAAAATAAGAAGTTCTGAGACATATTCTTGCTTCAGCCCATGTGGAAATTATCTAAACCTGACAAAAGAATATTGAAAGCTATGCTTGAAAGCATTAGGATTATATAAATTTGTGTAACCAGGGATCTCTTAACTGATCCTTACCCCCAGAATATCATATTAATCATGGAATAGCCCTGCCTAAATTCTGCTACTTTTTCTTATACAACTTTCATTTGAGATGTACAGAATTGCAGTAGAACATACAGTAATATACCATACATTTTAGAAAGGATGTCCTGTTAGATACTAGGGTCAATAATTTGGGACAAAAAAGAATTGCTTTTCTAAGACATGCCTCCCTCTGCCCACTATGGAGCTCCACAGTAAGGAGAGCCTTCCTGGAGCTTATTTAGATATAAAAGTTTTCCCTGATGTTTTGCTTTAAGTGCATACAAGCTGCAGTAATAGGGTAGCTTGAGATCCACAGAGCTAGATGCAAAAAGTAATCCTGCAAGGTGCCAAATGAGATTTGGCTTCCTCAGACTTCTGTGTGTGGGTAAAATTTTTCTAGGAATCTGGGCTGATGACTGGAAGAGAAAGCCAGTTTGAAGAGGTGATCATGGTGGGTTTATTATGGCCAGTATTGGGAAGGCAGATTTCAGCACACAGAGAAACTGAGTGCATTGATCACTGTAGAGGAGAAGCAACATGGTGTGCTTAGACTTATCACAAGTCTAGACAGGTATCTTTGAGACAGCTCTCCAGGGGTTAAATGTGAGGACAGACCAATTCCCACTCAGTCTCAGTAATGGGGAGTAGATGCTGTGGGATTCGCTCATCCACTCCGCCCACTGCTTCATTTGTTAAGTCACCTCTTCACTCTTTAGACTTGATTTTATTGCAAAAAGGATTGGAGATGGCTAAAACTTCTGTCAGATGTAGGGGAGCATTACTGGTTCTGATATATTAAGATGGTTGTCACTATCACTACACATTTGATCCTTTCAGTCCCTGGAATCTCTTAAAACTGTTTATTCCCATAAAACCTTCATTTAGATTTTCAAAATATAATTAAGTGAGCATTTCCTTAAAAAAAGTGACACACAAGATCATGACCCTGTAAGTGTGATCATTGTGTCGGCCACCAGGGAGTTCCCAGGCAACCGGCTGGAGATGACGCCAGTCCTGTTGGAAGTGGCCGCGTCTTCCTCAGTGATGACCAGAGTCACAGAGCACCAGTCTGGTGCTGTCTGACACTGCGTATCCATCTCTGTGGATTTATTACCCTCTGTCTTAGCTCGGGCAGCCGTGGCAAAGTACCACAGACAGAAAAATGTCTGTGGCTTAAACAACAAATAAATATTTCTCACCATTCTGGGGGCAAGAAGTCCAAGGCAGTTTGGTTTCTCCTGAGGCCTCTTTCCTTGGCTTGCACACGGCTGTGTTCTCTCTGTGTGCACAGATGGCTTCTCCCATGTGCATGTGCATCCCTGGTGTCTGTGTGTGTGTCCAAATCTCCTTTATAAGGACACCAGTTATACTGGGTCAGGACCCACCCTAATGGACTCATTTGATTTAATCATCTCTTCAAAACCTTATCTCCAAATAAGTGATATTCCCTGTGGCTGACGTTTAGGACTTCAACATACAAATTTTGAGAAGATGTAGCTCAGCCCATAATTCCTAGTCTGCTTAGTTTGACAAATTTTGCTTGAAAACAAACAAAAACTTGGTATCCAGGAATCAGTATGATAAGCGACAAAATAGGTGGCTTATGGTGAAATATGGATATATGTCACATGCCTAATATTTATGTTATCGCAGTGCATCATTTCCCTTTTTCCCCTCCCCAGTGTTGGTGTTTCTAGATCAAAAGACGTCCCACCATTTGGCCCACCAATTCCCAAAGGTGTAACTTTTCCAAAGTCAGCAGTATTTCGGGACTTCCTTTTAGCCAAAGTAATCAATGCAGAAAATGCAGCCCATAAATCGGAGAAGTTTCGAGCAATGGCCACTCGAACGCGGCAAGAGTACTTGAAGGATCTGGCAGAGAACTTTGTCACGGCCGCCACTGTGGACACCTCCGTGAGATTCAGCTTCATCACGCTGGGTGCCAGGAAGAAGGAGAAAGTAAAGCCAAGGAAGGACGCCCATCTGTTCAGCGTTGGCGCAGTCATGTGGCATGTCATAGCACGGGACTTCGGCCAGTCTGCTGACATCGAATGTCTGCTTGGGATTTCCAACGAGTTCGTAATGCTGATTGAAAAGGTTTCCAAGAACGTCGTGTTTAACTGTTCCTGCAGGGATGTCATTGGGTGGACATCTGGATTAATGAGTATCAAAGTGTTTTATGAAAGAGGAGAATGTATCCTTCTGTCCAACGTGGATAACTGCACTGAAGATGTCAGGGAAATCGTTCAGCGACTCGGAGTAAGTGCCAGTTTTGTATTTCCCACCATCCATACGTGTTCAGTCCCAGATTCATAACATATTCCACTGTGGGAATTCTATCATGATTATGGCACCCAGGGAATGGATTACTATTTCTTGTGGCTACAGAGATTCACTTGAAATGCTGTGTCCTTTTAAATAGTTGCTCAATACATGAGGAAGGGAGATGCACCTGTTACAAATTGATTGGTAAGGAAAAGTTAAGCCAACTTTCAAAAAGGAGCATGGGGATATAGTTTTATAGTACTTAAGGAAAATCAGGAGAATTGTCTAGCTATTGTGTCTGTTTGTAGAGAATTTTGAGACAGTACCTTCCCAGAGGGGAAGTAACAGGCATAGAACTGCTGCTGACCATATGAATGAGTTAAGTCCTCTTTGCAGCTTCAACTCTGTGCATGTTTATACAGCAGGTATTTTTGTTTAGTCTGCCAGATTAAATATGTGCTTGATCTTCCAGCCAGTTTCTTAGGGAGGTGTTATAGAATTACCCTTTAAGTTAGACAAAAAAGAACCAGTCGTAAATGAGAATTTTTTTAAATACTACTTTTAGTACAAAACCCCTAAGTCATGCCCATGGTGTTACACAGTTGTATTTCTGTTCCTGATTTTAACAAAGATAGTGGTTTTAGCTTGAGTATATACAGTAGAGTTTATAAGAATAAATCAAATATAAGAACAGAACATGCTTTGACAAAAGAATTTCTCATGTATAAATCTTCTGCCAAGGGGATGTATATTTCATTAATAAGAGAAGAGACTTAGTCAATAATGGCTCATGAGATAAGGAGATATATCCATTTCCTGCCCCCTTTCCTCCCACCAAGTTTAAACGTCTCCTTTGTCATTTGAAACCATGTGTTAGAGGCAATACAATCAAGTCAGTATCTGCTAGCCTTGCAGAAATAATTTCATTATTTGCAGACACTATTTATAGGAAAAGGCCTTAGTGTGTTCAACAGTATTATTAGCAGGTGTATGTGTGCAAACAGAGATGTAATTTGGGGATGATTGAGTATGTGATTATCTAGAGAATTGGGTTATCCTTGTGAGCCTCAGGACCCACTGTGTTTTGAGAAATAATGGCAGAAATTTCACTGAGTTTCATCCCAATCTGTGCTTCCAAAAATACATCACAAACAAGGGCCACCCTGCCAAGCACCAAACCTGACACGCACGGATCTTTATGTACTCGCGGTTCCATGGCCCCTGCCTCCCACCATCTTCCTAAAAAGATGACCAAGGGGCCTGATGTCCTGATTATATCTGAGGACATACATTCTGTTTCTGGATGACTTGCAGCAGGAGTACTGGAAACAAACCACCCCAAAGAGTGTTGAGGGGTTAGAGCATGAGGCTGATTCGGGGCAGCCTCAACGGAGACGGGAAGAAGGGCGATGTAGGTGTAGCGCAGACGGTGGAGGTGGGAGCTGGTCGGCAGAGGGCAGTGCCTGCGGTATGGTGGTGGGAAGTGGGAGTAAAGGGGTCTGTTACGCAGGTGCAGATGCAGTGAGGGAATGAGGGCCCATGCCCACGGGGACAGGCAGGGCAGCTTCACGGGTGTGCGGCCACACAGGGACCCGCTCTAGGCCAGAGGCTCTGCTGCCATCTTGGAATTCCGAATAACTTTTGACTAAGGGGTCCTCATTTTATTTTGTGCTGGGCCCCAGGAATTACATAGCCAGTCCTGGGTACATACACAGGAAGCCACCACTTTTGTGTGATAATTGAGCCCATATAAGTATGTGAGGGACTCCAGATAAATGGAGAACATGATCCTTCAGTCTTCATGAATGTTAAGAAGCAAGGAACAGAAGAGATAAACAGCAAAGAGCAAAAGCAGGGGAGGTGGCCTGTGGTTGGAAACGAGCAGAGACAGGATGCATAGGGCCCGGGGAAGCCCTGCTGTCGCCTGACGCACGGGTGTGCCTTTCCTCTGGACGCTGCCTTTGTGTTTGAGAGAAGGCAGGGCACATGTCATATGCAGTCTTCCAGTAGGACAGCTTAGTTGAAATAAAGTTGAAAAAGAAGTGAAGGAAAAATTTATTCAGGTTGTACATATTATAAAAGTACTTTTTCAACAGTTTTAAATCATTACAGTTCATAACTTTGGAAGCTGCAGTCTTTCAGAACTTCTGCACTAATTCAGACCAGCAATCCCTTTCCTCACTTTTCTAAGCCCCAAACTGTCCCAGGTGTTTGGCAGTTGTGTGCGTCTGTGGTGATGACCACGGAAACGTCAGGCACGGTGGGGGTGCCCTGAGCCAGCCCCGGGCCCATAGCCCTACTGACAGCCATGGGTTTCAGAAAGAAGAACCAGTGTATCCAGCGCGTTTCATGGAAGTGGAGCATTTATTAAGTGGAAACTTCATACGTTAGCTCTGAGCTGTGGGGGATGCAGGTATGACCACCTCACACCTCTAAGTTCCCCACAGATAAGTGATGCCCTTGTCATCCTGGCATTAATGAGCTGGTGCTTTCCTGTCAGTGAGTGTAAGCTGTACCCAGCAAGCACCTCTCAGGGCCATTAACTCAGTGCAGGTGCTTCAGTGCACCGACTAGGGGCAACCCACCTGCCTTCTTCCACGTCCTTTTGGTGGTAGTTCTCGAGACTCCTTCCCGGGGAGGTGAGAGCACAGAGGCTGCTACCACCTGGGTTGCACTGGCCCCCAAGGGATAGCGGACGAAGGAGGGGCAGCCCGCAGGCCCAGAAGGTCCCTGCTGCTGGAGGAGCCTGTCCCCACTCCGCCCCTGTCAGCGGATGCCAAGGAGTCGGGCTGGCCAGCCCCCGTTTGGGCTGAACATTCTTCACCACGCAGGCAGCCAGGCCGGTCAGTCCACAGGAGGGATCCTGGAGGACAGACAGGATGTCCCCAGTGCCAGGCTGAGAGAGCACATACATGCTTCCCAACCCTCAGACTTCTAGCCACTGCCACTGAGTTTTGGCTTAGAAGTGCAGTGGGCCATTTTTAAGTTAGTAAAATTGTCTGGTATGTTTTAACAGTTGATGGGCGCAACTTGTAACGGTTTCAAGAGTCCTGGCATTACTTCCATTGCTACAGTCCGTTTGAACAGTGGGATTTATATGTAAGAGCCCAGTCAGTTGACATAAGGAAAGAGAAGCAGGGATTATCTGAGCCCACCATAGGCTCACAGGCTCTGGGTCAGTGCCAGCTAAGAATGAGGAGGACTCTGGTAAAAGTGAATTTGCCTTTGGAGAATGAAACATTTGCTTTTGTTGTTTTCTTTGCACCTGATGCTGTGGTTAATTGTGGTGGACCCTGGACTGAAGTGGGTCCTTCTCTCATGTGGAGAGGAGGAGGAAAGGGCCGCGAAGGCTGAGGACGGAGGGAAGGGCACAGAAGCCTGTGTGCACCTGAGCCCAGGCTCCACAGCCACCTCGCTAACGGTCTCCTTGCCCCTCAGATAGTGACGAGAGGCTGCGAGACTGTGGAAATGACGCTGAGGAGGAACGGGCTGGGCCAGCTTGGCTTCCATGTGAATTTTGAAGGAATCGTTGCTGACGTGGAACCTTTCGGCTTTGCATGGAAGGCTGGCCTTCGCCAAGGGAGCCGCCTCGTGGAGATCTGCAAAGTGGCCGTGGCCACGCTGACCCACGAGCAGATGATCGACCTGCTGCGGACCTCTGTGACGGTGAAGGTGGTCATCATCCAGCCCCACGAAGACGGCTCCCCCCGGAGGTAAGGCACAGGGGCCCTACACGCGGCGCCCCCCTCCGTGGCCTCGGCAGCAGGTGATGTCCTCGTGACATCACTCACAGGGGCGTCTTCGGCCAAAGTTGTTTAGACCATTAGAGCAATTTAAAAAGTGCCTTAAAAGCATTAGTGTATTATAAATGATAGATTGTACTTTTCTAAGTCATCTGATAGGACAATGACCATGTAAAAACTGAGATATTACAAACTAAGGAGTAGAGAACCTGCTTGGTTCACCTGGACCACTGAGACATATGTCCGAGAGGAAATGGTCTTTGTTATAGCCCAGCCCTTAGCAAATTGAATATTCTTCTCTGCGCGGCTGCAATTCCTCTCCATAGCGTGAAGTCACTGACCATTCAGAGGACATAAAGGATCAATATGGAATAGTGGAACGTCACACATGCTCTATGTGGGGACTTCTCCACTCTGCTTGAACTGGTTCGGCACAGTCTCCTAAGCTGTCACGGGACAGGTGCGCAGAGAAGTGGCTGGATGCAGAAAGCTCAGAGGTGACGGGTGGAGGGTAGGAGTAAGAAAGGGATGAGAAGGTGACACTGTTCCGTGTTGATAGAAAATTATCATGCCTGACATCAAGAAAATATTAGGCCGAAAGGAGAACGAATACTAATCAAGAGCAAGTCGCCCCTCTGGCTGCGGCCCGGAGTGTGGTGCAGAGCATCTGGTGGAGAAGCTAGAGGACATTCTCACTCCATGTCTAAGGCAGTTCCTACATGGGGGCCGCTAAAGGCTCTGGCTTTTGAAGAGGCCAAGCATGCTTAGAATCCAGGCTTAGCAGTGTGACCTTGGGTAATCACATGCTCTCTCTAAGCCTCATTTCATGTCTGTCTGTATGATGGGGACTATAGTGTAACCTACTTCATACTGTTTTTATGATGCTTAAGTAAGGTGATATATGTAAAACATGTAGCGCTTTCTGACATAATGAACACACGTTTTAGTTAAAAAAAAACTTAGGATATTGATTCAAATTTTTTATGCTCTGAAAGAAATTCTTATCATTCCAAGACAGCAAGATTACTATGCCCACTTTTGGACTTATTTCTGCAGTCAGTGGAGCCATTCTTTATACCTTTTCCACCTCCTTTCTCCAGCCTCTAAGCCAGTGCTGTCCAAGAGCGCTCTCTGGGACAGTATGTCTTCTGTCTGTACTGTCTAGAACAGTCACCACTAGCCACATGTGACTCTTATGCACTTGAAATGTGGTTATTGCGACTGAGAAGATGAATGTTTCATTTCGATTAACTAGGATTTAATTAGCCACAGGTGGTTAGTGGCTGCCTGCCTGATTGAATAGATCCGTTCTCAACCACGATTTTTTTCTTAGAAAACAAGCCAGTGCTATACTACCTTCCTCTCTGGTTAACATGGAGAATTTGCAACAGTCTTCTTCTATTCGTTATCTTGCCATTTGTTCCCTGCCTGACTTTCCTGTGGCCTTGTTTTCTATATCTGCCCAACAGGTTTGCAAAGTAATGTTTTACCAAGCTGAAATTTCTCTGGAGAGTAGCAGCCCACGGAGATCACCAGGATGTTCCTTGTTGCCTTGCCAGATTCTAATCCATTCTCTCCCAAGAGTCCTGTGAATCCCACATAGTGGGATGAGTACAAAGCAATCAAAGTATTTTATTAAAAAGGGGGCTTGGAAACAACGGAAGTAAATCCTTTGAGGCTAAAATACTGTGTTAAGCGAAAGTCCTTTCAAATAAATTTTAAGCCAGTTGTTAGAAATTTTTCCATATAGTAAGGTTTTTTTCTTCCTTTGGTAGAAATGCAGCCTTATAAATCTTACAGTGGGTCTCAAGTCTTTTAATCTGTTTTAGGGGTTGATTATTGCTATAGAATTAGACAAAAATGTTACCATATTCTCTCTTTGGATTAAAAAAAACATGTCTTGCCTGTTTTTAGTTTTGGCCTTCTGTTGCTCAGAAAATTTTTTAGGCTTTCAGGAGATCTGGTTAATAAATATGTTAAAGTTATCATTATGTTTGGTATTTAGAACATATGATTTAGAAGAATAGAGTTTCCTAAGAAATGCTAAATTGTTTTTCAGCCAAAACAAATAAACAAAAACTACCGTTAAAAGTTCTGGCTGTTATTTTTCTATCCAAAGACAAGTTATCTGCCTTGGTCTGCATGTAATTAATTCTTTGTTTGCTTTAAATGCAAATTCTCTTATTGAAGCTATTTAAGATACTTAGAGATTTTGCCTTTGTTTCCTCCGAGTCTCATTACTGTCGTTCCCTGAAGATACAGATTTTTTTTCCTGATTAATCTGAAATAGCTGTCCCCTATATTTTAACTTCAGCCAGAACTAGGAGTAGCTATTTGCCTGGCAGGAACACACCACAGTTGCCATGCCTATTACCTACTTTATGCCTGTCATGAACGTTTTAAACCTAGAACATGTCGTTTAAAATTCCTTCAATTCAGCCTTCCAGTTTTCTGTGAATTTGAATTTGTAAATGTTTACATCCATATTTTTGTTGGTTTGGATTCGCCTTCTGCCCGTGTCTGTCTAGGTGTCCCAACAAGAGTACTGGCTGTTGTCAGGCAGCTTCATGTAACAAGAAGTTGTTATCCTGGCAGTAACAGTCCTTTGCTTTAGACTGCGGTAAGGGTATGGAACGTCACTTGAATCTCATCCATACTCCTAGCCAGTTTAGCCTTCTGCATTATTGGATTTTTTTAAGATGTTGTAGAGGACGGCCTCAATAGGTAAATGGGTAGCACTTGAGTCATGTTAAAAACTAAAATACAAATAAAAATGACATATCACTTGGTACCATGACTCCTTTAGTGAAATATACAAAGATAAATCTCAAGCTCAAACTACACATTTGATGTGTAACTTGGAAAAGTACCCCTTTAAGAACCCATTGTTCTTAGTGCTTGGAAAGGAGGGGGCAAAAAGAAAACATTCATTTAAATGATCATATTGGGTGTGTGTGTATTTTTCATTGAAGTTGTCTTTAATGTAAGAGTCAATCAGTCTACAGAAATAGCCAAATTAATGAAATGCGAGGCATTTCAGTCTTCATAAATATTGTGAGTAGTAGAATGAAAAACGAACGCTGCAATTCATTTTTGCCATTTATTAGCTTGATTTTTGTCCTTCAGGGTATCAGTGAGAAATAATTCTCCTGGGAGTCCATCTGCTCCTATCAGCAGTAGGACAGGCCTGTCATTTAATAAACTCACTTCTAGTTGTCCTCAGGTCAGAAGGTGTTTGCTTATGACTCAGAAACTGCTGGATTAAGTGAAGTCTTTAGTTGGGACAGTATTCATCAAAAGCTTTCCTGCTTTTTGAAGTCCCACATCTCAAGGGTGATAAATTCAGCAATCCCTCAGATGGAAAGGAAGGCTGAACCGTTTTTCTTTTTCTTTGTGAAGTTCCAGAGAATGTGGAGCAGAGAGGATTCCCTTTGGGAATGCTTATTAGCTGATCTCATGCTGGGATTGGATGGGGAGTGAATTCATATCATATAGATTGGGAAAGAATGGCAAGAAGCAGTTAGGGAATAGCGCTCTTCAAATGGAAATGAGGTTCTTAAAGGGAGCGAGGGTCAGTCCCAAGCAGACAGACTCTGTGACAAAGATGGAGACTCTTAATTAAGCACTTCCTTTTTTGCGAGGTTTTGTGAGGGATAGCGTGGCCCAGCCTCTAGCCTTCAGAGGTGACTGACATTCTATCAATGTCATTTTAAGGAAAGCACATTAATTTAAAAGGCTGATGTAAAGGAGGTAACTCATCAGAATTATGCATGAGTTGTTACACAATGTGAGTGATTTAGTAAATATGTCCAATAAAAGTGGAAATGGAATTCTTTGCTGTGGTGCATCTGTTTTGTGTGATTTTTCATACTTCTTGTTTACATACCGCCTAAGACATATTTTTCTGTATAGTGCAGAACAGTGGGAATTATGTCATGAATCTAAACTGATGTTCTCTCATCATTCTATAAAATTGGAATTTTATGTTCTTGGCCTCTGTTCTGATGCCCATTGCGTGATGATCCAACTCCCTGAAGTATGCAGAGGAGGATGTGGAAGTAGAAGTAGGAAGGAAAACTCAACTGTGGGACCTCCGGGAAGACGGCGGCGTGAGCAGGGCGGCGGAAATCTCCTCCCAAAACCATACATATCTATGAAAATAAGGCAAATACAACTATTCCTAAAAGAGAGACCAGAATACACAGGAAAACGCACAGCGTGCAGCTACACCTGAGAGGATGCGGCACCCCGCGAGGCGGGTAAGATACGGAGCCGCAACCTGGCGGGACCCGAGCACTCACCCACCCCAGCGCACTGGCGGGAGGAGAGGATTCAGAGCCGGGAGGGAGTGGAAGTACAGGCCCACGAAATAACCAGCCCCTGTGATCTGCGCGGGGAGCGCTGACACACATCGTGCGGTGTAGCGGAGATTGGAGAGACAGACGTGCAGGATCTGAGTGGGGAACGCGCCAGGGTGCTTGCAGCCAACTCCCGGGAAGGAAAAAAAAGAAAAGAAAAGAAAAGCGCGTGCTTTTTTCACTGGTCTTAAAGAGACAGAAGCCCAGCGGAGGACCGCATCGCCCCGGCACACTCAGCCCAGCAGGCTGGGAGTCCTGGGGAGTTTCGGACCCCTTAGCTGGCGACTGGGAAAGGGTGGCCGCACTTAGACTTCCCACAGAGATCAACAGCCTCCCATTCGTTCCCACCCTGGCCAGAGCTATAAAGGGCCCTGCAGAGCAGTGTGGCCATGGCTGTGGAATAGTGGAGCAACACCGCCACCTACAGCATCCCCACAGAATCCAATCCCGGTGGCCGTTTTTTTTGTTCTGTTTTGTTTTTTTTCTTTTTTCTTTTTTCTTCTCTTTCTTTTTTTTCTTTTGTTTCTTTTTTTTTCTTCTTTCTTTCTTTTTTTTTCTTTTTAAAGTCTTCAAGAGCCCAGCTGACATACGTGGCAACTACCAGCAACCACTTCTGTAGCCATGAAAAGTCAGAGGAATATGGTCCAGACTAAGATCAACCAGACAACACCCAGAGACGGAGCCTGAAGGGATGGAAACGCACAGTCTTCCTGAAAAAGAATTCAGAATAAAAGTCATAACCATGCTGACGGATCTACAGAGAAATGTGCAAGAGCTGAGGGAGGAAGTGAGGGAAGTGAGGAAATACAATGCAGAAATCAGACAAGCAATCGACAGGCTTAACAACAGACTGGATGAGATGCAAGAGACTGTTAATGGAATAGAAATCAGAGAATGGGAATACAGAGAAGCTGAGGCAGAGAGTGATAAAAGGATCTCTAGGAATCAAAGAATATTAAGAGAACTGTGTGACCAATCCAAATTCACATTATAGGAACAATATTCGCATTATAGAACTACCAGAAGAAGAAGTTGAAAAAGGGATAGAAAGTGTCTTTGAAGAAATAATTGCTGAAAACTTTCCCACGCTGGGGAAGGAAATAGTCTTGCAGTCCACGGAAGCCCACAGATCTCCCAACACAAGGGACCCAAGGAAGACAACACCAAGACACATAATAATTAAAATGGCAAAGATCAAAGATAAAGACAGAGTATTAAAGGCAGCTAGAGAGAGAAAAAAGATCACCTACAAAGGAAACCCATCAGACTATCATCAGACTTCTCAACACAAACCTCACAGGCCAGAAGAGAATAGCATGATATATTTAACATAATGAAACAGAAGAGCCTCAAACCAAGAATATTGTATCCAGCAGGATTATCATTTAAATATGACAGAGGGATTAAACAATTTCCAGGCAAACGAAAGTTGAGAGAGTTTGCCTCTCATAAACCACCACTGCAGGATATCTTAAACAGACTGCTCTAGAGGGAAGCACCCCTAAGGATAAAATGATGTCACCAGAGAAAATAAAATCATAGCAAAGAAAGCAGACCATCCAAATAACTAACTAAAGGCAAAGAATAAAACACCTAGTATGTAAAGAATGGAGGATGAAGAATAAGAAGGGAGAGAAATAAAGAAACATCAGACGGTGTTTACAATAACTTAAAAAGAAAGTTAACTAGATTATTAGATAGTAAAAAAGCAACCCTTGAACCTTTGGTAACCACGAATCTAAAGCCAGCAATGGCAATAAGTACATATCTATCGATAATCACCCTACATGTAAATGGACTGAATGCACCAATCAAAAGACACAGAGTAATAGAATGGATAAAAAAGCAAGACCCATCTATATACTGCTTACAAGAGACTCACCTGAAACCCAAAGATATACACAGACTAAAAGTGAAGGGATGGAAAACGATATTTCATGCAAACAACAAAGAGAAAAAAGCAGGTGTTGCAGTACTTGTATCAGACAAAATAGACTTCAAAATGAAGAAAGTAGCAAGAGATAAAGAAGGACATTACAAAATGATAAAGGGGTCAGTCAAATAAGAAAATATAACTATTATAAATATATATGCACCCAACACAGGAGCACCGGCATATGTGAAACAAATACTAACAGAATTAAAGGAGGAAATAGAATACAATGCATTCATTTTAGGAGACTTGAACACACCACCCACTCCAAAGGACAAATGAACCAGACAGAGAATAAGTAAAGACACAGAGGACTAAACAACACACTAGAACAGATGGACCTAACAGACATCTACAGAACTCTGCACCCAAAAGCAGCAAGATACACATTCTTCTCAAGTGCACAAGGAACATTTTCCAGAATAGACCACATACTAGGCCACAAAAAGAACCTCAGTAAATTCAAAAATATTGAAATCCTACCAACCAACTTCTCAGATCACAAAGGTATAAAACTAGAAATAAATTTTAGAAAGAAATCAAAAAGGCTCATAAATACATGGAGACTTAACAACATTCTCCTAATGAATCAATGGGTTAACGACCAAATCAAAACAAAAATCAAAGAATATATGGACACTAATGACAACAACAACACAAAGCCACAACTTCTTTAGGAAGCAGCAAAGGCAGTTCTAAGAGGAAAGTATATTGCAATCCAGGCCTGTTTAAAGAAAGAAGAACATTCCCAAATGAATAGTCTAAAGACACTATTACTGAAATTGGAAAAAGAAGAACAAATGAGACACAAAGTCCCCAGAAAGAGGGACATAATAAGATCAGAGAAGAAATAAATAAAATTGAGAAGAATAAAACAATAGAAAAAATCAATTAAACCAAGAGCTGGTTCTTTGAAAAAATTAACAAAATAGATAAACCCCTAGCCAGACTCATTAAGAGAAAAAGAGAATCTACACACATAAACAGAATCAGAAATGAGAAAGGAAAAATAATGACGGACCCCACAGAAATACAAAGAATTATAAAAGAATATTATGAGCATCTATATGCTAACAAGCTGCAAAACATAGACAAAATGGACAACTTCTTAGAAAAATACAACCTTCCAAGACTGACCAAGCAAGAAACAGAAAAACTAAACAGACCAATCACCAGCAACGAAATTGAATCGGTAATCAAAAAACTACCCAAGAACAAAACCCCTGGACCAGATGGATTCACCTCTGAATTCTACCAGACATATAGAGAAGAAATAACACCCATTCTCCTTAAAGTTTTCCAAAAAGTAGAAGAGGAGGGAATACTTCCAAACTCTTTCTATGAAGCCAACATCCCTCTAATGGGATGTTACCAAAACCGGGCAAAGACCTCACCAAAAAAGAAAATTGCAGACCAATATCCCTGATGAACGTAGATGCAAAAATACTCAACAAAAAATTAGCAAACCGAATTAAAAAATACATCAAGAGGATCATACACCATGATCAAGTGGGATTCATCCCAGGGATGCAAGGACATTCGAAAATCCATCAACATCATCCACCACATCAACAAAAAGAAGAACAAAAACCACATAATCATCTCCATAGATGCTGAAAAAGCATCGGACAAAATTCAGCATCCACTCATGATTAAAACTCTCAACATAATGGGTATAGACGGCAAATACCTGAACATCATAAAGGCCCTATATGACAAACCCACAGCTAACATCATACTTAACAGCGAGACGCTGAAAGCTTCTCATCTAAGATCGGGAACAAGACAGGGATGCCCACTCTCTCCACGGTTATTCAACATAGTACTGGAGGTCTTAGCCATAGCAATCAGACAAAACAAAGACATACAAGGCATCCAGATTGGTAAAGAAGAAGTCAAATTGTCACTATTTGCAGATGACATGATATTGTACATAAAAAACCCTAAAGACTCCACTCCAAAACTACTAGAACTAATATCTGAATTCAGCAAAGTTGCAGGATACAAAATTAACAAACAGAAATCTGTTTCTTTCCTATACACTAATGATGAACTAACAGAAAGCAAAATCAGAAAAACAATTCCATTCACAATTGCATCAAAAAGAATAAAATACCTAGGAATAAAGCTAACGAAGGAAGTGAAAGACCTGTACTCTGAAAACTACAAGACACTCCTAAGAGAAATTAAAGAGGACACTAACAAATGGAAATGCATCCCGTGCTCTTGGCTAGGAAGAATAAATATTGTCAAACTGGCTATACTACCTAAAGCAATCTACAGATTCAACGCAATCCCTATCAAACTACCAACAGCTTTCTTCAATGAACTCAAACAAATAATTCTAAAATTCATATGGAACCACAAAACACCCCGAATAGCCAAAGCAGTCCTGAGAAGGAGGAATAAAACAGGGGGAATTACACTCCCTGACTTCAAGCTCTACTACAAAGCCACAGTAATCAAGACAGTTTGGTATTGGCACAAAAACAGACCCACAGACAGTGGAACAGAATAGAAAATCCAAACATTAACCCAAACACCTACAGTCAATTAATATTTGATAAAGGATCCTTGGATATACAATGCGGAGATGACAGCCTCTTCAGCAGCTGGTGTTGGAAAAACTGGACAGCTACATGTAAGAGAATGAAACTGTACTACTGTCTAGCTCCATACACAAAGGTAAACTCAAGGTGGATCAAAGACCTGAATGTAAGTCATGAAACCATAAAACTCTTAGAAAAAAACATAGGCAAAAATCTCTTGGACATAAGCATGAGCGACCTCTTCATGAACATATCTCCCCAGGCAAGGGAAACAAAAGCAAAAATGAACAAGTGGGACTATATCAAGCTGAAAAGCTTCTGTACAGCAAAGGACACCATCAGTAGAACAAAAAGAGATCCTACAGTATGGGAGAATATATTCATAAATGACATATCTGATAAGAGGTTGACATCCAAAATATATAAAGAACTCACGCACCTTAACAAACAAAAAGCAAATAATCCAATTAAGAAATGTGCAGAGGACATGAATAGACACTTCTCTAAAGAAGAAATTCAGATGGCCAACAGGCACATAAAAAGATGCTCCACATTGCTAATCATCAGAGAAATGCAGATTAAAACCACAATGAGATATCACCTCACACCAGTGAGGATGGCCAGCATCCAAAACACAAACAACAACAAATGTTGGTGAGGATGTGGAGAAAAGGGAACCCTCCTACACTGCTGGTGGGAATGCAAATTAGTTCAACCATTGTAGAAAGCAGTATGGAAGTTCCTCAAAAAACTCAAAATAGAAATACCATTTGACCCAGGAGTTCCACTCCTAGGAATTTACCCTAAGACTGCAGCAGCCCAGTTTGAAAAAGACGTATGCAACCCTATGTTTATCACAGCCCTATTTACAATAGCCAAGGAATGGAAGCAACCTAAGTGTTCATCAGTAGATGAATGGATAAAGAAGATGTGGAACATATACACAATGGAATATTGTTTAGCCATAAGAAGAAGACAAATCCTACCATTTGCAACGACATGGATGGAGCTAGGGGGTATTATGCTCAGTGAAATAAACCAAGTGGAAAAAGACAAGTATCAAATGATTTCACTCATATGTGGAGTATAAGAACAAAGAAAAAAAACTGAAGGAACAAACAGCAGCAGACTCACAGAACCGAAGAACGGACTAACAGTTACCAAAGGGGAAGGGACTGGGGAAGATGGGTGGGAAAGGAGGGATAAGGGGGAAAAGGGGCATTATGACTAGCAGATGTAATGTTAGGGGGGCACGGGGAGGGCTGTACAACTCAGAGAAGACAAGTAGTGATTCTATAGCATCTCACTCGCTGATGGACAGTGACTGTAATGGGGTAGGTGG
This sequence comes from Phataginus tricuspis, assembly GCA_029783875.1. NCBI lineage: Eukaryota > Metazoa > Chordata > Mammalia > Pholidota > Manidae > Phataginus > Phataginus tricuspis. The sequence continues at coordinate 3,816,911 of JAQQAC010023241.1, forward strand.
GGGGGACCTGATGAAGGGGGTAGTTTAATAACCATAATATTGCACATGTAACTGTAGATTAATGATACAAAAATAAATTATAAAAAAATAATAATAATCCAAAAAATAAGTTAGGTTCCTTGGTGCCTTGGATGTGGCAGCCAAAAGTGTGGAGGTGGGATGAAGCTCAAAGCTTTGAGACCTAAACTTCATATAGATGATTCTTGCTTTTTATCCATTCTGTTATTCTGTCTTTTGATTGGTGCATACAGTCCATTTACGTGTAGGGTGATTATTGATAGATATGGACTTATTGCCATTCGTGGCTTTGATTCGTGGTTACCAAAGGTTCAAGGGTTGCTTCTTTACTATCTGAGAATCTAACTTAACTTTCTTGTTAAGTTATTGTGAACGCCATCTGATGTGTCTTTATCTCTCCCTTCCTATTCTTCCTCCTCCTTTCTTTATATATTAGGTGTATTATTCTTTGCCTTTAGTTAGTATTTGGATGGTCTGCTTTCTTTGCTATGATTTTATTTTCTCTGGTGATATCTTTTTATCCTTAGGGGTGCTTCCCTCTAGAGCAGTCCGTTTAAGATATCCTGTAGTGGTGGTTTATGAGAGGCAAACTCAACTTTCATTTACCTGGAAATTGTTTAATCCCTCTGTCATATTTAAATGATAATCCTGCTGGATACAATATTCTTGGTTTGATGCCCTTCTGTTTCATTACGTTAAATATATCATGCCATTCTCCTCTGGCCTGTAAGGTTTCTAGAGAAGTCTGATGACGGTCTGATGGGTTTTCCTTTGTAGGTGATCTTTTTTCTCTCTCTAGCTGCCTTTAATACTCTGTCTTTATCTTTGATCTTTGCCATTTTAATTATTATGTGTCTTGGTGTTGTCTTCCTTGGGTCCCTTATGTTGGGAGATCTGTGGGCTTCCATGGACTGGGAGACTATTTCCTTCCCCAGCGTGGGAAAGTTTTCAGCAATTATTTCTTCAAAGACACTTTCTATCCCTTTTTCTCTCTCTTCTTCCTCTGGTACTCCTATAATGCAAATATTGTTCCATTTGGATTGGTCACACAATTCTCTTAATATTCTTTGATTCCTAGAGATCCTTTTATCTCTCTCTGCCTCAGCTTCTCTGTATTCCTGTTCTCTGTTTTCTATTCCATTAACAGTCTCTTGCATCTCATCCAGTCTGCTGTTAAGCCCGTCGATCGGTTGTCTGATTTCTGCATTGTCTTTCCTCACTTCCCTCACTTCCTCCCTCAGCTCTTGCACATTTCTCTGTAGATCCATCAGCATGGTTATGACTTTTATTCTGAATTCTTTTTCAGGAAGACTGTGCGTTTCCATCCCTTCAGGCTCCCTCTCTGGGTGTTGTCTGGTTGATCTTAGTCTGGATCATATTCCTCTGTCTTTTCATGGCTATAGAAGTGTTTGTTCGTAGTTGCCACGTATGTCAGCTGGGCTCTTGAAGACTTTAAAAAGAAAAAAAAAGAAGGAGAAAAAAGAAAAATAAAGAATAAAAAAAGAAAAAAGAAAAAAAAAGAAAGAGAAAGAGAAGGAAAAAACAAAAAACAAGAAACAAACAAACAAAAAGAACGCCTACCGGGAGTGGATTCTGTGGGGATGCTTTAGGTGGCGCTGTTGCTCCACTATTCCAGAGCTGTTGTTGCGCTGCTCTACAGTGCCCTTTATAGCTCTGGCCAGGGTGGGAACGAATGGGAGGCTGTTAATCTCTGTGGGAAGTCTAAGTGCGGCCACCCTTTCCCAGTCATCAGCTAAGGTGTCCAGAACTCCCCAGGACTCCCAGCCTGCTGGGCTGAGTGTGCCGGGGCGATCCGGCCCCTCCGCTGGGCTTCTGTCTCTTTAAGACCGCTGAAGAAATCGTGCGCTTTTCTTTTTTTTTTTTTTTCTGCCTGGGAGTCGGCTGCAAGGACCCGGGTGTGTTCCCCGCTCAGATCCTGCACCCTCTGCCTCTCCAATCTCCACTACACCACACGATGTGTGTTAGTGCTCCTGGCGCCGATCACCGGGGCTGGTTATTTCACGGGCCTGTACTTCCACTCCCTCCCGGTTCTGAATCCTCTCCTCCTGCCGGTGCACTGGGGTGGGGGAGTGCTCGTGTCCCGCCGTGTCACGGCTTCGTATCTTACTCTTTTCGTAAGATGCTGAGTTCTCGCAGATATAGATGTAGCCTGGCTAGTGTACTGTATCTTCTGGTCACTCTTTTAGGAATAGTTGTATTTGCTGTATTTTCATAGATAAATAAAGTGTTGGGAGGAGATTTCTGCTGCCCTGCTTACACTGCCATCTTCCCGGAAGTTCGAGACCTAAACTTCAAAGAGCCCCCATAAACTGTTATATGTTTCAGGTTTCATATTATGTATCTTTGGAATGAATAAGAAAAATATGAATAAATCAACTAAGAGTGCCTAAAAAAAAAAAAAACCTCAATTGTGTCAGATTAGCAATAGGTGGTAAGTAGGTATGAATAAATGAATGAATGAAGGAAAGAATAAATAAAAGATGGTCAGTTGAAATATGCACCAAAGAGAGGTTTTAGATGAGAGTTCCAATATGCTTGTATAGATAAGAAAAGTTAGTTCTGTCTGGTGTTGTCTTGTGGTTGCTCAGTGATGAGCTGGTAACGTGATCTGGGAAAACATACAGAACTGAAGTTCCCAAAGTAACTCGAAGCACAGTCACTATTCTGAGTCCTCTGCCCTGGCTTCCCAGGGGTGGTAAGATTATTCTTCTCCTCCCTGAAGTAAGAACACTGGAGTACAGAAGGAAGTGAGGCGGGTTGCCTCACGTGTACTCACTCATTCACTCACTCAGTCATTCACTAATTCATTCATTCACTCATTCACTCACTCAGTCATTCAACTAGTTTATGCCAGAAACTGTGCTGGGCACTTGGGCTATTAAAATACCAAGACAAGTGTAATCTTTACTTCTAGGGCCTCTTCCTTGTCTACCTGGCATTCTTAGCATACAGTCCTTCCCGTTCATATTTTTGCTATTGAAAAATGAGTTTTCTCAAACTATATCAGCAACTTACTAATAAGCATTGCAGTGCAGAAAACTGTCACCCCCTCCAGTTAATAAGCTACACTTTAGTGCACGTGCTTTTTTGTTGTTTGAAATGTCACATTCCTGAAACTGTTGGGGATGTGCAGGGTGGCAGTCCAGCACGAGCATTCTGTTAGGTGCTTGACAAGTTACTCTGTGCTATGATAATGGACAGCCAGTGGATAGTCTCTGTCATGGAAATACACTCATCAAAAAGCAGGCATCAAATAGCCATGGAGGATCTTCTGTATTTAGCTTTGAAGCATATAATGTGCAATAAAATACTCTTCCTGTTCTTAAGCTTTCTAAGGAAAAAAGGAATTGGGTGGCTCCATGAAGAACTTTCTGAGTCTGTTTTAAGTGGAATGCTGTGCTAGGTATTGGGTATACAGTGGGTAAAGACACAGTGCCCCAGTGTGTGGCAAGGAAGGAAAGGGATGGAAGCTGGTGAATTATTCAGTACCAGAGAGCCTCACTTCCTACTTAATATGGCACACACCTTAGCAATTCAAGATTTTTAGTCAAAGGGCTTGGTCAGGTGGGTTTGTGGTCCAGATGTCTATTTCTATCTATAAATTAAGGGAATTTATAGAGAAGGGAATTAATATTTCATTTAGTGCCTATTTCATGTTTGGTATTGCCCCTAACTTTTAAAATGAGTTATACTGTGTGGTTATCTCCCTATTGGAAGCTTTTGAGTTTTTTTTCTGTGACAGAAAGAGTTTGTGATTCCAGCGAATGAGCATCAGTTACCAGTCACCTTGTTGGAAGATTTGGAAGAAGCCTTTTAGCTATTAGACTATTAGCATAACAGATACTAAAATGATTAAAATGCCAGTGATTATTTCAATCCCCAGGGCTATAAAAAGGTTCTTTTACAAAGTGCTTAATATAAAAGCAGCATGTAGCTTGTTAGAGGGGATCTATTTGCCTTTGTTTCCAAAGATTCTTTCAGCTCCTGTTGGAAAGTATGACATGATGTGGGCCACGTTTCCTGTTCTTTGATGGTTTTCTCAAGAGATGGGAAGTGTTTTGGCAAGATCACCAAGCTGGGAGCCAGCGGTTCCAGGTTCTAGTGTGAACCTGTCCCTGATCAGCTATATCACCTTCCCAACCCCTCTGAGCTGCAGATCAGACACTCTGGTGAAATTGAAATGGTGTATTGTCCGTGGGAAACTGTAAAGCCCCCCACTGGAAGTGCGGATTCGAAGTAAAGGATAGCGTTGGAACTTGATGCAAAGCTCTTCATTAGGTGATGGGTTCGCTTAAGTGTTCTCCAGGATGCAGCCAAGCAAAGTGAAGCCAATAAGCAATTTCCAAGCACAGTAAATGCAAATTATAATAACGTGATTAAGCTGTGGCTGCGTTGGCCTTGCTTTGTCCTGTGCAGGTCCAGCTAATTTTCTCCAACCACCTTTTTTTTTTCTGGTACGAATATGCCGTGTTCCTTTAAACTTTCTCTGTTCTCTAAGTTTTTCATTTTGGATTCAAAAATACTATCCCTATTTATCATCCTCTAGGACTCTTCCCCTTCAGAGTTTTGAAGCAGCATAAAGTCATGTCCTACTTTTATATAAGATGAAAGTTATAAAGTAACAGAATAATGATATATTCTATAGCTAAATGTACACAAAGGACATTTTACATTTCTAAAATTGTAGTTCTGATTGTTATATGAAATCAACATTTACAATTCCATAGTTCTGTAAACATATTACCTAGGAAGAGCTTTCATGAAAGTTTATGTGCTTTATGCTACTTAATACTGGTTTCCTCTCTTATTATAGAAGGAAAAAGCAATATTCTCTGTAACTAACTTCTTTCTTAGAAAGTTGTCATTTCAGAAAACTCACATATTCCATATAATTTAATCCTTTGTTGTTACTGTTTCACTTACAGGAGGAAAAACATGGGTCCAAATAGTCCCATTTGTAAACTATACATGAGCAGGTCTGGGTTTTGAGCCAAGTTCATACTCTCTTTAGTGGAGAACAGTCTGGTTGATGTATCAGAGGACTCAAACACTGGCGATCCTGGCAGTCAGTCTGCAGAGGTTGAAACACTCCTTAGAGCTGAGACCATGGCTGGCTAGCAGTGATTCTTCTTTCAAGGGTCCAAATTATGGATGATAAATGAAGGCATCTCCCAGGAGCTAGAGGTGGCATTTGAAGTGGTGGGTGCTGTCTTGCGGACCGTGCTTGGGGTCTCTGACGTTAGGGGTGCATAGGCGCAGTGCTTGGAAGTGAGTGTGAGGACCTAGTAGCTGTGAACCAGACTGGACTCTCAAGTGTGCCAGCCACACCTGGAAAGCCGGGAAGTGGTGGCAGCTGTAGACCTGGAGTCTACCAGCAGGAAACCTGCTCTAGACAGCAGGAAGCAAGGGAGAAGGCTGGTGAGTGGATATGAATAAACTAATGAGTATCCCTTACACAGGAAGAAACCGTCCCAGGGAAATCCAGAGTGCAACATTCAGAAGGACAAGTGGTACTGTTTTTCAGAATAAAGCAGGAGAATGTAAGATCCTCGGAGGCCTCCAGTTAATGGAACTACTTGTCATTCTCAGCATTTCGTAGTGTCACATTTTTAACTAGCACATTTGTTATGCCCTTTGTGGTCTGCAGAGTGTCTTGCCTTCCAGGATATAATATCGAGAGAGATTAGACCCAGAAAAGTGACTGGCTAGACAAGCAATATTAAAAAGTACATTATTTTTAAACTGAAACTAAGTTTGTTTTGATCTCTAACTAGCACGTTAATTAGAAGCGTATATAGATGGCATGTGCATTGTGACTGGGCAAAGTGGCAATCAGTGTGCTCACGTGCAGGTGATCCTGCAGCCTTACCTAAGGTCTGGGAGTGTCTCCTTTGGGCATGCAAACTGCAGAAAGTGTGCCAGCAGCTTAAAATGCAGTGTACGTCCATTGACTTGGTTTGGTTTGTGGGAAGGAAGCATGTTTATCGGTGAAGTCTGAATTTGTACACCTTACAGGAAAGCAGAAGACGTGTTCTCTTCATAACTGTTCCAGTTGTGCACAAAATGAGCAGCTCACTTTTTTCAGAAATGTCTTCTGGTGCCAGGTCTTTCTGCATCTGGGCACTTCGGGTTTTTCTTGGTCTTTACTTAGTGGTAGAAATGTTTTCCCTGTGCCCCTCACAGCAGCATCAGGTTTGAGGCCCCAGTTGAGCTGGGGTATCTTGCCTGGTGTCCTGCACTAGAACCACCCCAGGAGAAGAAGGTGTGTTCAAGGGCAAGGGCAGCATGAGGACCTCTGTAGGATAATTGGTAACTCTGATTTTAGACGTCTTCCCATTTCCCTACAAATTGGCTGAATTTTCTATATCCTTTAAGGAATGTCTCATACATATGGAGCAAAACTAAGTGTGACTAGGTTTCATGTTTGTTACAATTAGTGGTATTTATTTGATGTCTTAGTCATAGAAGTAAAGCAAAAATCTAGTTCCTAAGAGTAGTTATTGTAAAAGTGTCACATAATAACAAAAATTAATTTTGATTTTAAAACAGCCATTCTTTTGAGAACTAATTTTTATTAGAGCAGGAAAAAAAGCTGATTTTTAATGTTAAAAGATCATTTACATATGACTTTGTGCAAGAGGTTGGAAATGATATAATTCCACCCTGATTCTCTCCTCAACCTAATATATTGCACAAGTTTTTGTCAGCACTCTCTAAAATACTAGTCATGATTATGCATTTATATAATGTTTTCTTTGAAGATTCAAGCTAAATTACAGACTCTCATTAAAGAGTCCATGAGCATGAATTAAATACACCACAGTATTCAGCCATATGTCTTCTCTTTCCTTATTCTTCCTTTTAAACCAAACCCACTAAATTGGAAACCCAAACAAGCACTGGAAATGCACATTCCCTTTGGTCCATGAGATTCAAGAGTCAATGTTCCTTTCATTCAACTTATAACTCCAGGACCTTTAACCAAAGCGTAAGAACTTTGGTGGGGTCTCCAAGAGTCTCTGAGCTCCCAAAGCCTGGGGTTCACCTGAACACGTCAAGACGTGCTTAGAACACCAGTCAGGGTAGAGGACAAGAGTAGGTTTTCTTGATGTTTTGATGTTACTGCCAGACTCCACCTTTAAGATTTTCTACTTAGGTCACTGGCCATATGGATGAATCATTAGTCCCAGGGGTGGTGGTATCTAGTTAAATAGAAAAACACTTGGAAACAATATAAGTCCATGAGTAAAAATGGTACAGCTTTGGCATTATATAAGAAAATAATAATGCAATCCAGTGTAAATCTGGACTTGTTAAATTTGGCTGATAATTTAACTAACACATTTAGTACATACAGAGTAATTTAAGCCTGCCTAGATAAGAGAGATGGATTTTGCTTCTGGGGAAGGAGAGTTAAAATAAAAGATAATGAAGTAAAGTCTACTACAAACAGATGACCACCACCTCATTCTCTGGGAACAGGTGTAAACACCTCCTCCTTAGGACGGTTGATTCTGTCTATTTCTCTACCATTCTGGAAGGGCAGCACCGCCATCCATTTGTTTGCCCAAACCAAAAACCAGGATTTTGTGTTTGATTTCTATCTCTCCCTCTATCCCAAACTCCAAGCGCTGTTGATCTGGCAGGCGAGAAGTGCCTTCCGTCCAGTATCGCTGCTGAGAAGAATGGAGCTGTCCCGCCTCCCAGTCCTCCGGGTGGGCTCGGTCTCCCCCACACCCCAGAGACTTAGGATCTCTTCTTCACTGCAGGAGCCTGGATTCCACAGCAATGTCTCTGAATGTAGGGTCAGGGGTGGGTAGTTATTTCTGGACTGCCCTGGTGCCTACAGACCCCAGGTGGAACTTCTCTTTGTTTGCCCCCCTTCCTAGGTGCTCCCCATGTCCAGCTTCTCTTTCACTTTTGCCTCCTGCCTTACTCCTCCGTGGCCTCCCTCTGGTACCCTTGGCTCTGCCTCGCTCTGCTGGACCATTAGCCTTCTCCCATTTGCTTTCCATCATCATATACTAGGTTTAGAGGGTCAGGTGTTTTTTAGTTTTGTTGATGGTTGAGTTTATTTCTGTTTCGTGTTCTCTCTGTCCTTGTGTTAATGCTTTTGAGAAGAGGCTGAAAGTTTACCATCTTGAAAATGGAAGTGTACTTATTAAAGAGTGATATCTTAGCCCTGTAGATTTCTCAAAGGGTGGGTATTGAAATTTTGATATTGACACTGGAATGTGTAGGGAGAGGCATTACTGCCTTTATCAGCCTGGTAGGTTGCGACAAGTTTCCCTGACAGTGAAATCTGACCCTTAGCCAGTCTCCCCGTGTCCTTGCCAAACTGCACCAAGTGGCTTCCCAGGCTAACAACTTTGGTCCAGTTCCTAGTGCTGTTTGCACTGGGTAATTAGTGGGAAACCTGAGGGTTGGCTGGCATAAGTCATATTTTTCAGGCAAAAAGGTCTTATGTCCCTGCCTGATCACTTGAGCACACAGGTGAGCGCTCTAGGAGATGGGTTTTCGGGGACCTATAACGCTAGTTAGAGTGACTGGGGTAGCCAGTGCCACATGTGACTGTGACAGGACAGACGCTCAAGTTTCCCTTAACTTTGACAGCTTTTCTAATTTTGCTTTTCGCTTTTCTCAGACTAAATAGAAGATATTACTCTGCTTCCTGATTAATAGCTATACTTTAAAATATCCGTTAAGATTATATACAAGGCATTTTTAATCTGTTAAAATGTATTTGTCGCCCATGTTCAGGGTACATGATTCCACGTAAGCAAATTGGTTACAGATATATTCAGGTTTAAGGAGTTTGCTAACTACCTGGAGAGACAGAATATATGCCTGAAATACCTAACAGGGATGTCTGTCAATTAACCAGAGTCCCAGCATGATGTAACTCCTACTGATCCGCACCGGGTCAGAAAGAGGCACGATACTCCTTAGGATGGACGGCTCTGCGTCATCACCTCTGAGCCCCGAGGAGCTCGCACATGGCCGGGAGCCCTGCCGATGGCTCAGCGCTGAGCCTGCCTTCTCACCTTCTCTTCTTGGCCCAACAGAGGGTGTTCGGAGCTCTGCCGGATCCCCATGGTGGAATACAAACTTGACAGTGAAGGCACCCCGTGTGAGTACAAAACCCCCTTCCGGAGGAACACCACGTGGCACCGTGTGCCCACCCCTGCCCTGCAGCCCCTGTCCAGGGCCTCCCCCATGCCCAGCACGCCCGACCGCCTGGGGTGCCAGCAGCTGCTCCAGCAGGCCCAGGCCGCCATCCCTCGCAGCACCTCCTTTGACCGGAAGCTGCCTGACGGCACAAGGTAATGCTGGTACTGTATCCTCAAGGACAGTCCTTGTGAAACTCAGCTTAGAACTTCAGGTTGTGGGGAGGGGCTTCTTACCCAGCTCAGTCATTTCAGAGTTGGCTTGTTCTCAACAAGCCGGAAGTCAGGGTGGCAGGGCAAGCCAGGCCCCAGAGTCCACGTTGCAGGATCCATCTCACTGCTGGACCAGCAGTGGTGCTGAGAACGTGCCACTCTTACCCGTGGATCCCGCCACCAGGGCCATGGCTTCCCTCTCCATCCAGGACCCTCATGGTCAGCTGGCTCTCTAAACCATGTTGGGAAAGATAACCTGAGGAACCATTCTGCGTGAGCCTCCAGGTCTGAAGTGTGAACAGTTTTGAGTATCAATGAAACGAACCTGCAAAGTCAGTTATTTAATCCCATCATCCTGATGTGTGGAATATTTTAACATTATCAGCATTTCTTTGCTTTTCTCTCTCATTTTATGCAGAGTGAGTTGAGTTTAAAATTAGCTGTTCCATGAGAGAATGTACTTGTTTAAAAATTAAATCCAGCATCATCAGCAGCTGGTAAGAAATTTGGGGTGCGTAGCGCCCAGAGGTAGTTGTAAGTGAAAAGAGTCGTAAGGTCGTCGTTGATCCCTTCCCTTGTGCTTTAGCTTTCACGTAACTCTTGCGCCAAGGAGACATCATGCGTTTCTTCAAAATGTCTTGTCAGGCTCTGGCCTAATAGAGGGCTGCAAGCATGGGTACTGAGCCAGGCTGCTCACTCACTGTTACCTTGGGCCATTCCTAGCCTCTCCTGTGTCCAATTTCCACATCTGGAATAAAAGCTTAATAATAGAGACCTTTCAGGGCATTATGAGGATTGACTCAGTGGATACATGTAAACTGCTTAGAACCATTCCTGGCACATAGTAAGCCTCTGTAAGTATTAAAATAATTAGTTAATAAAATTAAAGCATGATCTTCCTCTGCTTGCTCCAATTTATTCTTCCCAGGCTGAGTGCAGGGATGGTGTCACCTTAGTCTGACGTTAAGTCATCTCGGCTCTGGGTCTCCTTGCTCAAGCCTCCACTGAGCTCATGAGCTCTCCATGTTCAGAGAAGCACACACAGTCCAGGGAGAGGGCTGGCATCTGGAGGAAGGAAGCCTGCAGAACCTCCCTTATTAAAGTGGAACTTAGTAAATTCAGGGAAAAACCAGGAAGGCTGTAGTAGCAAAATGGAAACTTGGCAGGCGCATGTCCATCAAGCAGGTCCTTATGAGTGTTACTCATTTTTGTGTGTCTGAAATAAATAGGATTACATTCAATAGACATATAAAAATAAATGGTTTTGCCCAAGTTAGGTTTTTCTCTCTACATAGGTTTTAAATACCAAAACGTGCCTTGCATTAAGTTTCGTAGAACAAGTAATAGTAATGTTTTCATGACTCTGTTCTTGGGGATTCTATTGCTATTCCATTTCCACCATCTCTGGGAATCATTATCTGTGCTTTAAATCTTCAGATGGTGAAGGCTTATTCCTGCCATATCTCTTTCCTATAATAAATTGGCAACCATAAGCCACCTGATATCTCATGGTATCACCAATGCTTAGTTTATCTGTCCACAATTTATTGTTTCACATAGCAATGTGCCTTTCCTCCTTTTCTTTGTTACTGTACAAATGAATTTATTTGTAAACAAAACAGGCCAGGTGCGGATGCTGACGCTTGGCAGATACCTCAGTGCCCTGTTAATGATTCTAGTCAACATTTCAGAAGTTCGCCCAGCAACCAGTCATCGTCCAGTGACCCCGGGCCCGGTGGAAGCGGACCGTGGAGACCACAAGTGGGCTACGACGGGTACCGTTCACTTGAGCCTTCCTGCTGACCCCCGGGAGGGACTGGTTCTAGTGACTCACTCAGGCGTGGACTGTGTGCCTGCTGTGCACGAGGCCACTGGGGGATATAGAAGTGCCAGGCGGGCTTTTAATAAGTCCTGTCCAGGCCAGAGCTCATCATTTCTATGTAGGTAGTGCTCATGTGTCTGTATTCTGAGCTTGTCTATTTTTTAATAAGGAAAATCTTTCTGAACATGTGAAAATTAAGGACTTGAGGACTGTATGGGCAATGGCCCTTGAGAGTTACCTCCTCACTTAAATCGCTGAAAAGGAATAAATTCACAGCCTCCACTGACAGTGGTTTTTCTCCAAAACACACCCCCACATCAAAGAAGTCAGGTTTAGCAAGTGACATCTTTTTCTGCCTCCTGTTTGAGAACAGCAGAAGGTTACTTCCCATGCCAGGCAGAGGTCTGTCCCTTGTAGCATATGTGTGTGTGCTGTCCCAGAGCAGGGAGCTCAGGTAGAGCTCAAGACATAGGGGACCCAGGGACTCTGAATGGAGTGACACAGAGAAAGCATGTGAACTCAAGAGAAACCATTCATACCCTTTGGGAAAGATAAGGGCAAGGTTGGCACCTTTGTGATCCCCGAGGAGATGGCAGGTCGGGGGCTCTGTGTGCCGTGTTGCAGCCGAGTCTCACTTTGGGGCACTGACTTGGAGGAGAGGAGGGCCGGTCAGACGGGGAAGGGTGTGGCTGGGGGAGGAGCAGCTATCCCTTACTGCCCTCACCTGGGCAGGCGGATGGCATGTCCCTGGAGCCCTCTTACCTTCTGATTTGGGTTCAGAAGCTTACCTATTTATAGTCGGAGTTACACATTTCCTATCTTAGCTAGCAGGTGGACTTTTTAAAGTTGTATATAAAGACATTTTTCTCAATTGAGTTACATTTTTAAAAGTAAAGAACAGCTTTTTGAATCAGTGAAGAAACCATTCCTGGCTTTTTCTGCACACCAGGATCTGTAACCCAGATTCTGTAAGGATCACTTTAAAATGAGTATATGTTTTCTGTGATTTCTTTCCTTTGTAAGATTATCTTGTTATATTTGGGGTTTTCATTTCAAAAAGTCCACCTAGATGTAGACTAGAGTCAGTCAATCTTATTTTCCTTTTCTTAGAAAATTTAGTATAGGGGAATACTGGTGCCTGTATTCTAGGCACCGGAAAACAAAACCAAAACCAACAGCAGTGAGCGCTCCTCACTTGTCAGGGACAAGTGGTCTGGCCTTGGGCAGCTCTTCTTCATCTGTGGACAGCTGTCATCCGAGGGCCTCTGGTGACCCAGTGGTAAGACTGGAACCCGCCATTCCAGACGCGTGGGCCGACTGACACTACACTGCCACAGGCCAGAAGGCACCCCTGATGCAGGGTCTCCCTCCGGTCGCCTGTTGGAGCCAGTCCCCGGGCTGGCCGGTGGGCAGCCTGGTGAGCAGCCAGGCCTCAGCTCCACGCTCTTTGCAGGTGCCCGTCTCCTCTGCTGCTTGAGCACCAGGGCACAGGCCCTCTGGAGTGTGAGGGAGCCCGGGAGTGTGAGGACCCCGTGGAGGGAGGCAGGCACCCAGGTAAGGAGACACTGAGTGGTGGGCCCAGCCAGCCTTCCCCTCCCTCCCCTCCTGCTCTGTCCCCTGGCATTGCTTGTTCATCTGTGTGCTCGCTCAGCGTGCTCTTGGCGAGCCCCCCGGTGCACGTGTTGACGTGGTCAGGCACGGCTGTGGGGCCGGTGCCAACGGAGGTCCCGCCTTCTGTCATGGTGGAGCTGTTTATGACTCCAGGAAGCCCTAGAACCACAATCCTGTGCATGTTCCCCAAACCATTTGTTCAACTCCTGTGTTCTTTGCTCCTTTGTTAACACTAGAAATAGACACTCAACCCTTCTCTCTTTATGTGACAGAAACCAAATGGCATGGCCCACCTTCCAAAGTCCTGAGTTCATATAAAGAGCGAGCCCTGCAGAAGGACGGAAGTTGCAAAGATTCCCCCAACAAGCTTTCTCATGTAAGTCCTTTGTGCTCATAACTGATCACCCACCCAGCCATTCTGATGCCGCTCAGCGTCCATTTATTAGCATTATGGCCAGGGATCCTTCGGGGCATGTCATTTACCTCATAGGTCTCTTAAGAGGTGAGATAAAGAAGTAAATAAATAAAAACAAAGTTTTCTTTTTTCCCTTTGTTTCCGTGATACATAAAGAATCTCAAAAAAAGGTCACACAGTAAATTACTGGCACAGCCAAGCATATATCCACAGCCTTTTGATCCTTGTTATCCAGTATAATAGTTATTAAATCTTGTTCCTGTTTTTCATCTGTCCACCTGTCGATATAATACAGAGGCCGTGTGTGTGGTCAGACACTCCGCCTGTCGCCGGCCACTCGGTGCCCCGTCACAGACGGCTCATGGTGACGGCGGCAGCTGGCTAGCGCGGATGGTGTTCTGACCATGCCCAGCACGCCGTTCCCAGTCACTTGGGCGTGTTGTTTTACTCGCTTTTCACGAAATCCCTAGAGGGTACGGCTCATCAATGAAACAGAATGCTCAGCTGAACCTGAGGGCATGCCCTGTCGGTTGTTACCACGTAAAACCAGTACTTCACAGGTGAAGAAACTGTACGGGCTCCCGACGCGCTGTTTCCTCTTTGTTCACCTGTCACGGAGCTTCAAGCTGAGCATTAGTAAACTTACAGGACAGTCCTTCCCTCACAGCATCCGCTCGATTCCACCTTTACAAACTTCTAACAGTGGCTTAAGCAAAGGGATAGGAGAAGACTTGAGAATGATAAAAAGATCAAGGGGACTTGCTTGAGGATCTGATGGGATGGAATGACAGAAGGAAAGGCCAGGCCACTTTACATAGATCAGCACATGAGTGTTTTTGAATCCACAGCACGTGGCTGATGCCTCGGGTCTGGCTCATTTCTCAGGCTATGAGGAGGAGCCATGCCTGTATGAGCACATCAGTCAGGCGGGGACATTGATTCTGTTCTCATGACTTCGTGTCCTGCAGCGACCGCAGAGCAATCTTGTTAGCACCGCGGTAGTCTCTGACTTGGGCCCTTTCGGAGAAGGGCTGACACTTACATTGCGCTTTGCAGCTGCAAAGTGCTTCTGCATCACCTGGGTCTGCACATCAATCGTCTGAGCTCAGTATTGTAAGCACAGAGAGGGGCGAAATGACTGCCAAAGGCCTACCGCTGTGATTCAAACCCAGGGCTCTGCCCCCGTCCCAGGGCTGACACTGTAATTTGTCACAGAGGAATTTTCTTGATAAAAAGCTGCTGTCCTCCTCTGATTAATTGTCTCTGTGCATTCCCAGTTTATATAACCTTTGTTGATTATATTCTGGTCAGCAACACCGTGGCAAGACTTTGGTGCTTCATGCACAAATCATTGAACAAAGACTTGAAAAGATGCCCATTTCATTTAAGATGAATTTTGGTAGGAATTATGAATCAAGGACTTTTGCATAAATTAAGATTTTTTTTTTAATTCTATCATTGCCTCACATTTAACGAGTAAGTAGAAAGAGTTTGGGGGAGGTCATTTGATTTGTAGCTTTTTGAGTCTGGGTGAGAATGACCGTCTTCATAAGGATGTGGAGTATGGCATTCATTAAAGCCTTCTCATTTCTCTTCCAAGGTCGAAGATAAAAGCTGCTCCAGTCACTCCAGCAGCAATACACTGTCCAGTAACACCTCCAGCAACAGCGATGACAAGCACTATGGGTCTGGGGACCTCATGGACCCTGAATTGCTGGGGCTGACCTACATCAAAGGTGCATCCACTGACAGCGGGATCGACACGGCCCCGTGCATGCCCACCGCGGTCCTCGGCCCGGCACACCTGACGGGCAGCAGGTCCATGGTCCACAGCCGGGCAGAACAGTGGGCTGATGCTGCCGACATCTCGGGGCCTGAGGAGGAGCAGGTGAAGATGTACACAGTCCACAGCTACGCACCCACCATCTCTGCTGGCACCGCTGCAGACGGCAGCCTGGGCGACCTTAGCGAGATCTCTTCTCATTCCAGGTAGGTGCCCACCAGCACCTGCGTATGCCTCCCGTGCATCCTGGCACCATCAGCTACTGGGGTGTGAGTAGGGTCCTAAAATAGAATCAATGTGAGCAGGTGAGATGGGCTGTCACCTGTTTGAAGGGCTTATTTCTGAAGTCCATGAAATTTGCATATAAATAAGTCATTGTTTATAATTTTATTTTCCTTTCTCTTTAAATTTGTGAGAAAACTATGTAGAGGTATTAATTGCTCTCATCAGGCCACTCACCTCTCCCAATTCAATCTGTGGTCCCTAGAGTTTTAAGAGAAGGGGCGGTGAGCTAGACAGCACCCAGGTCATGCTGAACGGTCATGAGGGCCGCCTCTGCACTGCCTGTGCGTGGCCTGGAGTCTTCGCTGTGTTCGGAGGCTGAAGGGGACCTGACCTGTCGTGTTTGCGTTATATCTACCCCTCGGTGCAGCTCCGTGTGAGGGGTAGGCATTCAACGATTTGTTGAGTGAAGGTATGAAGTCTAAGAAGAGTGCCTGAGAAATGCGTATTGAGTTATAGCCCCCTAGGGACCCTGGGAGGTAGGTGGCCTGAGGGATCAACTGTTCCCGGTTGGCAGTCTCAGGAGCCCAGGCCCACAGTCTCAATACTCTAGTTTTCACCATCACCGTCACCGCCACCGCCTCCAGCCCCAGCACACACATGCCTACTCCCAGCTTCCTCCTCCCTGGATTGATACGGCAAGTACAGAACTGTGAGTATGGAACATTCCAGGATTGTACTGACGAATGGGAGGGAGGATGCCGCACTCTTAAGGACAAGCCGTGGTGACCTGAGGAAAAGGCAGGGTGAGGTGGGGCCCCATGCAGGGATCTCCCAGTAAGCAGGAGAAGCATATACCTAGTCGGCCTCCTCCTGCTGCTCAGTTCCTTTGAGGGCAGGGCACTTAGATAAGAGGTCAGAATACAGGGCAGTATTCATATCAGCCTAAGCAAGGTTTGGAAAGCGAAATAAATCAAATGCCAAAAAAAAAAAAATACCCATATCATGGATTCTCCTATAAATGGCTCATGTGATTATCTGTTGTTCACCATTATTCATGTCATATACCCTTATTTTAGTGCACATGATTGGAGCTTGGCAGTGAAACTCTAAAATATGAACTTCAGAAGGAAAGGATTCATGAAAAGCTATTGCCAACACTCTAGAAAGTTTACCAGCTTCAGAGAACTTTTATAGTGATGTTACTGCTGCCAAACACAGCTTTTTACCATATTGCTCATCAGATGGAGTCAGTAAATTTGTACTTAGAGTTTAACTTTGAGGTATTTTACTCTTGGGGTAAAAGACATTTTTAACCAAGTCTGAATTAGGAAATTATCTTTTATTAAAACAAATGGGAAAACACATAAGGTTTGGGACCATGCTATCCCTATTCTTCTTCAGTTTGGTAATTTCAAGGGGGAAATAATGAACCTTAACCATAAAACATCTCAGGGATAATCAAAGGCTTTAAAAGTATGATGACTACAGTCGCTACAGGCAGGCACAGCCCTTCTTTGGGCTCTGCATGGGAAACTAAAGCCCTAGCTGTTATGGGGACAATTGAGAAATTAGAATCTGGGCTATATCTTAGATAGCAGTATTACATTAACACCTGATTTCCCTAGTGTGACGGTCATGCTGTTACAGCTGTTACTGTGTGGGAGGATGCCCTTACTTTTAACAAATACATGCTGCAACACAGGAGTATGATGTTACCAGGTTTGCAACTACCAAACAGGTTGGAGTAACCTGTAGGGAAAGGAACTGTGCAGACGTAGCAAGGTTGTAACAGTTGGCGTAGCTGGATGAAGGGTGTATGGATGCTACTCGACTGCTTTTGTAACCTTCGTTTTTCAAAATTAGAAGCTTAGGGGAAAATATACAGGCCTTCAGAGCACTTTGCCTGGCTGTGGAGTTTTCATGTTAAAGGGCTTATTTACTAAGGGTGTGTACCCCAGGAAATGGGAAGCGCTCACTCGCTGCTTTCCCAGTACCTGTCTAGTCCTTGTGTATTGCTTAGGTGGCTTTGGACATGGGAAAGCAGTAAAACATCTCCCCCAGAGCCCACAACGTAGAGCCTAAAGTGAGGGAGCCCAGAGTCACACTCAGGAGCACCCGACAGACCACCAGCTTCCTAGGAGTACATGAGGTGTTCTTCCTGTTTGTTTTCCTCTTTCGTTTCTCAAATATCACAGTGTCTCCAGTATGTAAAAACTGAAAAATGGTTTGTTTATTTCCTTATTTCCTTTTGAATCTCTATAAAAAGTCCATTTTATACCATTCTTAATGTTAGACTTTTTTTTTTTTTACTTCTTCCATCATTATGCTGCTTGCCCTTCTTTTTAGTAAAACTATGCTAATCAGGTTGCAGAGTAAGATTATATTTTATCATCCCAGGGAGCTTGCTACCTGGGGACCCCATAGTAAACTCTTTCAATAGCAAAACTCTTACTTATGAATAATTCTTTCATGCAGGTCTTTTAAAATTTAACAACATTTGTATCATGCTTACCCTGGCATTATATCATGCCAGGCACGTTCTAAGTGCTTCACTAATATATTAACTCAGTCTGCAAAGCAAATTTCTGAGGGTGGATAGAGTTGTTGACCCATTTTACAGGTGAGAAAATCGACGTTAAGAAACTGGCTGAGGGTCTCTCACTGCTTCATGACAGAGCCGGCACGGGGTCCCAGGCAGAGTGACCCCAGAATCCTCAAAGCGCACTTGTGTGGCACCTTTTCTGAAAGTGCAGCTTGCCTGTCTTTCTGCCCTCTGACATTAGAACTGTAAACATTTAAAAACTTCGCATTTGTAAAGTAATCCCTGATCTCTAGTTTTGCATGTTTTTCATAAAATATTACAATGTTGATCTTCCTGAATTAAAAAAGATTTCTGGGCTTCTGTATTTCCAGGGATGGTCATATAGTCAGTAGGGAAGTCCTGCCCTCAGACTAACTACTGAGTTTCTGAAAAAATGTTTGTTGTTTTCAGAGGTTCTGCCTTTTAAATATTATTTTCTTGCTCTTGTATTGCATGATAATACAGCGAACACCCATCTCCCATCTAACTACAGCAGAAGGAATTGGCATTTCAGAGTCAGAAGACTCCTGTGTCCCCCCACTCACACCTGCTTCTCTTCTCCCTCCAGGTGGCCATTAACCCAGCTTTCATGATGATCATTCCTTCACTGTTCTTTATAGTATTACTACTGTTATGTTATGTTCCTGAACAGCATATTGTTAATTTTCCCTAATTATGAACTTTATTAAAAAAGGGGAATCACACTCGAGGTTGTCTTGCCAATAGGCTTCAGCCCCAGGCAAGTTCTCTATGGATTCAATGCGACCAAAGAAATTGACAGCAGAATGTTCTTTGGGATGAAAGGGTTTGTTACTAGGCTTGTTCTCCCGGCAGTAGGTCGGTAGGTCGGGCACTAGCATCTCTGCCTCCGCCCAGAGCACTGGACCAAGCTCTCTATATAGCACAGTAATAGCTTATTGCCTAAAGGTGTGGAAGTGGTAGCCTACCAACAGGCCAGTTACATTATCAGGTGGTTTAAGTTCAGTGAGGATCCTGGCCGTAGGAACCCCAACTTCCCCACACTACACCCCTCCAGGATTCTCGCCTTACAGGCTACACGCTTTCCATCTTCCACAATGGTCCCTGGGTGAGAAAGCTGGAGCAGTCTAACCAGATTCCACAATAGCAACAGAGGATAACAACAACTTAGAGATAATAAAAAATTAAGATACAGGTAACAAAAATTATAATAATCCTCAAGCCAGAGGAAGTTCCCAATCCACAAAGACTTTAGGGGTGATAAGACACATGTTTTAATGCCACCAACATAGGCAAATCTTGTCCACCAGGTAGGATGCATGAAAGAGAGTGGTCCTGTGATAGGACTGTAGCAGGAAGGGTGTCCCTTCCAGGTCTAGTATACCATACTTTTACTCCTCTCTCCATGGGGGTTACTGAAGGGTCTATATATAGTGCTACTGGAGGTGCATGCACTGGCCATAAGGATAAAACAAAACTCCCCAGTAAGATGCTCCTACCTTCTGGCCATTCAAGATATACTACTGTGACCTTTGGCGGCCACTCTGCTGTTATTCCAGGAATACACAGGAGGCCAGCTTCCAGGACCTGTCCCCAAGGTTCCAGGAGAGCCAGCCATCGTTGGTCCATGTGTTGAAAGGTCCAAGGCCATGTCCACTCAATGGAGTCTCCGGGATTCAGTGCAGTTGGTGCTGGCAGCAAGATGTTATTCTGGTGGCTGAACCTCGGCTTCAGTGATTCTTCCTTGGTTTGCACTTGCAGTTGTATAGGGGAGGCAGCCATATGTGTTAACATGTCTATGGGGCTCAGGGCTCCTTTTGGGGTCTCTCATTCAAATGCCATAGCATGGTCCATAAGAGGACTGACCATCCCCGCAGACTATTGGTATCTGACTTTAGTCTGGATTTTAACAAGCCATTGTGCCTCTCTATCATGCCTGCTGCAGTAGGATTGTATGGCACATAAAACTTCCACTTGATTCCCAGTAGTCGCACCCATTCTTGCAGTGTATGTCAGTAAAATGGGTGCCCTGATCACACCCAATTACCTGTGGTCGGCCATAGGCAGCAAAGAGATGCTCCAGGCCTCTTTGGTCATCTGCTGGTCTGCACAACGGGTAGGAAAAGCAACCAGAAGTCCAGTAGCTGTGTCCACACAGGTCATCGCATACCGATATCCTTCTGACACAGGTAGAGACCCAATATTGTTTTATCTGCCACCTGACAAGGGGTATAGGCCCCTTAGATATTGTCCCATGTTGCTGTGGAACTCGGTATAAGACCCTTTGGAAGCACACAACACACTCCTGCTGGGCTCTTCAAAGGTCAAAGGCAAGTCCCACTGACGGGCTACAGACCACATTGTCTTTTGCCCTGCATGCAACAAACGCTGATGTAGCCATTGGGCTACATCAGAGGCAGGCTTTCCTTCTAACCAGTGTATCTGGGCCAATTTATCTGCTTCATCATTTCCTGGGGATGCCAGTGGCAAATGACCTGTCACATGGTATACTGTAATTATTTTAGTCTGCCCACAGGCCCATAAGTCTTGCCGCAGTTCTTGTGCCCAAAGGGGTCGGTGACCAACCAGCCAGTTGGCATGGTACCATGTTGGTAGCCACAGGGTCAAGCCCCGATAGACAGCCCAGCCGTCAGTGCAGACAACTACAGGAGAGGGCTCCTGGCTGATCACAAGCCACATGGCCTGAAACTCTGCCCATTGGTTGCTCTTCCCCTCACCATCTTCCATCCATATTGTCTCAGTCTTAGGATGGAAAGCTATGGCCCTCTATTTTGGGGGCTGCCCATGGCTGGAGCCATCTGTGTGCCATGCATCTTCAGGTATAGGGGCTCTTCCCTCCCAATAGGGACTCTCTGCTACTAATGGGTCAAAAGCAAGTTCTTCCTGCTTTTCATTAGTATATGTCACTGGCCCCAATAAGTGTTGGAGTTCTTCACTCAAGGGGCTACTAGAAAGGGCACTATGCTGCTGTAGGTAAGCACCCCACTTGGCCAGTGTGGGTGTTTGTGCCACACCACTCCTTGGCTTTTGGGTCCAGTCTTATACCCACCCCAAGATGGTATAGGTGGTTATTACCTTTATCGGGGCCATTCCAGTGATGGGTTCTGTAGCCAGCAAGGCATGATACATGGCAGCCAGTTGTTTTTCTATCAAAGTGTATCGTACCTCTGTCCCTTTCCAGACTTGTGACCAGAATCCAACAGGTTGGTGAGTTCGTTCAAGATGCTGCCATAGACCCCAGCCATAACCATCTTCAGTCACATGAATGTCCAGCTCACAGAGCCTTGATGGGTCTATCACACTCAAGGCCTGCACGGCCTTGACTGCCCGTTTTGCTGTAGTTAAAGCAGATGCACATGTCTCATCCCAGTCCCACCTGACGCCCTTTCATACCAACCGGTATAAGGGCTTCAGAATTTGTTCCTCAGAATTTGTGCCAAGTGCGGGATAAACACTCTCCAGTAGCCTAGGAGACCCAGAAACTCCTGTATCAGTGCTATGGTTGTGGGGGTAGAAGAGGCCTGGAGTTTATCTATAACTGCTTCTGGTATCACTTTGGTCTTACCCAACTAGATGACCCCAAGAATTTGACAGACAAACCAGGTCCCTGAACCTTGGTGCTGTTCACAGCCCATCCTTTCTCCTGTAGATGTTGCAGCAGTCTAGGTGCTGCACCTTCTAGATCTGAAAGAGAATCAGACATGAGCATGACATCATCAATATAATGGTACAGCCGCACCATTGGCGGTTTCTCCCATGTAGCCAAGTCCTGGGCTACAAGTCCATGACAGGTGGTGGGGCTGTGGAGGTATCCCTGTGGGAGGATGGTGAAAGTCCATTGCCATCCTTCCCATGTGAAGGCAAACTGTTCCTGACTTTCCTGCTCAATGTCAATGGAAAAGAAGGCATTAGCAAGATCTACCACATAATGATATGTTCCTAGTTCATGGCTGAGAGTATCCATCAAGCCTGCAATAGAGGGGACAGCAGCATGCATAGGGGGTATGACCTTATTCAGTTCTCTGTAATCCACAGTCATAGGCCAGGAGCCATATGGCTTTTTTACTGGTCACACTGGGGAATTGAACGGACTATGGGTGGGCTTTACAATACCCACCTTTTCCAGTTCCGGGAGAGTTTCTCCAATCTCTTTATGCCCCCCAGGCAGTTTATACTGTTTGTATTAGTCACCGGCCGAAGCACAGGGAAAGCTATGGGTGGGTGCCTAGCATGTCCCCTCAGATTGCCTTCACCACACGTACTCTCAGTCTGAACTCACCTGCAGTGGTCTGCAACCATAGCCCCTGCAAGATATCAATCCCCAGAATATACTCATGGATAGGAGATATATACACGGTATACTCTTTTGGGGGTAGACACCCTATTCCCAAAGGGATTTGGGCTTTTTCACTGATGACATTACCTCTGTATCTATCTGTGATAGTGGGGGTCCCGGGGAAACAGGGTTACTGTGGATCAGTGAACATTCAGCCCCAGTGTCCACCAGAGCCAGGACATGTTGTATGTTCACTGGGGACCAATGGATAGCTATTTCAACATGTGGCCTCCGGTGCCCCCCTGGTCCCTCAGGGCAGATACCTTGACCTTCCCCTCAGTCAAACCGTGTTCCCCAATCATCTTCCTGTGTGGGCTCAAGTGAGGTTGGCTCGCTCTCCAGCAGGAAGTCTTGCAGACACACAGGCCAGACTCATGGCTCTGTCTCTGCCTCTTTGGTCTTAATGGCTGGAACTGCTGCTCTGGTTTCAGTTGTTGCCATAGCTCTAGTAAGATCCTGTTTGACTCCCCATCTAATTTCCTTCCATCTGTTCCTGCCCATATTAAATCAAACCACATCTGGGTCCTCATAACCTTCATGGGGCCCTATAAATTCTTCTTGTGAGAAACAGACTTATTTCTTTCCGAATTCTCATGGCTTCAGCCTCTCCTAAGTCTGCTACTGTATGTGTCACCTCGCTTATGGGCTGCCCTAAGTGAGGGGAAAGAATGGCCACTAGAGACCCAAAGAGGGATGTAGGAGCCGTTTGAAGTAGAATATTTCTCATCCCAGTAGTGAAAATCTCTTCATCTGGGCCATAATTCTCTGGACCATAGATGGCATTTCTCATGCCTAGCTCTCGAAGCACCTGTTGGAGTTCAGCATATGTCTGCCATCTAACAGGAGAGGATGGTAGATCACCCGGAGTGGGCCACACAGCATGAAGTGCAGCCATGACTGCACTTCGAGGAGGGAGTGACTCCCTGGGGTCTGATGTGCATTTTGTAATCGCTGCCTCAAGGCAGGCTGCACTGTCAGGGAAGACAGCTTTCCCATCTCTGATCCCGACAGAACAATTCCATCCACCCCTAAGTCCCACAGACGCAGGAGCCAGGCTGATATTGACTCCGAGGGCTTCTGCCTAAACCGGGAGCCCAAATCCACCAGCTCAGCCTGAGTATAGGGCGGACCATAGAGTGCTCCACCACCTGGGGAGGGGGCTGCTCCTCTCCCTGGGGAACTTTCAGCTGCTGGGTCTTTATTTTCTTTACAACCCCTGGGCATGCTTTCAACACAGGAGGCGCCAGTGCTTCTGGCACCACCCCTTCATCTTTCTCCAGCTCCTCCATTTCCGGGACTAATGGCACCTTTCTCTCCCCTCCCCCGAGTGCCTCCTCTGCTACAACCTTTACCTTTTCTACTGTGCCTCGCAGCAATGCTAGCTCAGTCTTCAGAAGGTCTCTTACCTTCAGCTCAATGCTTCCCAGCTGACGTTCTCGTACCACCTCTGCCTGTGCTTCCCTCAGGAGTTCGTCTTTTTCCTTGATGGCCTCTTCCTCCTTCAGGACACCTGGCAGTGCTGCCATCTCGTCTCCAATGGCCCCTTGCTGCCGGCGCTCTCGTGCTGCCTCCTCTCGCATCAATGCCATCTCCTCCCTCAGGGAATCCACAGAAGTTTGCAGCTCGCGTTCTCGTGCTGCCATTTCTTGGGTCTCTTCTGTAGACTTTTTAATACTGTGAGAAGCAGCCAACCCACAGTCCCCGCTGCCTCACGGGCGCTCTGCTTCTCAAAGGAACTACTTACTATACCAAGGGCCTCCCCTACAGCCTCAGGTGTCACCTCCACTTGCCTCCAGTCCTGGGGTGGGCCCCAGTCCTCTAGGAGGCAAGTCACCTCAGACCACATACCCATTGGGGGACGATCCAGTGTCTCCCCATTCACAGGGGCAGCCTGCTGAAGCACCCCTCCCATAAGGGCAGCCTGTCTTTTTCCTTGTTCAACAATGAACCCTGCTGACTTTCGCCAATTGTCTTGCCAATAGGCTTCAGCCCTGGGCAAGTTTGCTGTGGATTCAGTGCAACCAAAGAAATTGACAGCAGAACTGTTCTTTGGGGTGAAAGGGTTTATTACCCGGCTTGTTCTCCCAGCGGTAGGTCGAGCGCTAGCCTCTCCGCCTCTGCCCAGAGCACTGGGCCGAGCTCTCTATATAGCACAATGGTAGCTTATTGCCTAAAGGTGTGAAAGCGGTAGCCTAGTAACAGGCCAATTACATCATCAGGTGGTTTAGGTTCAGTGAGGATCCTGGCCATAGGAACCCCAACTTGCCGACAGACGTACTTAGTGATTTACTTCTCTTTCTACGTTATGTCTCTGTGATTCACCAAGTTTTGTCTGTACCCTCGGTTCATTTGGTCATGGAATGTTCCCTTCATTCATTTGTGTTTACTGATTGGCCATCGACTGGGGAGCTATTAATATCAGTGCTCTCATCGACCCCGTCACCTGCTTCTGATCACACATGTTGGGGGGTGTACACCTAGGCGCAGAATTGTTGGGTCCTGTGCTATGCAGGTGCACACCTTTACAAGTAATGCCCAGACACTTTCCAAACTGTTTCACTTTTTCCTCCCATCAGCAGTAGGGGAGTGCCCACTGCTCCAGGTTGGCCGACACTGGGCACTTACTATCGGACGTTCCCATTTTTGCCGATCAGGTGAGTGTGTCGCGATACTCTTATGGTTTGCAACTGGCATTTCTTTAGTGACAGCTGAGGTCGAGCACCTTCTCCTAGGTTTATTCACCATTTGAGTTTCCTCTCTTTTGAAGCACCAGGTTAAGCATGTTGCTCATTTTTCTATTATATTCCTCTGGCTGTGTTTTTAACATCCCCCTGGCCACAGACATACAGCTTGCACATGAGCATCCATAGCCTGTGGAAAATGAGGCATTCTAGCAAGACACACAGCAGGAAAATGGCTGTCTCTGCCTCAGTCTGCCTGATTTTGCCCAGAGAAGGATGGGAATAAAGCCTTGTGGCTCTGGGTTTGGCAACACGCAGCTCCGCTGAACTCTGATATGGTTCGGCTTTCTCTGGTTTTCTCCTCAGCGGCTCACACCACTCAGGAAGCCCTTCGGCTCACTGTTCCAAAAACAGTGGGTCTCTGGATACGTCCAAAGTCTACATCGTGTCTCACAGCGGCGGGCAACAGATCCCTGGGTCCATGTCCAAGCCCTACCACAGACAAGGGGCAGTGAACAAATACGTCATCGGCTGGAAGAAATCAGAAGGCAGCCCACCACCTGAAGAGCCTGAAGTAACTGATTGTCAGGGGTAAGGTGGCTGGCGGGTCTTCATAGGTAACTTCATACACCTGGGGGATGGACTAAGCAAATGTGTTTTTCCCCCAAGAGAAATACGCTTTCTGAAAAAGAATTATCTAGAAACATATTTGTAAACCCTTTAAATGTTGACACTTATAGTTCTCTTTAAAAGTCTTCTTTCCTTAATTTTTGCTTATAAAATTAAAAGAAAACTCTGTTCTCTGTTGTTATATTAAAACAGTTGCCTGCAACACAGGAGTCATAGTAACGTGCTATTGCGGGTGTGAGTGTAGAGCCTGCAAATAAACGGGTTTAAGGACGATCTGAATTCCCAGAGTCCGTGACTGTGTTTTTTAAAGTTGTTGTGTATGTGATATAAAAGAAAAGGTATTTTGCCTAATTTTGACGTAACTTTGATTTCCCTTTCAGTTGTGGGGCTTTGTGGGGGCAGAAGGGAGGGACGTTTTATATCTGTTTGAAAAAAGAAAAGAAAAAATGCGGATAACACATTTTGTAACACGTGTGAAGATTATGCCGTTATCTCTTGGAAGAGACAAGAAATCACAGTTCAGGAATGTGAAGCAAGGCTGGTCAGAGCTATGTAGCTGTTGGTTTGCTTATGTTTTAAAAGCAACTTAAAAACAAACAAAACTATGAGGTCCCTGTGCTTTGCTGCATCTGCCCACACTGAGAGCATGATCAGAGCCCCTGGGTGCACAGGGCCACCCTGACTTGCAGAGAGCTCTTCCAGATCTTAAGGTTGGCCAGGGAGTAGGATCACTTTTTCCCCTTTAAAAAGAATCCCACTTCTTAAATATGGCTACCATAATACTGCCTTCTGGAAAAGTCATTTTAATGCTAAAATCAAGCATGGACTCTTTGTGTTAAAAAAAACCATCATGTCAATAATTGCAAATGAGTTATTTAGAGAGGAATTGCATAGTGATAACTACACCTTTTGATCATAAATGCAAATGTTCTAATGATATTGTTGGTATTTCTATCTAACAGTCTTCTGGGTGCCTCACAGTAATTCTCTTCTGCCTTTTAAGTCTGTGCAGTATCTGCAGGCACATTTGCACTTCAGTGTGAGAACTGTTTTTTAGGAAAGGGCTCTCTTGAAGAGTCAGGAAAGGGGAAAAGGAGTCCATTTGGGCATTTTTCATTCAAGAGCACCCCCCAGAATGTCTGCATTTTAACTCATGGCTGTGGTGACACCAACTTTCAGGGAATGTGAGGCAGCATTTTTAACATTGTGAGAAAGAGGTTTGCATCCCTGGGGCAGGGCCGTTATTTCCTGTCACATATGAACTTTGTGCTGGGATTTAAACCCAGACCTCCAGGGCATCAGGCCGGATCTCTTTGCAGTGTGTCGTGTCATCCATCAGGTGTAGCAAGCATGCCAGGCCTGTCCAGCTAAGCAGAGTGCTTCTAAAATGACCAACTACTCTACTTAATGTGGAAATGATGACTGTAGGACCTGCTGTTATCCCAGGCTGCACCAACTATGTCACACCAGTCTCACCAAACCACTGAAGGATCAGTTAGAAGAAACAGCAGCCAAGTATAGTGTTTGAACCACTGAGAATTAGAGAATATTAGTGTCTCCCTGTGCACAAAATAGAACCTCAGCTGTACCCTCCAGCAGCTTCACATGGCTCTGAGATTGCAGGTACTTCTTTAAAATCATAATGTAGAACCCTCACTGATTATTTTTGTTAATAACATAACCTTAGGTTTTAAAATGCATCTAACAAGAGCTGCTCTTTCATTTCCAAGGGAGCCTTGGAGGACTGCAGCTGTGGCCTGTTTTTCTCCTCTGCGGTTCACCAGTTGGGAAACCATTCTGCTCACTGGTCCAAAAATAGAGGGTCTCTAGATATGTGCCTCAGTCGTGATCAACACTGCTGTGTTTATCTGTGTGAAAAGTGGTACTAGGCATGGGAGATACACAGCTGATAAGCCTCTGGCCCCGTTTTCAGGAATCCCCAGTGGGATGGGGGAAAAGTGCAGAGATGAGATTACTGATTGCATGCAGTACCACATGACCTCCTCACAGAACAGTACTCCATGACACATGACATCAATTACGAAAGAGTAACATCCATTTTAGTTGCATGTTTCCTAACCTGTCCTCCTGAAACCTGCTATCCTTTCACTATTCTCTGTTTAAGTGGTTTTCCTGCACAGTTGGTCACCAAGTCAGATATAGGTTCTGTCCCAGACTCCACGCTGCCACCTGCCTCTCCCTGGTCCTCCATACTGTCCACCACCTCTCCATGTCTGTGGCCTCGACTCCACCACCCCGGGTCCTCGCCCCTCATCCCTGACTATGTACGGCACCTTACCTGGTCTCCACCCACTTTCCACATCGTATCCAGTATGTCTTTTTTCCTTCTGATATTCAAAGTTATTTGCTTCTCCATTTGTAGTCTTTCTAGACTCTTGTATCTTCAGAGTAACAGCTTAGCATAGCACAGGCAATCCTCCTGATTTTATCCCATACCTGCTTCCAAGCCCCATCCCCATCCATTCTGCCCCCTACTCTACCTGGTAGCTCTACTCTTACTGCCCCGGTTGAGCATTTCTGTCCCCAGCCTCTGTGCCTCCATCCATGCAGTTCCCTCTGCCTAAATGCCTTTCCCAAGTTTCAGACCCCATTTCCTGAAGCCAGCACCCTCCCAAGCTGGCCTTTCTCTGCACCTCTGTCCCAGCCCTGTGACTGACTTCCCACTCACCTCTATTCCTAGTGACTGATATGGAGCAGACTCTCGGAGCATACTTACTGATGCATCATTTGGTAGTTTTAATAAAATTACTAATTCAGCAGAAAAGGCTAGTGATTTTTATTCAAACACCAGGAGAAACTAGAACAGCACGTTTAATTAGTGGCTACATGTCCTAGTTTTTATCCATGAGTTATTGACAGCACACAGGCTTTCCCCTACCTCCTTCCCAAAGCAAATAGGGCCTGGGGCTCTTAAGCACCTCCCACCTCCAAATCCCAGGATCAAAAGCTGGCCCCTTGGATGCGCTCTTCCCAAAACCTCCCTCACCGTTTTCCCTTTGCAGCTTCTGTGCAGAAGCCCCTTTGTCGTCCATTTTCATACCGTGGTCACCAAATCTCCAGGCATGTTTTAAAGGTTTTAAAAGCCTCTTTTCACAGCCACTGTTTGCTCACGTTGTTGGTGTTGCTGGGGCTTCAAGAACTGAGAAGTGCAGGGAGCTCTGACCTGCCTCAGAAACAAAGCAGAAGCCATGGGGATTTCCAGATAAATCATTGTTAATTTTGAGCACGTCTGTGTGAGTTTTATTCTGATAATTTCCCCTGAGCTGTCACACTGCGACAAGATAGCCTGGCCTTTGAAATAGAGTCATCTCCGTGACACGTGCTGGTAACCTACAGACCATCCCTGTTGCTGCTGCACTGGGCCAGGGATTCCTAGAGTGTTAGGTTCCAGGTCGTGGGGCCAAGAGCCCTCACCTCCGCTGACAGCACAGCCACGGATTGTCACTGTGCACTCAGGAGTGGTTGCTTGCTCAGATTGCATTTCCAGAGTAACCCTTTTAAAAAGGACTCCCCCGTTTTCTCCCTGGAAAAGAGCTGAAAACAGTAATTCAGCTTGACAGTCTTTTGTTGTCCATAAATACATTTTTATATACTGATAATTAAGGGAGACAGCTGCTTTATTTGTCCAAACAGCTTTGTGAAATTGCTGATCATAAAACATAAAACACGCCTGAATTACTCTTAAGCTTTAGGCCCCCTCGAGTGTGTCTCTCTGGGTTGCCTGGGTGAGACATGGGATGTGGCTGTCCAGCTGCAAGAGAAGCGCCCTCTCGGGTTCTTGAGAAGCACGGGGCTCTTCCTTTGAAGGACATAGGATAATCTGATGAATTACTGAAACTGCTTTTTCTGACATAGATTAGGAAAGGGAAAACACAGCCTTAGTTTTAAAGTTGGCTATATTTTTTCTCATCCAGGGCTTAGGGGATCTGATTTGTTTCTGAATTATTCAGAAATCTAACTTTGCGGTTGAGCTCAATTCACAAATGTAAAATGTAAAATGACATGGGGATCTAGAGCAAATGCAGTAAAAATGAGCTGACTTAATCATTCAGAATCATGTGTATGTGGTTTTTGACACTGGTGTCCAGACTTGAATTCTTAAGGCTCCAGGCACTTTACAAATAGGCTGACCTCTTCTCCTAATTCCCCTTGTGATTTGTGTCAACAGGCTGTATGGCGAGATGGATCCCATGTCCACAGCAACTCAGCATCAGACAGTGGTGAGAGATGCCGCTTCAGAAACTCCACATGTTCTGTCAAAAGAAGACTTTCTGAAATTGATGCTTCCTGACAGCCCCTTAGGGGAGGAGGGGAGAAGGAAGGTTAGTGACTTCTGTGCGGCTTTGCAGTTACCAGAAACACTAAAGAAAGCCTAAAGAGACTCTGCAGTTTCCAGAATACTCTGCATGCCTTGTACCTTCTGCTCCTGCCATCAGCCCTGTGCGTGGCTGGCCATCTGCATTGTTCATTCTACCAATGAGCAATGTGAGCCTGGGAGAGGTTAGCAAGGGCAGCTTCTGGCCCAGATAGAAGTAGCCAGAGTCAGGCTGGTCTGGCCTCGAATCCCAGCTGTGTGACTTTGTGCACGTCATTTGACCTCTGGGCCCAACGTCCTCCTCTGAAAAAAGGAGCTATTAAGTGTACTGCAGAGTTACAGCAAACTCAGAAGTACCATAGCAGAACCTCATACAGTACCTGGACACACAGGTGATCAGAGATAGTAGCTGTTAAAATTCACGCCACCTGATTTTTGCTCCAGAACTCTACCCTCTGCCTGCCCCAAGCCGTCCTTCTTTGATGTAATCCTGTTCTGGAAATGGACCAGAGTTAGGTATCATAGTGCCTGCTGGGCATTATAAATAGGATGGAACTTGCACCATGCCCTGTGCCGCGATTCCAAGGGAAAGTCAGTCTTACAAGCCAAGCCCGCTTTGAGTGACACACCCTCATTCACAAGGCAGCAGTGCCTGGTTGATGTTAGGTTCCTTATTGTTCTTGTTAGTTTTAATTTCCTTATTATTGTCACTTATGAAACCACTTGGTTAAATAATGGAAAGTATGCAAAAGGATTTATAGGTAATTCAGGCTGATCTCCCCTTTCAGCAAGTAGTTCTGGCCCCAGATGGTTCACAGACATGCCTGGTAGCAGAGTCAGGAATGGAGGCCAGATCTTCTAACCCCGTGTGCCCATCTTGTCCAAGTGAAAAAAAGAAAAGAAAAAAAAATCAGACAATGCTGTATGGACTGTGGTAGGGGTAAATAGCAAGTCTTTGTGGTTCTTCTTCCCTATAATAAAACAATGCTGTGCTTAACCTAATTGTGTTCTTAGAATAACACTCTAATGAGATACTACCTCAAAGCCGCTTTAATCTGATGTGCCTGTAATCATGTTCTCAAGAACCTGCTGCTTGTGTGTGAAGAAGGAATCCCCAAAGAACTCAGTCATAATGAGCCTTTTTTTTTAACTTGTATCAAATCATGTATATAGAACTGTATAAGCTTAGGTACAGACTGTTGTGTTGTACAAAAAGTGCAAATAGCTTTCTTTCAGTAAGAATGAGCTTCTCCTTGACATGTTTTTTTTTTCTAAGACAAATCACCTTCTTTTCATAGTATAAATTTACCTTTGTAGTCAGTCCTCTCACATTTGTTACCATTCGTCAGTCAGTCGGACAGACTTGACAGTGTGGAAGAAACACATACAATAGAAGTATTTTTAGCTTGCTTGCTACATTCACAAATGTAAATGGCCACTTCTATATCTGAGGCAAACATGCTGGCTTTTACGGTTGTTTTTGTAAAAGGACTGTGGCCCAGTGTGCAGAACTACATGCAAGGTCAGATTTGGTATCATCTTTCTTTGGGCTTTGACTACTTGCTTCTGCAGTGTGAATTTTCCTCACCCTGTCTGTGATTTAACACACAATAATTCTGATGGTTCCTTTAATCTGGTTATGATTGATCACTGTAACTCAGTTTTCAACAATTGTAACAGACTTTTGTGAGTGATACGTTCAAGCGGGCAGTTAGAGTTTACTGGACCGACATCATTTTTCTTGAGCCTGTTCGTAAAGCTAATAGTCAAGATCAGTTTTATTATTATTTAGATGAGATTGAACCTCACATGCAGCTGATAAGTACAGAAATTGCCTAGTATTAAAATGTAGTCGTTTCAGATGAAAATCAAGCCAGCAGTATGTGTGGTTTTGCATAACTGTTGCCTGAAATGGCAACCTTATGTATTTCCCAGAGCTGCCACTGCTCTAAGGCCAGGGAGGTTCCACTTAACATTTCAGAATTAATAAAGCTGTGCATGTCTAACTCATGACAACGTTTCACAGAATGTCAAAGGAGGGAAACCTGCAAATCCAGTAACTGCTCGGGAGCCTCTGTGCATTTGCCTAGCTGACCCGCGTGCCTGGCTAGCTCTTCATGCCTGCCTGGGGAAGCTCGGGCGCTCGCACGGAGGATGGCGGTAGTCAGTGTGCGCCATGCTTTCGTATCTGTTTTCTCGCCCTCTCCCCCACGTTTAGTTCTCCTTCTACGGGCACCTGTCTCCACGACGCTCGCTGCACCGCACACTCTCTGACGAGAGCATATGCAGCAATCGCAGGGGGTCCTCCTTTGGCAGTTCGGTCCTTGACCAGGCCCTGCCCAACGACATTCTGTTCAGCACCACGCCGCCCTCCCACAGCACGCTGCCGCCTCGCACCCACCCCGCGCCCAGCCTGGGCAGCCTGAGAAGTAAGTGCAGCCGGGAGCTCCGACGTGGGCCCAGGACTGGGCCTGCCTGGGGGGCTCTTCTCGCTCCCCCTGCTGGAGGCTGTGGGGGGGGGATGGGACAGTTGTGACTTTTTTTAAACCTGTATCATTCAGTGGTGTGTTTGCTTTTTTAAGTAATTTTTAAATATGAAAGCACCCAGAGTGATTATTTGTTAAAAGTTAAAGCTGCACATGTCTACCAATTTTGAGGAAACTTGAAAAACCCATATTAAACATTTCTATCAAGTGAAATAGTGACCTTCACACCAGGTCTCAGCTGTCTACAAGGAAAAATTGTCTAAAATCTGATTTTATAAAAAAGAAACTGTAGTGCAGGGGCTAGATTTTCTGGTGGGCAGAGAGCAAAGAGAAAGTTTGGTGTTGTAGCTTTTTAT
The DNA here is from genome assembly GCA_029783875.1 of Phataginus tricuspis. Classification (NCBI taxonomy): domain Eukaryota; kingdom Metazoa; phylum Chordata; class Mammalia; order Pholidota; family Manidae; genus Phataginus; species Phataginus tricuspis. Next base: position 3,849,592 of record JAQQAC010023241.1, read on the forward strand.
TTCCATCTTCTTGATGTTCAATATCCGATATCGGTGATGGGCAGGGTGGTGGATAGGCGTCAGGTGACCTGGAGTCTTGACATGGCCTTCCCCCAGGTGGCAGCACGTCCTTGTGTTCATCACTTACGCTCCCTGTTCATTTCACTTCAGTGTACTGATTACGGGTTGACTAGATCATTCCTATGTGATTTTCCTTCATATCCTAAAATCTTTGATTTTTATACAGTGTCAATTCCTTACTAATGAATCAGTGCTGCAAGGTGGTTTTTTTCACATTTGCATTATTTCCTTTTGTTAATTTCTATTGCACAGAGAGAATGAGGATACAATCAGAAGTACATTCATTGTCAGGGTTCTTTTTTTATTTCATCATAGAAAAAAGCATTATCTTTAGAATCAATTTGAACTTCATAATACACACAGAAGTCCCAGACTAAGCGAAATCAAACTTCAAGTAATGTTTCTATTGTTTAACATAATTGGAAATGAACCTTGTCTCATAATATTCTCAGTCTAGTTCTTTAAGTAATGTAATATCTGGCCCAGTATAAAGTGTCCATGTACCTAAATTAAAGAAACTTTAAACTCCTCCTTGATAATCATATGAAAGGGCAGACAGATGTATTCTAATACCCTAATATCAAATATTTTTTCTTTTTGTAAATAGGTAACTTTAATGTCCCTTTAAAAGTGTTTGTAAAATCAACAAAACCCTATTTTCTTGCAAATGTTATTTCTTCTATTTAAAGTGCTTGAAGTATGGCTTTGAAATCTCTAACTTACATATTAATGTAGTTCTTATATACCCTTTGTTTGCTTCTGTGTGAAAGACACACATCCTTTTTTTTTCTTAGCTTCACTTTTTTTTAATAAACATTTTTTTAGAGCATTTTAGGTTCACAGCAGAATTGAGCAGAAGGCACAGAAATTACCATATATCCCTTCTCCACACATACACAACCTCCCCCACTATCAGCATTCCCCAACCGGCGGGGTGGGGAGCGTACATGGGTTAGAATCCGTGGACCTGTATTGCCACCTCTTCATCACCCGAAGTTCACCGTGTACCCCAGGGCTCACTCTTGTTGCTGTATGTTCTGTGGGTCTGGACAAGTGTACAATGACATGTGACCATCACGACAGTATCATATGGAATGTTCACTTCCCTAAAAGTCCCCGGCGCTCTGCCTATTCATCCCTCCCTCCCCAAATCCCTCGCAACCACTGATCCTTTTACAGTCTCCACAGTTAGAATTTTTCCAGAATGTCACGCAGTGGGGACCATACAGTATGCAGCTTCTTCAGATTGGCTACTTTCTTCCATGCCTTTTCATGGCTTGATGGCTTATTTCTTTTTGGCACCAAATAGTATTCCATCATCATGATGTGCCACAGTTTATTTATCCACTCACGTCCTAAAAGTCTGCGTCCTTTTTTAGCATGTTCAAAGCATGAAAGCACAAGGAGGAAACAAGCAGGGAATACTGTTGACTCTCTACCCAAGTTAGGAACTGCCTTCCTCGTCTTGCTCGCTTCTCTAGGAAAAGCAGTGACAAGGGCTCTTGGCATTTGCTCTTCTCTGATGAAACCTTATCTGGCAGTGACTCCTCCAATTTCCATAATTTTAGAAACTACTCAGAGAAAATGTTGTAGGTCTGCTGGGTGAAATGACAAAATGTAAGAAAGGGAGCTGTAGGACATTTGTCTCAGAGTGTCTGTCCCACAGAACACCTGATCCCCTCCAGCCCGCCCACGGGGAGGCGCAGCTTCAGGAGGCTGCCAGTTCCCAGGACCTCTGGCTCCCCTGTCCTGTGTGCTTGTGACTTCTGTAGCTAAAGGACAGATTTAGTCATCCTTCACCTTGTGTGGTTACTGACCTTTCATCAGAGCCTTCATGAGACAGTGGCACTCTGAGAGGAGTTCCCACAGTCTACAGTTGCAACAGTTAAGTCTGAGCGAGAAGTGAGGACCTTTGAGGCACCCGGTTGTGTCTCTTCATTTCTCAAAGACTTAGCTTCACGTTAGGACTTGGTGCGGAGTCAAATCTCCTAGCACTGGATGGTTAAATAGCTATGTTGGCAGAGCAAGGCAAAAACTCAGAAGCACACATCCTCTTTCCAACTTTAAAACCAGAGTATTCCTAGGTAGTATCTGTTCTTCAAAGAGAGACTCTTTCACTGGTAGAGACTCATTCCAAACTGCGTTCCTAACTGGGAGTAAGGACAGTGTGGAGGAGGTCAGCAAGTCCACCCCTCCGTGGTCAGTGCTGGAAGGCCTCTTCAGCGCACCTCCTCTACCTGTAGTCACTACAGTCACAGGCTTCTTGTTCAGATATTTTTATCTGTTAGATGTCCCAAATTTGAACGCATCTCAGAATCTTTCTTCTCCTGAGATCAAGATTTTAATCCAACCTTGAGAGACAGAAACCTAACAGATACACCATGGGTGTGATTCATGCCGTGATTCACATGTTGCCTGTGAAGCCACTGAAACGTGCTGTATCGTTATGTCTTCAACTTGGACATCTGAAAATATGACCTGATTAAGCAGTTGAAAAAATTCTGAAATGTTTCTGCATTCCATTTAGGGCCTTTGTTTTCAGTATTGGATTTCAGAATAAAATATCCTGAGTGACCCAGAAAGGGAAAAAAAAATGGGGAACGGCCATCAGATGCACAGTTCACGGGCCATGCAGCAATAATACTGAGAGGTGCTCATGGTGTTCTCTTCCTCCTCGAGCACGGGAACCCGGCTTCATTCAGTCCAATCCCAGACATTAGCAAGTTCACATGGTCAAAGAGAATTCCTGACTGTTCATGGAGTGAGCATCAAATTTTTCCAGGGAATGGTAGAGATCTTCTATGAGCGCAGACTAAGGAGAGCTTTTAAGTTTCGAACATAAAAGCAGGTATTAGCTTTGTGTGTTCCCAAAGGCCGTAATTTTGACCTAGGCATGTAAAAGAGGATGCCCCTTGAAGTCAAAAAAGGGGGAGGAGGGAAGAGGGAGTCTTCAAATAAAAAAAGGAAATTAGCACTTCTCTTATAATTTAATACTCACACGAGGTGCCGCCGACCCAGGTGTAGACCCAGCGTGGGTGGTGTAGGTGATAAGAGCTGCTGGCCAGCACCTGGCATTGCAGAAGATGTCTGTGGGCCAGCAGAGGCAGGGTTTTGATGATTCAACACGGCACTTTCTTCTTTTTTTCAAATGTTCTCAATCTCCTCTGTAGTAAACACTGGTAATTGTAAAACCACAGATACCTGACCTCCAGATTGTGCTGTAAGGAAGGCTCCTTGGTGTTTATGCCAGCAGTAAAGTCAGACTCGATAAAGAGGGTCCCTGTGATTTCAGGTTTTGGGTAAGCAAACCGGAGGCCATAAAACCCATGTCCAGGCTGGAGAGCAGGGGCCCAGGCTTCAGTGCCTGGACATTAGCCACCCTTCAGAATCCACGAGTCAGTGTCTTTTCTGAATTTGCCAGAAGAGCAGTTTGTGCTCATGAGGTCACACTGGCCTGGGAGAGCCGGATCTGAAGTCACTGGCTTGGACAGCTAAGACAGGTGGTGGTGCCTTTTCTTCCCCTTCTGTAAACTCAGGAGCGGGCCCCAAGACCGCTGGTGCAGCGGGCCCCGAGGGCAGGGGACAGCACGCCACTGGGACCAGCCCCGCAGGATGCAGGCCTCGAGGCCTGGGCTCCTCCAGGGCAGAACTGTGTCTTACTTCTTGCTGGTTGTTGGGTCCCAAGGTGCTGAAACAGTACCCGCTGGTACTGACGGAGCAGATGCTCAGGAAACATCATCTCGGCCATGGCAGGAGTGATGCCTCATGTTAGCTGAAAGTATTATAAAGGGTTTTTGGTGGTTTAGAGTCCCAGACAACACAACACAAAACAAAAAAACCAAAAAAGTAAGTTTTTTCCCAATTACATGATTTTCAAAACAATGGGAAAAAATGTAGGTGCTTTTTTCATTTTGAAAACTCGAAAGAATTTAGGCAGCTCTTAGTAAGGTGACTATCAGGGACGCTAGGACCTTCTCAGTTACTGAAGGATGATGGGTTTAGGTTTAAATTCCTGCTTTCTGGAGCATTTCTGCCAGAATCAGGCTGGTCATCACACAGCTCCTTCTGGTCACCCGCGCCCCTGAGCGCATCACCTCCTCAGAGAAGCCTTCCCCAAATGTGCCATCAGTCACATCACCCTATTTTAGATGCCTGGAAAGACATGTCACTACTTACCTGTTTTGGTTATTTCTGCCTCTCTCCCTGCCACTTGGCATGTAAGCTTCTGGAGAGGGTGGGCCCTGTCTGTCTTAGCAGGGCTGCTCCCACCACAAGGCATACAGTAGTCATTTAATAAGTACATCCTGGACAGACATCAAGTGGAAAGCGCCCCAGCTGAACCCTAGAGGAAAGGAGTCTCCTCGTCTACTCCTTGTCTCTGCCAGCTCCAGAGTATCAAATAACACAAAGGCGCACTCTCAGTGGGGGACGAGGAGGAGGAGTTTGTTCTAAAGCACTGTCACAAACTGTATTCCCTCCTGCTCCCTGGCTCTCCGTAAGTTCAAGGAGGTGAGGAGAAGACCCCAGGCTTGCCTCTGGGTGTGCACCTTACCCCCTAGGACCTTCCCAGATCCCAGACTCAACAGTGCCACTGTGCTTGGGGCCTCTGGGTGAGCTGTGTACAGGGCTCTGCTGTGCACAGAGCCGGGCCGCTCTCTTCCCCAACCTGGGCTTCAGCGTCCCTGCCACGAAGATTCAGGTCTGTGCCTTGGCTCCATTACAGATGGCCCCACATATCATGTTATTTCAGGGTACGTAGAAACAGTCAAAGCTTTCTGCTTAATCCAAGACTGTCAGGTCTCAGTGTCAGCACTGTTGGCCATTTGGGGAAGATGGCTCCGCCCACAGCTACCCAGGGATGAACGGAGTGGGGGCAGTGGGCTTGAGGTCGGCCCCGCCTTCCCATCGCACTGTGCCCTGTTTGTCTTCGCTGTCATTTTTCTCTCTGCCTGGCTGCTGTGCGCTGATGTTGTCTAGTGGTGTCAGGCAAGGGAACAGACAGCATGCAGTGGAATGTGCAGTAGGTTTGATTTTTTAATCTTTAAGATGCCAGAAGCTTGGATGACGGATTATTGCTTTATAAAGGCAAACAAAGCCCTCGAGGTGGCATTTCCTAGCAAAACACGGCTATCAGAGTGTACATTAAGTAGAAGTGTTCATTTACCTGAAAATTTTTCACTCCAGGATGTTTTCCTCCCGGGTGAGGGGAGTGGCGGGGCTCAGGACTCCCCGGGCCTGCACGCCCTTGGCCCAGCCGCACCCTCACCGGGGTCCCGGAGACCTCTGTCAGGTGAAACCAGGGACAAAAGTAGTTGCCAACTACCTAAACAGCTAAATTTCTTTAAGCGGAACACAGAAAATCTGCTTTAAGCGAAGCAGCCAAAGTGTTTGAGAGACAAAGGAAGTGATTTGCAAGTGAATAAAAATCCCTGGGCTTCCTTACCTTTCTGCCTGGGGGTTGAACCTTAAACTTCTGGTTAAAGACCGCGACCTGAGAAGGAAGGGGGTTCTGCCCATCCTCTGCTCCGCACTGGCCTGCCGGTGTTCTAGATAGGGGTCTGCAAAGGAGGGACACCAACAGTGGGTCCCAACTCTCATGCCAGCTTTGCAGCTTCCTTGCATTCCTTGTTTACCCCTCGTCAAGGATAGGTAGGACCTAGAATACACCTAGAACGAGTAGGAATGGTTGTTATTTCAAGGATGAGCATGTGGGGATGTTGCAGGAATGGTGTTGACAAAATACCCACTACTGGCTCCCTTCAAAAAGGAAGCCAGGAATAAGTTGGTGGAATATTACCACATCTAAACATGGTAGTATTAAAAATAGAGGGGTTTGATTGGTTTAGGGGCAACTGCTAGAGTTTGGCTAAGAGCAGCTCTGATCAGTGTCAAAGGAGTGAAAGACCACTCTTGTCCTTAAGGCCACGCTGGCACAAGCGTGCTCTTAGTCCAGATGCCAGCATTTCACAGCTACTCCAAAGGATGTGGGGACAAAATTACAGGTGCATTTGGTTAATTATATCCCTTACTTAACTTAATTGCAGGCTCAGACAGCCAGGTGGTCATTACTATGATTGGACTAATTAGTCAGATGTGTTCACAGGCAGCGGCGGCAGCGTTTGGGTCAGGTTCAGGAAGGGCGTGTTAGAGAAAGTCCACTTGAAGCCTGTTGAAAATTTGTCTGCAGATGCATGGGTTCTTAACAACTAGTATTATTAGTGATGTGTAACCACTTCAAGTCCGATGATGAGAGTTTAAAGAGAAAAGGTAATGTAGAAGGTCCATTTGTACAAACAAAGGTAGACTCTCAGTCGGGGCTGCATGGCCAGAGGTTTCTGGTTCAGCCAGCGGCCCAGCCTTCTCATCACATCGGTAAAGCACTCCAGCCACCCTTGTTGGGCATAGCATGAAGGTCTCGGTCTTTAACGAGAAGCTTACGGTTCAACCCCCAGGTAGAAAGGTAAGGAAGCCCAGGGATTTTTATTCACTTGCAAATCACTTCCTTTGTCTCTCAAACACTTTGGCTGCTTCGCTTAAAGCAGATTTTCTGTGTTCTGGGTAAATTTAGCTGTTTAGGTAGTTGGCAATTACTTTTGTCACTGGTTTCCACATGACAACGTGAAACTCTACTAATTCATCTCTTCCTTGTCTATTTATTAATAATGAAGGCAAAGGTGGTCTTCCTGCATTGTTCTGATAAACTGGTATTTACGGCATCTTGAATTGTGGTGCTCAGCTTACATAGCTGTGTCCTTCAGGAAGCTTTTTAAGCCATCAGGATACAGAGATCACACCAAACCATTTTTAGAGTAGATGCTTGCAACACTTAAAAGAGGCAGTCACCCCTGAAGAAAACAGGGATTGATCCTGCAGTTTGATGTGAATGGATGCCCTCAGGAGAAGCCTGCCCTGGAAGAAAACTGGGATGTGCATTCTGTCCCACTCAGAAGTGCAGGACCCGAACGACCCTCCCACCCAGTCTTTGCTTGCTGGCTGACCTCTAAGGAGTCTGGATGTCATGGCCTTTTTACAAACCTCTGTTTTTCCAGCTGTGTATGTGCACAACTGCTACGCTGTCTCCTTTCTTAGTGGGGACAGGAGGGCTTTCATGAACAGTTCCTGAACCCCTAGCTGGGCCGGCTGGTACCCATGCTGCCATCTGACTGATGCTCTAATTTTGTTTCTGTTTAGATGAGTTCTGGTTCTCCGATGGGTCCTTATCGGATAAGTCCAAGTGCGCAGACCCGGGCCTGATGCCCCTGCCGGACACGGCCACGGGGTTGGACTGGTCCCACCTTGTGGACGCTGCTCGGGCCTTTGAAGGTAAAGATGTGCAGCCTCCGGGGCCTGGGGCAGCAACTTTGGGGACTCGTCTATGTCTCAGGTCATCTACGTTAGCTTTTTGGATACTTTGAGCACCTTTGAAGAGGAAAACAAGCAGGGGAAGGCCTGAGCGGGGACTGAGGACATTTCCTTAGGGAGACCATGTCATTCAGTGAAATGGGCAGATTCCCAAACATGAAAAGCCATTCAGAGGTGGCCTGGGGCAAATCACTTTTCCTCTTTGACCTCTGTTTCCCTGCCTGAAATGTACAGTCTCTGCCTGCCTAGGCCTCAGCTTCCTCCTCTAACAATGTGGGTCCGAGCTGGGTGGGCCAGCACATCTCTAGGCCCTTGCAGCAGCCACGCTGTTATGAGCTGTAGGAGGTCCAGCTGCTCCTTAGGAAAGCTTTTTCCCAGCTTGCAGATAAAGTCTCAACACAAATAAAGGAGCTGCTTGCCTCACTCGAATCCTTGGGACCTTCCCTGCAGGTAGAGGGCAGCCAGTGACCCTGGGACGATGGCTTTTTGCCATTTGCTGCTGCGTTCTTGCCATTAGTGCAGCTTCTCCTGGGGTGACCGGTAGAGCTGACAAAGGTGGTGGGTCATTTTAGGAGAGCCCCATCTCAAATGTGGTAGTGCAAGGGCCCCAGCAACCCCAGGGTTCCTGTTCTCTGCAGTCCATGCAGGCAGGGCCCATAGCCACCTGCACAGCCTCCTCTCATCTGCTTTTGCTCACCTTCTCAGCTTCTGGTGGCCCAGATCCCATTCCCTGTGATGTCCAGGCTTCAGGAAACAAAACCAGATTCTTTTCTCAGGAGGGGCCGGTGTGTCTCCAAAGCAGCTGCTGCAGAAGGTGGATTTGGCTGGTTTTACTGCCCTCTTAGCAGGCTTCCCTGCTAGAGAGGCCTGCCATGGACTTGCTCCAGTTAACTGAGACTCCAGGGAAGTTTAGCTGCAGTAGATGGGGTAGGTGGAAGTGCTGTTAGGGGGGAATTTCTGCAGAATGCACAGACTCTTCCTCCTCCCTTAATAGGAGTGAGACTGCTTTGGGGACCGGGGCTTCGTAAAATATTCATTCATGTGGAAGCTTCAGAATGTCTCTGCTTTGTGATGCAGCCTTACTCTCTGACATCCCCAGAAGTTGGCTACATACTGCAACATACCCAGGCTCAAGGCCCAGTTATCCCTATAAGCCTGTGTCCCAGCCCCAATGAGCAGGAATGCTATCTTGTCCACAGCAACCCAGGCAGCAGAGAATGGCATTTTCGTTGGCATATTCTTTACACTGGCTGACCCCCGGAGATCAGAGAACATTTATTTTGTCCAGGCTGTGTTCCCCTACTCCATAAATGTCTCCATAGTACCTACCACACTGAATCAGCTTTATTTAAATGTCTGTGTCTTCTTATCAGGTAATAAATTTCTCAAGGGAAGGCTGCTTATTATATATTCCTTGTCTGTATTTATTAAACATGTAACAAGATAACCAAATGAGATGAACTACCACCAAGGGATAAGCAGGTATTAAATACCCAGGGGATGGTGAAGCTTTGAGCCATCCCAAGTCATAGTATTGCTTTTGACCTCTGAGGTCCTTTTGCATTTTGTGCTCATTTTAAAAATTAAAAACAGTATGTATCACATTATCCACCCTCCTCTGTGTCTTTGCTTGGTTCCCTTGCACCCCTTCTGAATAAAATCGCTGCTATGGAGCTGGGCTAAAAGTGGGTGGTGGACCATGGTGCCCACAGCAGTGACTGAATTACCTATCCAGAGATTCTAGTCATAATCACAGTTCTGCTGCTGGCCTGTGGGCCTTTGGGCAAGTCATTTAACCATGACATACCCACTTTGTGCCACCTCCCAAAGACTGACCACATTCCTCGGAAGTGCATGCTGATTCGCATTGGACTCGTCTTTCCGTCATAAAATGAAGATCTCTGCCAAAGAACCTGAAGGCTTCTTGCAGCTCTAAGCCTCCATGTCTGTGGTTATGTTTATCAGAGTCTTTCTGAGTTGACATTACAGTGTAGGTGGGAGCTGGCACCCAAGACAAAGGGAAGAAAGCCTGCCAGGGAAATTCCAGCTAGCCAGTGCCCAGTGCATGGGGACCCAAGTTAGACAGAATGCGTGATTCTGTTTGCCAGGGGAGAGGATTTGGGGTTATGTAACCTTTCTGAAGTTTCCAAACAACATTTATAGAAAATATGGAGTTAATGTCATGTTTAAAAATTTCAGAGTTTTGATGCCACTCCATAGGACAGCATTGTCACCTTGAGACAGTCGTCAGCTTAGGAAAATTCAGTTCAGAAGTTGCAACTCCATACTTTTGCTAATCAGATTCTCTTGTTTCAGTGAGAGGAGTTGGGGGTGGCTAGTCGCCCTGGCATTCAAGGCGGAGTGTCTCCACCTAGATAACACTTGCCCTACTGGTGATTTGAACTTTTGAACCAGTTCTCAAAGCCATTTCTGAGTTGGACCAAACATCATAAAGAAAGAGTCCCAGAAAATTGCCATGTGCCTGTTGAATTGTTAGAAACAAATAAAGGCAGTTTTCAAGGTGCCTTATTTAGCTCAGACCCCTCCAGAATAATGCTCTGCTTATATACCTTGACATCAGTGGTCAATACATCTGAAAATAGGCTTTAACAAATGGAACGTATCTTCCTGTTGATTTCATGGCCCTCCTGAAATCCAGTAGTGTAATTCACCCAGGGAGACAAGCCTCTGCCCCACTGACCTAGCTCATTTGCTCACCATGTTTTGGCATATCATATATTCACCTTTGTTTAAGAGCTAAAACTGACACTGAGCACATGAGTGTGGGAATGTTGATTTTGCTATACCAGTGAAGAGTTGAACAGAGGCACCACAGTAAGCTGTCGCTACCATAGTTGCTTAAAATATTTCAACCCTATGAGTATGCAGCACATAGTGTAGACAGTATTACCATGGGTGAAGTTTCTCTATGCTCTCCTGGGCACAGCCATTCAGTGTGTTCCTTCAAAAGCAGAGGAGCACCTCCATATTATATTTCTGACCACAAGGGAACAGAATTAAATACAAAAAATAGAAGCAGAACACAAACAAAAACCTCTAACCATGTGGAAAATTCTTAACATTTACTCTTAGTAATACTGTGCTAGAAAGAATTCAGGAATATAATAAGAGCCTTTTTTCTCTTCTGGTGAATGATGATGAAAAAGATGCAATGTATTAAAATCCTTGGACTACAGCCAGAGAGTAGATCTTAAGTAAAAATGTAGGGTTTCAAAAATGTTTATTTAAATGGGAAAAAAAATGAAAATTAACTGACTTAACTGTACTTGAAAAAGATTGTATAAAATCTGTGATAGAAAAAAATAGATTTCTTTTTAACTGACAAATGGAATTTCACTGCAATTTATAAATAAATCTGATTCATTTTCTTTTGAATATTAGTAAACTAATACAAATTTGATCAAAAAAATGAAAATACAAATAATCAAAATTAGAAATGAGAAAGGAGATTAGTATTAACCAATACATAAGGGAAATAAATTATTTAAATCATTCAGGAATGTCAAGCAGCTGTATAGGAGTAAGTCTGATGAATAAGATAATTGGGTCCTTCTTGTAATAAAGGAGGTGGGGGAGCGTAAGAAACAGTCAAAGGCCAGAGTAATGCAGGGCATGGGAAAGTTACGCGTGAGCACCCCCACTCCCCAAATCACCTGCAACTCGTCAATCTAGAGTTGTTTTCAAAGTTTCAAAATAATGATAGCAATAAGTTACATTACATGAAATAATTGAAAGTTATGTCAACTTCCCAAAAAGGATATATCTAATAGAATTGGGACCAATTTCCAATAAAAATTAAGATTTGAGAGATACCTTCAAACCCTAACAAAGAATACCTACTTTATTCCAAGTAGTTACATCATACTTAACATAAAAATATTTACAAGCAAATCCCTTAAGTCCAAAAACTAAACAAGGGCATCTGTTGGGACCATGTCCTTTCATTTTTCCCTGGAATCCTTGACATTTAAATAAGCAGTGCAAAAGAAAAATGAATACATTTTGGAGGTAAAAAAAACATTTCTAGATATGCTTCTATATCTAGAAAATATGAAAGATCAAAAAGAAATTATATTAGAGATTACAAAATAAAGTAACTAAGAATATATCTCATTTTTATAAGCCTCATTTCAAATCATTAATTTTTTCATTTATCTATTTCTGTATGGCACACTCACCCCAAAACGTATGGCTGAAAACAGCAGTGGCTCATCACGTCTCAGATTCTGTGGGTCGGCTATATTCAGCTGGGTGGTTCTTCTGTTCCTTATGGTATCAGCTGGGGTCACTCCAGCTGTATTCGGCTGGAGCTCAGCTGGGACCTCACTCATATGTTTGTGTCTGGACTGGCTGGGGTCTGGCTGGACCCCTGGCTCCAGCAGGGTAATTCTAAACATATGGCTTAAGGAATCAGGAGAGTAAAAGCAGAAGCTTCATATGATTTCTCAAGGTCTGGTATTAGAAGACCCAGAACATCGTGTCCACCACATTCTGTTGGCCAAAGCAGCCGCAAGGCAGCCCAGATTCCAGGGGAGGGCGATAGCCTTGGCGTCTTGGTGTGCAGAGGAGCATGTGAACACAGCCATCTTTCCAGACAGCCTTCCAATGTAACAGTAATAAAGGACACCTAGATAATATATCAGCAAGATCAAATTATGAATTCCTTTGGAATTAAGCCATCATTAGGTTAAAATAAGAGAAAGCACTACACTTCAATAACTGAGAAGTCCTAAAATGTGTAAGGATAGGAATGGATAGAATGTGCATAATAAATATGACAGTCCTTCCTGAATTAATGCATAGACTTAATACAATTACAATTCAGACATCCAAAGGATATGATGTTAAAAAAAACTTAATTGCATCCATCTGGAAAACAGATGAACAGTGTTCAACAAGAAAGTATCACAAATCAGTAATAATTAAAACAGCATAATAATGAGTCAAACAAAAGCAATTAGTCCTTTTAAAGAAAAAAAGCCCAGCCTGAAATCTGAGTATATTTAAGAGTTAAATACGAAAGGAATTTACCTACTTCATTTGGGTCTAGGAATTAGAAAAGTCAGTGACAGAACCTTCAAATTAAGGAGTAATGAGAGAACATATGGAATGTAATATGGCCAGAAAAAAAGTATGTAAATATTTAGATCATCTATGAACCTGAAAGAGAACATTAAAATATAAAGGGGAGTATGGAAAAGATTTGTAATAAATGTGATGGATGAACCAAGGCTGTCTCCAGGGCATGAAGGAACTTAACCAGCAAAAAATGCCAAACCCCCTGATAAACAAGAAGTCAAGGCATATGGATGCGCAGTTCGCAAAAGAAGAATCATACAATAAATCCTTGAACTTGCTGAACTGCGCATGTAAATTTAACGATAATGAGCAATCAGCTCACACCTTCTGAGTATGAGAAATTATGCAACAGCTCCTGGAAGCTATGAAGAGTACGCACAGCTGGTATCGGTATAAAAAAATAATCCCCCTTTTTGTTCAAGCAACATGACAATAGCCAAAAAAATGTACCTGCCCTTTGACCAGAAATCAAATTCCTGAGAACTTGCCTCCTGGAAATTATTAAAGAATAAAATTTTATAAAATATTTTAAAGAAATTATTAAGAATAAAAAGGGTTCTGGCAGAAATACTATACAGCATTACTGAAAATTATGAAGTGAGTAGATAGATAACCAAACCACCCAAAAAAGACTACATGTCAAAAAATTGAGAATTTATGGACTCTGAGGGAGAAGCGAAGTCAAGGACAACGTGTCCTCCTCCTCAGAGCCTGTGCCTCCTGACCCTCCTGCTCTCCTGTGACAGTCACATTCAGACAGCTGGCTGAGTCATGGTTCAGACTGTGTTTTAACGTTTGCAGCTCTTCCATGTGCTGAGGGTGAGAGGTGGCCCTTTGTACATCAGGAGTCCTAGATAGAATTCGTGATCCATGTCATGCCATAAGATGTATCTGTCACCTTGCAGTGCCCACCTTTCCCTTTATTAGGTAGAATGATGCGAAATGTACCAAATACTAAATATAATAGATTCCATCCCCCTCCAGTGTGGTCATGTGAACACATCCAACTGGAAAAGCTGGCTGTGGGTTGAGCAGTGATGCAGGGGAAGAGAAGTGTGGTCTCTTTAAAAGGTCTAGGATTTTAAAGTAGTTCTTATTACCAAAATCCCAGATGTATACAGCTGATGTGTATTCTTGAGCATTTGTTGAATGGATGTTGTTTCAACTAAAACAGGCTTAAAAGGTAAACTTACAAGCTGACCCTAGACTCTGATGTCAGTGTCCCACATGGCACAAACGGCCTCCCACTGCACAAGGCCTTCCTCTACTCTGGATTTCAGCTTTGCCCTTTGGGTAGTAGCAGGTATCATCTTCCCAGGGGCATGGATGTGTGTGTGCTCAGAAGTGACTGTTTGTGCACAGTCAGCAACTCGTTTATCAGGCCCCAGCTTGGAAATGAAATACTCCATCTAAATGTATTTTCTAAAACCATAGACATTTATACTTGTAATTTATTATGTCCCATGTGCCCTCGATCTCTTAAACAAGAAACCAGTGTAGGTGTGGCCTCGCTGTTCTCTAAGGGTGCTCCAAGCAGCCCATCTGGGGTCACAGGAGTCATTCGTAGGCAACCACTTTGCATCTCCGTTCTAGCTATGCAATACCTGTCGATGTCCATCCCCTCCTTTAGTTTACTGCTACATGGAGTAAAATAAGAAACTGACCCTGCAATAAGGTTTTTCTGAAGATATTTAAAAGGATGGCTTGTTTCATGTGGAGCCACCCCTAGTGCCCGTGCCCCTCCCACCCCTGCCTTATCCGATGTGCTTCCACAGGAAAGAACAGGAGGAAAATAAGGAAATGGGCTGTGCATGTGGAGTGTGGGTGATTGGTTCTCTGCTGTGCTGACAACCATTTACATGACGTTTATCCTATGAGCTCATTTCGTACAGTTTTGTCTCTGCCATTTGGTTCAATGTCAGTAATTAGTTACTGAATATTTATCATCACAGAAATAAGCTGTGGAGGAATAAAGCTTCCACTGGAAACTGTCACTAAAATTAGCTATTTTACAGAGTCTGTACTTCATCAAGTAGCATTCTGTTTGCATTTCAACCTCCCAAGCTTTTCACATCCAAAGTGAAATCTCTTTGTGAAATTACATTGCTGGCAAGACTCCATTCCTGGCTTCTTGCCTCCTGACCAGTAAGACCTTGTTTCTCCCCAAGGAGTGTTTGAATGGCTGCCAGTAGCACGTTCTGTTTCTGTCAAATATGTGGACATTTATCAGTTAAGGTAAAAGTAGATGAAGCAGTTTAAGATGCTTTCATCCAGATATTTAGACTCAACTGTCTTAAGAAAGATAGAACTAACTGAGTAATCACTGGGTTGCATAAAATATGGATGAGTCAATAGAACTCTTAAAAAGTAAGAAAAATAAGTAAATTATTTTCTTTTGACATTGCTTTTTTTTTCAGTAAATTCTCTGTGGAATAAAAGTGCATGTGCTATGGATTTTTTTTTTTAAGTGTGAAGTGAGCCCTTATTTGGGGCCATCACAGAACAGAGAGTTATCTTGGACATTATAGCCGTGCAAACCCTCCTGCCCCACCCTGAGAGCAGCTCACCCCTGGCCAGCATGCCCATCATTTCCTTCCACCTCTGCCACTCACATCCTGTCGTGTAGAAATAGGAAATGCCCCAATGATGCTGCCAATCTGAATTACAGGTGATTTCATCCTCTGCAATAACCCTGCCAGTCAGTACCAAATTGGGTGTGTGATTGTTTCCCAGGAATGCATAGCTACAGAAGTACATAGACAAGTAGAAGACTTGAAGTGCGGAGAAGTACATCCTTAAAGCTTTCAGAAATGTTAGTTGCTTTCAACTAACAACTGTTGAGAAATCCTGATGTAGGAAAGTGGGATGCACATCCAGAGACCTTCCTGTGGGGCTGATCAGCTGGTGTGTTCAGCATGACTTCCAGGAGGGCCCAGGCCTCGGCTGGGTGCTGCCAGCATGGTGCCCGCCACATTTCAGCCCAATTCCTATTGTGTTCTCCTGACAGCCTTTGCCACCTCCGTCCTTTCTAATTAATGGAAGTGTGTGACTCTCCATAAACCAAGCAAGCAGGTAGCCTCGTTAGGAGATTCATCCAGCAGCGAGTGGGATAAATTAAGAGCAGAGCACCCCTAACATGGACTCCAGTGCAACTTCTCGAGCATTAATCAATCATAAGGAAAGGATGCTGCAGCACTAATAGACCTGCTGTGTCCCAGGACTCCAGGGCATTTGCGTGCTCAGGCCCCAGGGGGACGTGCCAGGCGGTGGGGGAGTGGACCATGAGGTACAGTCCTGGTTCTTACCTTCACTTTGTTAAAAGCAGGACTTTTTCCTGCATGCTAGTCAGCATTTCTGGACCAGGGGTTCTTGTCGGTGTTTTCAGCCCACAGAGCTGGGCCAGTCTGGTAGCAGTGTTAAAGACTATTATATTCCATTTCCTGCCTAGCTCTCAGAACATTGGATGTGATGTAGCTGGTGACACGAGTAGAAAAAGCCCTGTGCTAAGATAAGGCTGGGTGGCTGTGCCGATCATGGTCCTGCTGCTGCAGACACAGTGCCCCTCAGATCTTCTCCTGAGAGTTTCTAGTAAGGTTATGTAGCTAACCTCTTTCACCGTCACCCTCTTTTTGTTCATGGAGTCGGTCATTTAAGCAAACCCAAAACGGTCACATGTCCTCAGGGTTGGATTTGCGTGTGTGTGGCATGTCACGTATCTCTTGTAAGCAGAAGGTGCACGCCCAGCCAGGACTGTTACATGTGAAATGTATAATCTAACCACATGGCTTGGCATTGCCTGATGTGAGCTCTCGAGGGCTTCTCTTGGTGTAGCACACAATACACACGCATGCGGACATACACACACAAGATGTATTTCACGGGGCTCCATCATTCGAACCATATGTGTGCCACAGAGGCTTGCAAGTGCAGAGAGATATTACTGTTCATAGGAAAATTCTAAATCTTATTTCAGGTCTTGACTCAGATGAAGAACTTGGGCTGCTCTGTCACCACACGTCCTATCTAGGTGATTTTCGGGGGCTCGTCATGGGCTTTTGATGTCTGTAACTTTCTCTTATATTTCATATGTCTGCACGTCTGCATGGTTATTCGAGCTCGAAGGGTTGGGGATGCCCAGGAGAGCTGTGTCCTGGCTTTGTGTCTCAGGGATGCCCTCCGGGTTTGGGGAGAGCTGGAGGAGAGATCTCTCTCCTTGGTTATGTTCATCGGCCAAGTTACCATCCAACACTGTTATTTCATGCACAGCTGGCAGCTTTGGCATTTCTTGGGATGTGGAAAGAAGAAAGCAGATCGGCTCTAGCAAATCCAGTATCTGCTAATTGTCCCCATGGCTGTGATGTACAGAGGCCATACAGCCCAGGACAGCCAATCTTAATGCTTTCTCATTGTCAGCAGCTTGCCTGAGTTTGTTTTTCTTTGTTTTATTTGAAACGCAGTGACTCATTTGGAGGGGGGGAGAATATTTAGTTACAGAATTCATTTCCACAAAGAAATGCTGCCTCACAGCTGTTACTAAGCCTTCTTTCCGTGTGTCTCCCTCCGCAGACCAGAGAGTGGCGTCCTTCTGTACCCTGACAGATATGCAGCACACGCAGGACTTGGAAGGGGTCCACGAGCTGTCTTTATGTGTAGATCCAAGCAGTGGCAAAGATTTCATGGACACACCTGGGTATGTGAGCCCCTGGGGACCCCCTGCCTCCCGCTGCCCCTCCCCACAGTGGTCAACAGGGTTCAGCTAACTCTGGGCCAGCCAGAGGAGCCTTTCCACCCGTGCCTTCCTCTAGTCCTGGGGATGCAGAGCAGGGACTGAGTGGGACTGACCCAGCCTCCCGCCCTGCTGCGGCAGACGGTGCTTGCCGCATAACTGCCCTGCTCCTTGGCCAGGTCCTGCCTGCTCAGACACATAGCCCCACGCCGGCTGTGATGAGGTCCACTGACAGAGGGCAAGGCTGGGCCCAGGCTCAGCATCTACCACCTAATCACTGCGACAGTGCCAGACGGGCCTCACTGAACAGGCTCCCGCTCGCCAGGCTCATGTGCTGACGTGGCGAGGGCACGCTTCCTCCCAGAGCCTGCTCCTTCGCCCGGCCTCAGGCTTCTCCTCAAGTGGGCCAAGAAGGAACCATCTCTTTTCCTTACATTCTTGACATGTTTTTTGCCTTTAGAATGTATATTCTTTACCTAATTCCAACTATTATGTGAACGTGAGTTACCATTAACTTGCACGTTCGCCTTCGTGGTATTTTCTTGATGAAGAAAGGCAGCTTGGGGAAACTGAGTCTGTGTTTGTCTCCCAGGACTTCCCCCTGATCTACCCAGTCTCAGGTGGCTAAACCTACTTAATCTATCTTTTGTTTTCTTAGAAACGTTTGTACCAGTAGAGATTCTGAATCCCTTTCTAAATCAGTAGACTCCCAGAAGGGATTTCCATCAAAGCAGTAGTATATCCACTTCCCAAATCTGACATGATATTATTTATTCCCAGTTGGGCTCTAAGCACAAGAGATAGTTTTTTGAGTGAACACTTTGCCAACAAATATACTGAATGAAATGCCTTGACGTTAGTGCTCTCGAGTCTTTCTGATTCCACACCTGTTTGCTAGGGCGAGGTCTCCATCAACCCTGACTGGTAAAGTCAATCAGCTGGAATTGATTCTTCGGCAGTTACAGACCGACCTTCGGAAGGTAAAGCAATCTACTGGAAGCCCATGATCGGAGCACATCCTCTTACACAATCAACCCCTTTTAATGACTAGAATAAAATTTAGAATGAGGAAAGATAATTGCCCTAATCAAAATCCAACAGTGAAATAGAAACAGAGACATCTAAGGTTTAATTCTGTGTTCTGGCCCGCAGCTAATATGTTTCCTTTTAAGGGGACACCTGGATCACAATAGATGTGACTAAGTGAGGGCCAGCTGCTAGAGGGCCAGGCTTCAGAGAAAGGTCGCAACGCAGCAGGCTGGCATTTTTTGGTTCAGTGAGTTAACAACTGCACCAGCTGTTTATGAGCTGACCCTACGAGCAGATGTCTGCTTCCAGAGAGTCTGCTCTCCCCCAGCCACTGAACCCCCTCATTCAGCTTCACGGCCCTCCGAGTTCGTGCTCTACACTACACATCAGCCTGGGTGTGGTCGGTGTGCAGTAGAAGGGAAATACTTCATTCCGCAGACATTTGCGGTGCTCCTGTTGGGTCATCACCGCTGTGCCAAGTAACCGTGTTGCTATCCAAGGCAATGGGATGGGGTGCAGTCGCTGGAGGGTGATGGCAACCCAGGCAGGTGCCATGGGAAGGGTTTTGTCTTGAAAAAGAAGCAAATTACAGCTGGTGTGACTGCTGATGGAAACGACCCACTTAGGAAGGAAATATGGTGAGGGTGGAAAATGGGAGGGTCAGGCCCTGACCTCATGCACAGGGAAGAAGCTGGCCTCGGATTAGAGTCGGGCAGTTCATATGTGGTCACCAGAACAGAGAGGAGGGTGTGTGCATGCATGTATTGTGCATAGGCATACATACATTCACACACACAAAGTCCAGGCAGAGATAGGTTGACAAAGTCCTCCTCTGATGGTTTCTGCTTTCCAGTCATGAGCTGAGAGTGAGTGGTAGGAAGGAGTAAGAGGCTTAAGGATAGAGGATGAGGAATACGGTAGAGGGTCAATTGACCAGGCATTTTTGGTAGGATTGCCAAGCTAGGCTGAAGGTACACTTGAATTTGCAGTGCAAATTCAAGGGATACCTGTTGGCAGAGTAGGGTGTTTGTCTCCAGCCTGAATGGTCCCAGTTCACCTAGGGTGGAAGTCCCCCAGGACACAGAACTTTCATAGCTGGAACCCAGAACGTCCCAGGCAAGGTGGGATGGCTGCTTACCTTGTCTCCAGCTGTGCATGTAGGATAGTTGGAGAGTTGAATTTAAACAATATTAGAGTTTAGACAAGAAATCAAGACAAGGACAGAGACAAAAACCCTAGTGTGTGTGTAGAATACAATTAAACAGAGGGACACAGAGTCTAAGCTGGTGAGAAGAAATAATGTCACTGTAGGGGCTGTTGATGTATAGTGAAAATAAGGTGGGATTGGTGGATTCAAGTATTGGAGGACAGGATACTGGAGAAATTATTTTAAAAAGAAAACAGGCGGTGGTCAGGAAGTGGGAGACTGAAGCCCTTGGGAAGGTGTGCAGTGATCAGTAACAGCGAGGTGCAGGGACACGGCAGTGGGGGAGGTGCAGGGTGAGGGGTGGGGTTCGAGATCAGAGGGACAAAGTGATGGACTGAATTGGGTGGACTGTTAAAATCTGAAATCATCAGGAAACATGATGGGTGGCAGCAAAGAAGAAAAGTGAATCACAGTCTTGACTCTTCTACCAGTGATGAGAGGGACTGGAGTGAGAATAATGAATGGCGGCAAACAAGGGTAGCAGGTCTTCTAAAACCTAATGCCATGCTTCTCAAAGGAGGTGGTGTCAGGGAAGAGCAGAGCCCCGCGCTGGGCAGCGGACACTCCCCGCCGGGCCCCCTGCGCTCCTGGGCTGAGGGAGAGCCCTGCCTACACTGCTCAGGGAGCTCCTGCAGAGGCGACGTCCTCGGGAGATAGCCAGGATGTGTCTCCGGCATGGGGACAGGAGTTTTCAGGGAAGAGGTGAAGAGTCGAGAAGGTCTTAGTGGTCGTGTGCGAGTCTGTGGGTCACGGTAGGAGGGGTCGCGGGGAGCAGGATGCAGGGATGCCCTGAGCCACGCTGGGAATGAGCGGCCGGCGGTGGAGTGGTGGAGCGGCCTGAGCTTCTCTGTGCCCAGGGAAGCAGGATACAGGGTAGACTGAACTCTGTCCTTGCGAAGCAGTCAGGAATCAGTTGTCATTCAGCCTCCTCTTAGCACTGGGTCCATTAGAGGTGTGGCGAGGCAGGTGGTTTGGGGAGGCCCACCAAGGGGACCGGACTGGAGGCACACCTCAGGGGGGGCGAGGCATGCCGAGGCGGGGGAGTCTCCCAAGGAGGCTGCAGCCGCAGCTCATCCCTAAGACCATCTGGCCCTGTGCTGGCGGCGGTGGCTTTAGCCGTCAAATTACGGCGCCTTAAAAAACACCCGACGACTATGATCTGACAGTGCCCCCCTTCTCTGCGGGGCTGCACATCCTTTTCAGCGCTTGGGAGTGGCAGCTGGCGTTGTGTGTGTTTGTTACTGTGTATTGGAAACTCCAAATGTGATTCTTGTGAAAATGTGTGATATTTTTTACATAGTTTATAATGGGAGACTTAGAAAGTCATTATGAAAATATTTCCGTGGCAGGAGAGCTTTAAGATGGGGCGAGAGGCCTAAGGACTTTATTTGTAGACAAACCCGGGGCCCATGGGTGTGTCCGCGCCAGGTCTGCGAGCAAGGAGGCTGAGTGGGAAAGCTGGGCGCGCTACGGGTGCCCCTCTTAGCCGCGTACTGTCGTCTCCCTCCTGGCGGACAAAGGGCAGCGTCAGCCGCCACCCCCAGGCTCGCTGTGGGACAGCCGCTCGCGCCCGCCGGGCAAGAGGCCAGGGCGTGGAGGCGTTCCCCCCAACCCCTTGCTAAAGCCGGGAGCAGGCGAGTTGGCGCTGGGGAACTCAGCCCCCTCTCGCCTCAGAAAACAAGGATGTACAAAAGTAAAAAGTCAGGGTGCGGGGTGTTTATACTGCCGCCTGGAAGGAGACAATGTGTCCCCGGACCTGGGCTCAGTCTGTGTGCACTCCCACAGGAAAAGCAGGACAAGTTGGCGCTCCAGGCCGAGGTCCGGCACCTGCGGCGGGACAACATGCGCCTGCAGGAGGAGTCCCAGACGGCCGCGGCCCAGCTGCGCAGATTCACCGAGTGGTTTTTCCACGCCGTTGACAAGAAGTCCTAGCCGGTCCGCACCCCTCCCAGGGACCGCTGGGAAATGCCTAGAGTCCCTTCGAAGCCACAAATGTGTGGTTTGTAAGTGTGCTTTCTGCCAATCATAGATGTGTTTGCTATTCGCTCTGTCTAGCGCCACCCACCCCAGCAGGACAGGGAGCCGCGACGCCCGCTGCCTGGCAGCCACCTCGAGAGCGTAGAGTGCAGCGCCAAGGTGAAGGTGAACGTGACTCCCGCCGCCAACATGAATGTAAACCCTGGTGTCCGCGTAGATCTCCTTTAGACGCTACGGAAGTGGTGCTCTGGCACGGGCTTACCTCAAGAGGGAAGGTAGTCGGGTTCGATTTCCTATATATCAGGTGACCTGGTAGAGATGTTAAAGCAATTTACTATAGTTTGGGCTTCAGTATTGTAAAATAAACACAAATACAAATAATCAGACATATACTTTAATGTTAAAGGTGCTCTATTTTTTTGGATGTACAGTAGTTTTATTTCCACAGCCACATGATCATAGCAATAAGAAAGAGGCACAGTAGGTAAGTCATGAAAGCCATGTCGCTGGGGAAAGGAAAGCACTGATTTGTTTAACGCTAGTTTGAATGCAGTTAATATAGAGGCTTATTTATTTGCGGGAGCAAACGGTGCCTGAATATTAACAGTGTTCTGATTTTAAAAAAAGATACATATGCCTTGTAAATGGCTCACTAAGTAGTCACTCCAACTCTTAGCTCACTTTTGTATAGTTAATGCTCTGCTGAAGGAAAGAGTAAATCTGCTTACTTACTAGAACTCTCCGTACGCTGTGAACCGGCAGAATCACTTGTACAATGCCAAATCTGTTTATCTTTGTACAGAAGCTTTGATGAAGTGTCTTGTATTTAACACCCTTATTTAAGCTTATTTAACCCTTAAATTGTTAATTTTATAAACTTTGGTTGTACCTGCACTATAATGAGGGAGGTGTAGGTAAGCAGCAAGCTCAGGAAAGACCGAGCTTGCCCCAAACAGAGTGAGGAAGGAGCCGGGCGGGAAATTCTAACAACTGGATGCTGCTAGTAATAAGTTGTTTGTATTGCTTTACCATTTTTAATTGTTCTATTTGAGATGAACATACATTTTGCTTTTTTAATAAATGTTTAAAAGAGTCCACCTAAGGAATGGTGTTGTCAGGTGAATGCAGATTTTTATGATCTAATATGTCAACAGTCTGAGTGTATGTGAATTTACGTCGAGTCATTTAGAATCTTAATGCGTGTTGAATACCGTTTAGCCCTCTGCAGAATCCCAGTCTGACTTTAAGCAAAGAGTAACTAGGATTAATAGCTGCTAATTGCCAGACAGTGTTCTCTGCACTTTTCGTTGTCTTATTTGATCCTAATAAGATCCTTTCAGAGTAGGCTGTGAGATTCCTCGTTTCAGAGTTCAGCAAACAGACCTAAGTTCAGTGATTTGCCCAAGGTTGCCTTATCTTTAAAACAATCATCATATTCAACAAAAACTTTGGTGTTGCTTATAAGAAAACATAATAAAATAGTAGGAATTGGAAAAATAATCAGGAAGGGGTGAACTGTAAATCTGAATCAAATGTAAGACAAAGAAGGCAGAACGTGGGGTAGAGTGGGAAGGGAGCCCCGGCGAGGCACAGGGTTCTCAGCCTTCTGAGAACAGAAACCATGTCAAGAATTCAGAGGCAGCAAAGTGAGTCCTGAACTTACCCTGAAAGGTATTTCTTGTGTGGGCTTCCAATGAGGGCAATTGAAAAAAACCTAAACATTACTATAGCAGACGGGAGCAGTAGGCTTCATGAGGCTGTTTCTCAAAGCTCCCACTGAGAGATCCAGGCCCAGTGTGGTCTTGAAGGAGTCAGGATATCACGGGCCAGACAGCTCCCTCCCGCCTT
Organism: Phataginus tricuspis; assembly: GCA_029783875.1. Lineage (NCBI taxonomy): Eukaryota > Metazoa > Chordata > Mammalia > Pholidota > Manidae > Phataginus > Phataginus tricuspis. The sequence goes on from JAQQAC010023241.1 coordinate 3,872,901, forward strand.
CTTCCCTCCCCTCCTTTTCCAATGGCTGAGTGCTGTGTGCCCAGCACTGTGCGAGGAACCGAGGACCAACAGTGGTTGGGACCAGCCGGGCCCTACCTCCCCCAGCATATGGTCTAACATGGGGCACAGACGTAAGATTGTTTCCCAAGGTGGAAGAGAAATAGAGTGCCTGAGATGGGCTCCCTGGTAAAATTACTATAATAATTGGCATTGTTTGACTAGGTCCTGTGTGTTCTGAGCCCTGTGGTTCCTGCACAGCAACCCTGTGGCAGAGCTGCTATACTCATGCCCTTGCAAAGATGAGGGATTGAGACACTGACATGTGCCCAGGAGAGACCCCTGCAGGTAGGAGGCTGCTGCAGGTGGTGAGGAAGCAGCCAGGAGAAGCTGGGGAAGAGTCTGCTAGAGAGAGGGGACACGGGCTCAAAGGCCCTGAGGCTGTGGAATGTCAGGATGTCCAGAAAGGCATAGTGACTGGGAAAGTGATAGGAGATATGTTGCAGGTGAGAAAAAAGCCAGGTCATTAATAAACTGTAGGTCATGGTGGAGTCTGGATTGTGTTCTGAGTCAAAGGAAGGTGTTGAAGCAGGAAGCAGCATGCTATGACCTATATTTTAAAAGGATTATTCTGACTTCCAAAGATGAATGCTCACCCTGGACAGCACCTGCAGGCTGAGGCTGTTTCTGTATAGGGAGGGCATAGCATGCATGTTTTAGGTTTTGGGAGTCCTGTAGTATCTCCTGCAAGTTTAACAATGTAAACTCTGACTTACTACCCTTGAAAGCTAGAAGATCCATTCTTAGTACTCAAGCCACCCATCAGCATAGTTTACCAGCCCCAGGTATGAGAGAAAGACCAGAAAAAACAAGTCCTGTCTCGTGAGAGATGGTGCTGGTACAGGGGCAGCAAAGATGGAGAGAGTAGGGGTCACACTTGAAAATGTGTTTGTCGGTAGCGTCATGGACCTGCTGGTGGGTGGGGGACAGGAGGGGAAGGGTTGCTTCAGGGGTAAGCCCTAAACTTCAGAGGAGTGGATTAAGTACACATTCAGCAAACAGTTCTCTGTATTTCTGGCCTTTCCTGAAAGCTCCCAGCAGGTGGCCGTGTCTCTGGTGGTGGCCTGCAGAGCCCTCCGCAGTGCTGGTCAGAGGAGGATGCATTTGTGTTAGAGGGCAGCTAAGCATTGTGTAGCGAAGAGACAGGCACCTGACCAGGACCCAGCCGAAGAGAGAGCTGTTCCCCTTTCTAGGGCACACCCATGGAGGCATTTTTCAGAGAAGCACTCCTCACCCTATACTAGCAAAAGAACAAATAATCTCTCAAGTCGGCCTCTGTGGGCCATGCCAAAGAACATTACCAAAGTGATTTTGGCCTGTTAAACTTTTTCTCAAAAGTCAACAAACAAGCCATAGAAAAATCCCCATCATGCTGCCAGTCCATACATGTAGTTCTGAGCAATTTGGCATGCTAGTGAGACTTGCTAGCTACAAAATGTACTTTCAAGCACTCAACAACCCTGACTTTCTGTAAGGACTCACTGAGTACAAACCAATTAGGTCCTGGAATACAGCCAGTAAGAATTATTTTTATTTTAGAATAATATCAAGCAGGGCTTCTTTCTACCCACATGGAGTGATCTGTTAGGTTATCAAGGCCACGCTAGTATGTGATAAAGTTAATTTGGATCTCAGAGGCTTTTATCTTGTGGCTCTCTGTATCAGGGAGCAGGTTTAGCATTAAAAAAAATACATTACATTTGGGGGAGGGGGAGGGGCCTAACACTACGAGTCCCGCCTTCGCTGTTTTCAGAGTTGAATACTAGCCTCCTGTTGTTCCGCTAATCCATTAAAATGCAGAATTCAATTGCATATCATTAACCAAGAGTTTTCATCTAACTCACAAAGCCATAACCCATAGCTTCTTGTCTACAGAGCCAAAGATCAGAGATAGCTATTTAAAAAAAGTAAGTATAATGCTCTAAACTATGGTTTAGAGAGAGAACTGACTCAAAATTGACGCTGACCAACTGACAAATTCTCTAGTTTTGGAGAAGCTGCGAATATAAATCATGTAAGACCCTTTTCTTATTTCCAGCCAGGTGGAAGGTCCAGTACCTAGAAACAAGCCTCCTTGCGTGACAAAGCCACCCTCTTTACCACCACAGTCACCACGAAATACATTTGTGCAAACCTTTCCAAGAGACAAAAGCCTACCACTTTTAGTCCCAGTTTCCAAAGATTTATTAAATAATCTCAGATCCTCTGAAATCAAGCCAGTGTTTTTCTTCAGAATTTCCAAGACAAGAGGTAGGGAGACAGAAGGAGGTGATAAAAAATGTTTACAGACTCTTTTCTCCATTGATTGACTAACCAATCCAGTTCTCTTGAATGTTTGTGAGTTTTGTGCTTAGAGACGTAAAGCCATTTGCCCAGATGAAGTGTGTGCCGTTCAGGCCTGCTACTCACTAGCAGACAAGGAGGTAGATGCAGCTGACTGGGTCTAACTCACCACCTGGTTAGAGGCCGGTGAGAGGTTGAATGTGTGTCTTTGTGCTCCGTAGGAGGGAAAATGGTAAGAAAGCTGCCAACATCCAAGGAATGCATTAGGTTTCTGACCTGTGACCTCCAAATTAACCCAAAGAAAGGTTTCTGACTGTCAGTAATAGGAACGAGGTAGAAACTTAGGCACAAAGAAAATTTCCTCATGAGTTTTATAAAAGCTTTAAATGAGCATCATGCCAAAGGTGACATTCTTGTATTTTAACATGAGATTCAGAAACTTTTAAGTTACTTTAAAAAAAAATCCATTAAGCTCCTTGCAGCGCATCTCAATATCAGAAAATTCACTACCCTCTTAAATCCTTACAAACAAGGTTTTGATACACCTATTAGCTGCAGACACTGCAAAATACTGAACTCTGTTTTCCACCCCCAGTATCAGAGACTCATCTAAAATGTGCAGAGCAGCCCCCTTGACACGCAAATACCCTTTGGCAGCTAAATTATAGCTGAATTATTAAAGAACAAAATTAAGGGTCAGGCCACCAATGTCCTGGCCATCCATACCCACCCCTCAGGTGGTCAGGCGCTGGTACTAGGAGTTGTGTTGTGAGGTCAGCTGTTCTCCCAGACTTCTCGTATCCAGGGAAACCATGGGGAAGGCCATGTGTGCTTGAGGGGTATTCAGAGTCCTAGCATTTCAGTAAATTATGTGCCTACGCTATTATTGATGCTGGCTCAGAGGGAATAGCTATAAATACACATCTGCAGATGGAGATTGGAAACCCTGGCAGTCTCCATCCTTGTGCATAACCTCAGTGGGGCCTGGGCACCCGGGCCCCTGCCCCTCTTCCCCATGACCATAATCATTGATATCAAACCAAATGGGGTCTAGCTGAATGCTCCATTAAGTTGGAATAACTAAACCCAGTGGTTGTATGCTCTTCTAGGATCTGATCAACACCTTGTGGAAGTCATTACTGAACCCCATCTGGGCTGAAGGCTTGCCAGACAGCAGGCTGAAACCCACAACCTCCACTTCCATGAAAACAGAAGTCCAAAACTGGGCATTCTGTATCCCTTTAAATTAAGTACTTGAGAACTCAGCAGTGTTCATGAGAGGAGGCAGCACAGATAGAGGGAGCCTGGTAGTGACTCAGTTAAAGAGACTGGCATACGTGGGCCACCCTGCTGAAACTAATGCCATTGTTGAGGTGAGCTCAGAAATCGAGTGTTTCTCCCAACTTAACAGGTTCTGTTCTGTGCTTTCAAAGCAAGAGCTTTCTTAAATGATTTGCCCTGAAATGTAAAATCGAACCAAACTTGGCTATCCTAATTGTCTACTGTCTTAATGTTTGTATGAGGATTATTCCTGCTGGTGACACTGATTTCCAAATACAGAATTGTATCATTTAAATACTATCCAATAATGTAGCCATATACAAGATGTATCTGCAAGAAGCCAACCTTCATTTGTTCATGGGTGCATGAACTTAGTTCTACCATAAAAATATATTAATGGATGTGAGCATCTAACTTACAGATGCACATATTATTTATAAAAGCCTTTGCCAATATCTATAACCATTTTCAATATTCTTGCTTGAAAAATCTGATTTAGCCACCTTCCCACAATAACCCGTGGCTCTTGTAGAAACCTGTTGCCTTTCTTCTCCTCTGAGATTTGATCGTGCATGGTCCTGTCCCCTCCTGAATCATGCCTTGTGATGAACTGTGTTATAAATCAGTGGACATGTGGGACAAGTATTGACAAGGATGTGGAGAAATCAGAACTTTTATGCATTGTTGATGGGAATGTAAACTGTTGCAGCTGCTGTGAAAAACAGTATGGCAGTTCCTAAAAAATTAAACGTAGAATTACCATATGATCCAGCAATTTCACTTCTCATCATTACCCCAAAAAATTGCAAGTGGGTACTTGAACAAATATTTGCACACCCATGTTCACAGCAGCATTATTCACAATAACCAAAAGGAGGATGTAACCCAAGTGTGTATCCATGGATAAATGCATAGGTGAAATGTGGTCTATCCGCTATTATTCAGCCTTAAAAAAGGAAGGAAATTCTGACACATGCTACAACATGGATGAACCTTGAAGATATGCTCTGAGAAATAAGCCAGTGACAAAAGGACAAATACTCTAGGGCACCACTGACATGAGTTACGACAGAGATTCAGAGAGACAGAAGCATAGTGGTTGCCGGGCGCTGGAGGTGGGAGTGGGGAGCCACTGTGTAAGGGGACGGAGTTGCAGCTGGGATGATGCCAGGAGCTCCCAGAAGGATGGTGGGGATGTGAATGTGCTTAATACTGCTCAGCTGTACGCTTCGATGTGGTCAACATGGTCAATTTTATGTCATACATATTTTATCAGAACTAAAAACTAAACCTTTTAAAGGATAGGGATGGGGACCTGAATGAGTGAGTTTGTGAGGACTTGAGATGGATGGGTACAGAGAAACCAAAAAATATCATCTCACAAAAAATAAAGACTTGGAACAAGTGGAAGAAAATATGTAAACACCATGAAAGTGCTCTTTGGATGTTAAAGGGGTAGCCAGCCTTTCATCAATTCAGAGAAAAGAGACGTCATTCTAAGAAGCTTTGCTCTGGAGACCAGCAAGAGGCAATGGGAGAACAGTGATTAATGTGGTAATTAATGCATAGAAGAGGAAGAATGCTTCTGAAATGTTTGCTCCAGGCCCTAAATTGTAGCAGTCGGCTCGGCAGTTGGAGCATCTGGCAGGATGGGGAGTCTGGGTGAGCTCGAGAGTGAGACCCGACGCCAAGGCAACAAGAAAGGATTGAAGAGTAGCTTTGGGGTGCCTGAGGGTCCGCGAACCGTGGGCAAGAAAATGCTTTGAAAGGAGAAAAAGGCCCTGGTACTTATTGAGGGGAAGTACCACAGAGGTGGGAGGGACCGAGTCCCTCCCTTTATAGAAGAGAAGACGAAATCCTAGATAGATGGAGGGCTGGGAACTCGGGCAAGGCTGAATCTACGACGGCCTTCTTCGAGGCCATCCATCAGCCGTACCAAAGGAGATGCTGTGTTTGTGAATTCGGGCCCTCACTGTATTATGGGTAAGGATATTCGTACTCATTGATTAATCATAGTCACGTTAGGACAATCAAGACTGAAAAGTAAAAATAAGAAAGCACCTTAATTTTTTCAATACCATGTTAAATCTTAAACTCAACCCTGTCAGACCTGCTCACAGCCTGGCTTCCCCAATAATTTCCACTCTGGCCATTGAATAATCAAGGCAGAGATGTGGAGCAGGTCAGCCTCCAGGCTCTCCATCACCCACACCACCATTTCAGAGGTGCTAGGAGCGCTAGCCAGCCCCCTGTCCTTCAGAGGAAAACCGTCCAGCTCAGACCTGCACACCTGCCGACAGCCCAGCAAGAAAGGAAGATGGAGCCTGCCCGTGGAGGACATTGGAGCAGGGAACCCCAGCGTCCATTCAGAGCCTCTGGGGACTTGATGTCGGCTTCATGACCTGGAAAGGTCATGGCTGACCAGTGCCATTAGCAGTTTTCAAAGGGCTAATCAAGTAGCCTTTTTGTTTCACAGAACTGCAGGCTCACGCTAGGCCGTGCCTGCTCCTGGGGCCTGGGGGGTGTCCCCTGGTGTCCCTGAGTGGGGCGTGAGCAGGGAGAGTCGGATGGGCACTCCCTGAGGGCTGCTGCCTTGGTGGACCGAGAAAGCCGACTGAGTGTCCACATGGCCTTGGCTGACCCGGCTGCTGACAGCGTGAGGCAGCTCTGAAGTGCAGAGGCGAGTTACCTTAAACAGCTGCCTGGACAGACTGCTCATCCCTGTGTCCTTCACCATAAGGCTTCACACACAGAGTTTAGAAGGGGCAGCCTGACCTGAGGAAAGAGAAGATGAGGAAAGACTGCTTATTTCAGGTGCTCTCTGCCCATTTCCACCTGGCTGGTGACTGTGAGGAGCTTCGTAAGGGTGACAGTTGGGCCTGGAATTTGTCAAATATCAGAAAACCCTGGAGGGAAAAATCTTGTATCAGGACTTTTTTCTCAGGAGAATCTTGGGTCTAAATAATGTAAGGATGATATTCCCAAGTGCAGCTTTAGTCTCCGTGGGAGCTCTGTGTGTCCCGTGACTGACACGAATTCACACGGCCATCCTTGGGGACAATGCCCCCTCCCACCCCCGCGCCCTTCCTCCCCAGCCGCAGCCCCTTCTCACCCGGACACTACTCGGAACAACCGTTGTGGGGCAGTCGCTGTGCTGGGCGTTTGCTCCGGCCAGAGTGAGGCTCCAAGGAGGTGGTGGTCAGTGAGAGACGAGGACCCAGGGCCTGCTGTGGAGCGTGTGCTTGACGCCCGGGCCGACCCGGTGCCGTGGGAGGAAGGCGATGGGCCGGGGGCCCGAGGAACCCGCACCTGTCTTTGCCCTGTGACTTACCTTGGTCTTCATTTCATCGTCCACCTTGTTGCTGAAAGAAGTACAACAACTAGGCCCTCTCTCCAGGCCTAACAGGAAGAAAGAGAAGAGAGTAATGCCCCCTCGCCTCATGGGTGCCAGGAATCCATGGCGTTAACTGTGAAGGCATTCTGCTTCCTGCCAGAGTGCCCCAAGACAAAGGGCTCACGCGTCTCACTCAAACCCACCAACACCTGGGCAGGTAAGGCTGCTTTGAAGGTGCGCAGCACCGGCGGGAACCATGCCTTCGGCAGATGCTCACATATCTGTGTCTCCTGGGACGTGACGGGCACCAGCAGCAGGCCTGGTCCTGCCTGGGTCGCTCGGGGCCAGGTGGGCCTGGCAGGGGCCGCAGAGGAGACTGAATGGCGGGTCCTTCCTCTCTCCCTGGGAATCTCAGGCACCCGTGGAAACCGGGCTTCCGGCTCCATGCTCACCTTGCCAGGACAGAGCAGGCCAGGCCAGCGCATCCTCAGCTATGAACAGAGGCGCAAAGGAACCCAGCAACATTGTCCCAGCCGAGGACCAGCTCTCTGCCATCTACCTCTCTTGCCAAAGTAAATGCCTGCAGTGAAAGCACTGACCCCAGCCACTTTGTAAATTTGGCACGTCAGAAGCAGTCTGGGCACCCTAGCCTGGCTTCTGCAGGTGCCCAGAACTGGTTTCCCAGCCCCTGTGCCCTTGCAGAGACCAGGGGACAACCAGCAGGCTGTTTCCTGTTTGTGCTGCTTGCTGCAAGGCCATTCATTCATGTCTCCACTGCATGGGACTTGGGCCAACCAGGTCAGCCCCAGGGCTTGCCCTGTAGTTCAGCCAGCTCTCCTGCAGGAAGGTTTCAGGCTTCTTCCATGGGGTTGCTTCTGCTAGATGGAGCCAGAATTGCCAACCCGTGATCACAAGGGGTATTTGGGTTTTGAGAAGAACAGAGTTCACTCCCTGGGGGTGGGATCCTGTTCTTTTTCTCTGCAGGTGGGATCTAACATGTTAGCCATCTGGCTTTGAGTTGACCCTGCAGACTTTGGAAGGAGAGAACAGAGCAGTGGTTTGGAGGGGATGGAGCATTACTGCTTTTACATCTAATGTGACCCCTTCCCAGGGAATGTGTGGTGTGGTCAGGTAAGAAGCCACCTGTGGGTCAAAGGACTAGAGAGAGCTCCATTCTGTCCGAGTGGGAACCTGCAGGCCTTGCCATGCCCTTTTCCCCGTGTCCCTGCACACTGTACCCTGGTCTATATGCTGGAGCCTCTGAATACAGAGTATTGCCAAACATCTGGGACCCTGGCCTCAGCAGTACAACTGTCCCTCAAAAGAGAGTCTCTTACACCTCAGACTAAGTCCTCGACATGATGGGTGATGTCTTCTCTGGTTCCCCTTCGCACCCACTCATTTCCAAGCTGAAAGGTCACTGAATGTACTGTTCCATCTGGGTGAGGAGCGGGAAGAGATGAGAAGAGACGGGGAGACCGGGGCGTGCTGGGAGGGTGGCGGAGGCGTGTGCACACTGGGTGCTGGGTGAACACACGCCTCTGTCTCCTGAGGGCTTCGTCTTCCATCTCCCTCTCCACTGTGCCCCGCAGCCGTCACTGCAAGACCACCTCTGATGTCCTGCCTGACCTGAGGTCCAGACTCAGCCTCCCTCTGTCTTCCCATGCTGGCTAAACCAAGTCCGCTGTCCACTGTTCTCCTGCCCATTGCCGAAGCTGAGCGGTTCCCTGTCTCCATCAAGCCCAGGGTCCCCCCCACCCCGGTCTCACCCCCACCGTCCCTGGAACGCACTCCAAGCCCGCCTCCCTCTCCTTTTCCTCTTCCCTTCCTTCAATTCGGTTGGGAATGTTTCTGACTTACTCATCTTGAAAATCTCCTCTGCCGCCTACTGCCTTTTTCTTCCCTTCTTTTATCCTTCGTGATCAGATGGTCTCCCCAGGCTGTCTCCACTGCACATTGCTGTCCCCACTGGCTGGCTGCACGCCCAGCTGGGATGCCCCATAATCAACTTCCATTTCCACCACTCCCTCCGCCGTGATGGCTTTCATGAAGGCCACCCATGGCCACCATCTGCCAAAATGTATACGTACATCATTGTAACAACCATAGTCACCTTCCGTTATAGATTCCTGTGTGCCAGCCATTGGCACGGAGCAGTTTAGAACTTCATTGGATTCCCAGCCCTTCCCCAGGACGCTTGGCCATGCTTCTCCCCTGATCGCTGCTCCCCCCGCACCCCTGCTCCCCTCCTTTGGCCAACCCTGAAGCTGCCGGCCTCAAGCCTGCTCCCGCAGCCCCTGGTGGTTTGGGAACCACTTAGACACCAGACACCCCACCTTCATCTTTGAAGAGCAAGTGTGTCTCCTGCATGCAGTGAACCTTTGCTTATTGCTCCCCATCTCTTCCAATTCCTGTTCAAGCTTCCGATTCCCAAACCTGAAGTCAGCTCTGCTGTGCCGATTGGGATATGTGCAGTTATAATTAACAGAAACCCAGTTCACACAGACGTGATACTTGGGGAGATGGTTGGTTCACGGAACAGGAATCGAGGTCAGGCTGCCTGCCAAATGGGTTTCGTCTGGGGGCACAGTAATGCTCCCAGGCCCTGACTCCTTCCCAATGCTCTGCTCTGTCTCACCTGGGCAGCTTCAACATAAGGCTGACCCTCCTCCCAGAGTGGTGCCCAGTCTCCCAGGGTGGCCTGCTCTCCTCTTCACCTGCAGAGAGACAGTGTCTCTGCCCCAAGAGTCATGCGGGTGGCCTCAGGGCTGCTCCAGTAGGGCAGCTCGGGCCGCACACTTTGCCTCCGTGCCAACTGCAACAGGCGGGGATTGGGTCAAGTCTTTCAAAGCCACCCTGAGACTTGGGCCTGGGGTCAGCTTCCCCAGAAGCACATGGAGCATAGAGAAGGGGAACAGCCCAGACTAGAATCAGAGGCCTGTGTTGCAGGGGAGGAGAGGACCATGGCTAAGGAGGGAACCAGCCCCATCCTCTACACTTGCCCACGCAGCTCATGCCCGGCATGCCGGACTCCATCGCAGTGGGTGGCAGCCATCTATCCAGGCCACAGGCCGGAGTCTGCGAGTCAGCCTACACAGCTGTTTGCTGGCTACATCAGGACCATCAGCAGGATACTTGGTGTGATGGGGGGAATGGTTTCTAATGTCCTGAATACCTCTGGCTTCCAGCCTTTCCCTCAAGCCCCACCTGGAACACAGTGCCCACCTCCTGAGTGGTCTCCCAGGCTCTGCCTCTCCCAAGCTGCCAAGCAACTGTCATCAAACCTTTTCCCTTGCCAAGCCCCCAATTGAGTGCTGCAGGGGCTACACTGTGCCTCAGAGTAAAGCCCAATCTCTTGCCTGACTTGTCCAGCCCACACCATTCCTCTGTGCCCATTGCCCTCCTCGCGTGCCCACTGGCTTCTTCAACCCCCACACCCTCAGTCACCTGGAGCATTCATACGTTCCCTCCCATCTGTGCCAATGACCTGCGTTCTTCCCTCAAAATCATGCTCAGGACCACCTTTGCATGAGGGCACTCCTGACCCATCCTGCTATGTCCCTCTGCATGACCTCAGTGCCTTTGCCTATCAGGGGGACTGCACGGGGATCACTCACCCACCTGACCTAACAGAGACATTTCGCCATTAATTCATTGCTCCCATAATCATTCAGCAGTACTTACGTACCTCCCGTCCCCTTGGCCACACATTTTCTATCCCCGGTAATTAGCACATCACCTGACATGGTGCGTCTAGCTCATGTCTAGTGCTCCAAAAACTGAGGTTGCGCTGGGCCCGTTCACATGTAACAAGTGCTAGTGTTCATACGGGCACACCTTTATTTTGGCCCTGCTGCCAGGTGGGCACTGGAATTCTAAGAAATTGTATATGTGTCCATCTGGCCGCCTTTCTGCACAGGTTGCCAGATCGCCTGGGTCGCAATTCAGGATTCCTGATTTTACAAGCTGTGTGGCCGTGGGTTAGCTATGTGACCTCCCTGTGTCTCAGTTTCCCCGGGCATATAGGAAGGCACCCTTTCATAGTGCTGTCGTGAGGATTCAAAGAGCGCATACGAGGGACGCCCTTGGGAGTCCCTGGCACAAAACTATCCGCTTAGTACGCTTTAGTTATTACGATCATTATCTGCTCCTTCCACAGTGAGGCCCTGTCCCCGTCTGGTTCATGGCAGTGTCCCAGTGCCTAACCTATTGCCCGGCATGTACAATGGGGCTCAGCAGATGTGCACTGACCACATATTGACATCTCTGACTCAGGCTTATCACATATTATTTTCCTGTGCCAGTCTCACCAACTGGCATGTGAGTTTCTTTGCCACATTAGCCTTTACCTTAGCATGCTGTCAGCAGGTCACAGGTGCTGCGTAGATGTTTGTGGGAAGGAGGGCGGGAGTAAGGCAGTTGGCACTCAACTACGGAAGGCCACAGAAAGCGCGTGGCATCCCAACCAGGACGTTCTCTCTGCTGACAGCTTTCATGATTGCCCGCTTGGGACAAGAGGAACCCCAGGAGAAGGAGACCTCTGTTGTCAGTGTTACCATCAATAGTGCAGCAGCCTCCTGTCCTGGCACCAACGTGAACATGACCGGATACATAGTCCAGGCCACTGCAGACAAGCAGATCCCAAAGGCTGTGTCCTCAGAAGTCAAAAGGATGAAGGAGGAATGACAATCCAGCCTGTGCCAGGGACAGAGCAGCCCTCAAGGGATCACAGCTGGTGTGTGTGTGTGTGTGTGTGCGTGTGTGTGTGTGTGTGTGTGCACGTGTACAAGCACATGTGCACATGTGCAGAGGAATGGACAGGCCTGGCACTCGTCCTCAGCCTCACATCAAGTGCTAATTACATCAAAGAATGACCGAATATAAACCAAAGGGACAAAGAACTGGTTGCAAATGAAGCTTAGGATAAAAAGTAATCCCTGTCCAAAAATTCTTAGCTTGCGTAGGAATGGCTCATCAAACTCAAATTTAGAGTTAATCAGCGCTCTCCGTCTGCTGGATTATCCCAGCCCCTGGCCCTGTCTGTCGGTTCCTTAATGCTCATTCCACTCGTGTGTAAAGTTGTAGAATTGTGGAAAGTCAACCCAGTACTTCAAACATTTAAATTTTTTAGAACTCCAGATTCGTGAAACCTAAATATAAAAGGGAAAGCTATAAAGCCAGACAAAATTTTTTAAAGTATAGAAAATGGTAAAGCTAGAAGGAAATGTGGAGGACTACCTTTATGGCTTTGGGAAAGGTTTTATTAAACAATGCAAAAAGGATACACCAGAAGAGAACATTTGGATTGATGTCACTAAGTCAAAAGTCAAGATTTCTGTTCAGTAATTAACATCCAAGACAAAGTTAACAGGTGGATGAAAATATTTTCTGGGATAAATCTTATGCATTTTCTATATCAAAGGTAATTAGCAAAGGTGTTTAAAATATGTAAAGAACACTTGCAAATTAGCTAGGAAAAGAAGATAAATAAAATAGAAAATAGGCAAGGTAAGTAAGTAGGCATGTCACAGAAGGGGAACGTCCAAGCCTCACATGCATATGCAGATTCTCAGCCTCACCAGCAAGCAGGACAATACAAATGGAAATCACGGAGAACCACTAATTACCCACACCAATTGGCCAGAGCTCAAAAGTTGGATAATACCATTGGTGATGGGGATGTGGGAGGAACAGAAGCCCAGGGCATTGCTCGTCAATGGAGAACAGCACGCCATTTGGATAGCAGTTAGGCAGAGTTCAGTGAAGTTTGGGAGGGAAATGCCGTAATACTACACATTTTTTTCTCATATCACATGTATAAAAGGAATTTGCACATTTGTTCCCAAGGGAACATATCTGAGGACATTCAACATGGTGCTGCATGTGGCAGCAGCGTAGGGCCATGGAAGCAGCCGTCACTGGAAGGAGGGAAGGTCGAGTGTGACGCTGTCCACACGGGAGGTTCCCTGCAGCAATCAAAGGCATGAACTAGGTCTGCCGAGAGCCAGCAGTTAGGCTCAGAAGCATGAGGTGAGCAAAAAGGACGGGAATAATATAATACAGCTGAGGTAAACCACCACCAAACAACAAAGCGTAGTTCCTGGAAATATAAGTATGCATCCATCATGCATGGAGGAGGGGCTGGATGGATCGAGATGGACCTCATGGAAGTAGATGCTAAACATGGGTGGGGGATTAAGGATGGGGGCTAAAGGGACAGTAGATAAATGAAAATAAAAGACCGAAGAGGGGCCTTATGTAGATCTAAGTTTGCGTTGAACTCAAGAGTATGGTCAGTGCATCAAAGCACCTGAGGTCTGATAAAAAGGAGGGAGGGAATCTTGACCTAATGAATTTTCTACGTTCCTCATCAGTCAGAACCCCAAGGCAGGTGCCCTCAGCCAGAACATAATTTGCAAACTCAGTGCAAAATGGAAACGCAGGCCTTATTCAAACAGCAGGGGGAAGGTGCTATTAAAGATGCTACTATTTAAAATGTATTATTTTTCCCACTTTGTCTCTCTCACTACCTGCCTAGGCATTTTGTATTTGCTATTTAACGTTGTCCCCAACAAGGGGATGTCCCCTGGGTGAGGGCAGACCCTCATAGACTCCTGGGGTTTGACAGGGTCCCCGCTGCTAGCCACCACAGGGAGATACCATGCGCCAGCCCAAGGCGACCTCTAAGGGACTACAACCTCCGAACCAAGACATGCTCAGTCCCTGGACCAGAGGTGAGCAAGGGGCCACCCACACTGGGTCCACTGCTGTCACTGTCCTGAAGGCATGGAGGGGAGGCCGGGTGGGGTCTGGGCTGTCAGGCGGCTGGGGGGGTGACATCTCATTCCAGGAAGGCAGTAGGGGGGCACACACAGAGTCAGGCAAGCCATGGCACATGGTCCATTTTCCATCAGACTTCACCTCCAAAACACAAATCCAAAGCTTCAAGTGTTGAGAATTTCAAGACCATGACCACGGAGTTAAACCCATTACTCAGTTGTGCATCCATGACGCTGCCCACAATGCTCACCAGGACGGGCCTGCTCCCTCCTCCAGGGTGGGACCCTGGATTGCAAGGTGATGCCCTGGGTGCCAGGGGGGCCTTTCTTCCTGCAGGCCAACTGATAAGGTTTGGGAATTTTTCAAGGTGGTTGTTGTGCCATCAGTAGCTCAAAATGGTCCCTAGTGAGAGTGTCTGTTTTAGCCACCAATCAGGGTTTTGGTTTTCTGGGAAAATCGGTTTCCTGGAGTGCGCCCCATAGATTTTCTTCACTCCATAAAACCATCCCAAATAAATACCAAGTGTGGGCTTGCAGTCCCAGGAGAAGAGGCATTCTAGAGCCACCACGGAGGGTGGGAGGTCCTGAAGCGCTAGCTGCTGGGGTTACCCTGAGTTCTGCCAGCCCAAGGTGTCTTCTCCGCCTGGCCCCTTCATTTCACCAGCGGGGAACCTGTTACAGATGAATGGCCCCAGCTCATCCCCCGTGAGCACCAGTACTCAGTTCTCCGGCTCTGCCTGGCTGCCCCTCCCTGTCCTCTCTGCAGGTGTCAGATTCACAACTTAGTGCCACTTCTTAGCAACCCATAGGCATAGCATTTGCTTTCTGTTCCTCTCTCCCTTGTTGGCCTGGCCCACGCCCACATACTCAAAATGGCTTGAGTTTCTCTTGGGAGGATAACATCCTTCCACCCACCCCTTCCTGGATCTAAAGCTCCGATCATCTCATAACCGCCTTGTATAGGGTCACGCAGCTCCTCCCACACGCTCTCCCTCACACATGCGTGCACGCACACACACACACACGCACGTACACAGTCAGGAGGAGCCCTGCCCGAGGGGCTCGCATTCTGGCAGGAAGACCTCCAGGGACCCTATGAGGATAAAGGGAGACGTGGGACATAGGGACTCTCTGGCATGTTCAGCCCATGGTGACTCGCCCAGGATCTCACAGATGCTGAGCTGCAAGGGGAGCATCTTTTCTGTCTCCCTATGCTTTTTCGCCCACAGAGCCTGCTTTTAAAGAGACTAGTTCAAATTCCATATGCTGTAAGTGGGAAATACATTCCAGATTTCCAAGAGTTATTATAAGACATCTGAAATAGCTCATTGATCATTTTTATTTTGGTTACATGTTGAAATGATAATACTATAGATATATTTTGTTAATAAACTATACTATTAAAATCAATTTTACCTGTTCCCTTTACTCTTCTGGTGTGTCTACTAGAAAATTTCAAATTACATAGGTGCTTGAATCCTGCTTCTCTGGGAGAGCATTGGTCTGTAGCTCACAGAGCCCTAGATCCCCCCAGGGCCCGTACCCCCCGTGTGCCTGTGGGGGGAGAAGGGGCGCATGAGGAGCAGGAGCCCTGGGGCGGCTCCCAGGCACCTTCCTGAATGAGGGCAGCACGTTAGGTCCACCGATGCCCTGGAGTAGCTGATTTTCAGCTGCACACCTAGGAAGTCCCTGTCCCTGCTTGGAAGTGGGTGGTATCCACAAAGAAGGTTTTACCTCTTTGCCTGCATCTCTCTACACCCACTTTCTCTCTCCTCCGCCTCCTCCCACGGACCATGCTGCCTTCTCCTCCTGCGTCTCTGCTTGTTCAAGGACACTTGACAAGGCATGTGGTTTCCCAGCCCAGACACCTGTCGGCTGGCCAGGGGCAGGCTCCCTCCTGCTTAGCCCAGGGCTGCATCTGTGCGCTGCTCCTTCCCTCCGGGGAGGCTCCCTTTCAAGTTCTCGTTCGTTTACCTGAACACAGGAAAGCACATGGCTAGCCTCTGGAGCAGACAGATGTGGCCACCTCAGTAAACCAACACCCTTTCCAAAGCAGGGCCTGCAGGGGCCCAGTTCCCAAACTCCCCAGCCCCACAGGAGTGCAGCCATCCCCACGGGTCTCGCGTGGCGCCCGGCAGGCCTGGGCCTCAGCGAGAGGGAACTCACGGGGGCCAGACTGTTCACACTCTCCCGGCCATGCATTTTCTGTCCCCAGCCCCTCCTTCCGGAGCCTATTCCCAGGCTGGTGGGCTAACGCCGAGCTGTCAAGGTCTCCACAGAGACCCGAGGGGTCATGAGAACGGCCTGCATGGAGCCAGCCGGAAGGTGGGAGGAGGCAGAGCTCCAGGGACAACCACTTAGCAACTAGAGTCTCAGGCTCCATAAAACAGCTTGACAACAGGCTGACAGTCCCTCCCAGTGTACTTTTGAGAGTTAAAATCTTGGCTTGGGTTTCCTTCTCTGTTGCCTGTCCCACCTCACGAGACCATTTGCTATTTGTTCTGTAAAACAACTCCCTGGGTAAAATGCGGAATGGTGGGAAATGTGGAAAGGAACAACTAAACGAACACTTTCACCCCAGACCAAGCCCCAGCCTGGGGCTCCTGACAGGCCTGGGAACGCGGGGGGCCTCTGGAGCCGCCCCCAGGCAGGCGGGAGCCCAGCCGCTGAAGGAGCTGTTCTAGCTCTGGGGCCTGGGGCCCAGCAGAGGTGCCAAAGGCATTCTGGCTGTTCCTTTGAGAAGCAAGAAGGAATCTTCTTGACTTGAGTCCCTTTGACCTTACAGCCCCTGGGAAGCCTCAGCCCCGCCCTCCCTCCTCCTGCAGCCCTGCAGCCCGTGTGCTGGGGTAAGCCGAGGGCGGGGAGGTAGCCAGCTGGGGCGTGGGCTTCCTTCTCCCGGTCAGCTCCAGGCAGAACCAGCCACCCCGGGAAGTGTCCCAGGGCAGCTGTGCGAACTCCCAACAAGCCACACTCACGTCAGGCCAAGCTTCTGTCTGCAAACGTCAGCTCTGTGCCCTTCAAGAGGCATGAGGACCTCTCCCCTGACACCGACAGGCTGCTTTTTTATCGCAGGTTGCAGACTGTTGGTGAAAGGGTTTTCCAGAGGCCAACACTCATGAAATTATATCATTTCTACTTAGTCGATCTTTCTTTGCTCGAATCCATAAGCAAAATTATTTTAAGGGCTGGCATTATATCTTATTAACCCTGTGCCCACTGTGCCCAGCAGGCTAGATGTGCAATGAAAGGCGTGTGGTGAACTGAGATAATAATGCTGTATGGGAAAGAGGAACCCAGGAGCAAGAACTGGATTTTGGTGTAAAAACCATCTGAGCTCCCATGTGGCTGTTTGTTTTTAGACAAATCACTTAACCTCTTGAGCTCTTGGTTCCTTATTGATATAATGAGGCTACAATCCAAAATTTAGGGACTGTGGTGAAGGTTAAGTGATTCAGCGTCAGCAGCCTCCGGAGTGTTATTAAGCCTCTGGTGGTCATCATGTCGTCCTTGCTGGGTGGCAGGGAAGTGGACCAGGCATTTTCCACTTGGTCAGGAAGTCTTGGGAAAGCCGAAGGGCAGGGGACCACTCAGTCCTTGCAGCTGGGCTAAGTGCCTCGGCCCAGCTGGTGCTCCAGACGGCAGAGAGGCTGCTTGGGGAGGCAGGGCAGTTGCATAAGGAACCAGGGCGGTCTGGCAGGAGGCGGGCGGGTAAAGGGCTGGGACTCTGGCAGATGGAGTGTATTTGGGGTCCGAGTCCTGAGAGAGACCCCGTTCCAGACGTGGCATCTGGGGAGGGGCATTCCCCCTCCCATGCTTGGGTTTCTGCTTTGCATTCCCAGGAGACACCCCGACAGCAGGCATGAGGTGGAGCGTCCTCCAGGTGATCACACCTACTTCCAAGGCTGTGCCGGCTGCCGGCCTCCAAGGACTCTGTATGAATTCGGAAAGGGGCCCCTCTAGGTGGGCCCTTTAGAAAAGGCCTGGCCCACAGCCAGGCATGCAGCACGCAGAGTGGATCTCAAGGCCCTCAGCCTCGCTCCCAAAGGGCAGCCCTGCACCGAGTAGCTGGGTCTGTCTCCCCCAAGGCCAGCATGGCGATCAGCTCTGTCTAAAAGGCCAGTGGCCGCGCAGCAGCCTCCCCACGCGGTCCTGGCCTTTGTCCTCGCGCCCAGCTCAGCTCTTGCCCGTGACCCCCGCCTCCAGCCTCACCTGTGGTTCTGACTGTGCCGTGTTTGCTCCCCTGTGGCCCCCAGCCTGGCACCCATTCTTGCTCTTATTCTTGCCTCCCCATCTTGGGCTCCCTGGGATGGTAGAAAGAATCCAGTTCTTGCTTTAACTAGTAAGTGATTGCATGTCTCTGCTCCGAGGAGCCTGACGGTACAGTGGGGACGCGAGTGGCACCCACCGCCTGGGTTTGGTGTCTGATTGCACCAGCCACAGCTCCGCCCAGGGGCCCCACCTGTCTGGCTGCCATGTCAGTGCCCCAGGGGTAGGGACGCAGCACTTCCCTTCCGCCTGTCCCCCAGCCCCCTGGTCTCCTCTCCAGCTCCATTTCCTGTGTTCATCTGTGATCCCTGATATTTGCTGGCAAAGCCACCCGTTCCTGATCTGGCAGCGGCTGCTGGTGGCCTTCTCCATGCCCAGGGCGAGAACAACATAATTGAAACCACGAACGGGTGACACTAAAAGAAAGTGGGATTGGGGAGGTGGCACCTTGTGAGCTACTGAGAGCAAAACTGTGGCCAGGAGACTTGAAGCAAGTCAGGTCCCCCACACACGGGGAGTCACATCTGCTGCCAGGGCCTGGGACAGCCTGAGGCCTGCAAGACTGGCCCTGCTCTGTTTTGACGTTTGCAGCTCTCTGCGCAAAAGGTTAAATCTGCAGGATTCAAACCCCAGCTCTGCCAGTGGGTTCTCTGGGCCTCAGTTTCCACATTGCTAAACTGGGGTTATATTTACTGAATTCATAGTGTCACTATGAGAGTTAAGAGAGAATGTATTTTAAATACTTATCGGGGAACACTGCACAAACAGTGAATTGTACCAAGCAGCAGTTGCTATGACCAGCTGTGCGGCCAGGGACATTCATGTAAGAGTCATAATCCTATGTCTGCTGCGGCAGCGATTGCTTGCACCCGGCTCCCACCTGGGGAGCAATGCGCCCCACTGAAGACTCTCCCGATTTCTCCTGCAGTTATTCGGGCCGTGTGACTACGCTCCAGATGCTGAGCTGTAAGTGAAAAGACCGGACCATCTGGGAGAAGAGGAAGCCTTTCTCCCCCGCTCCGAACACCGAGCACACACCAGCCAATGGCCGGAGCCATGCTGACTGTCTTGGAAAGAATCCCAGGGGCCACAGCCCCCAGGATGGAGGAGCAAAGGGCTGGAGGCAGCCCGCATGCTGGTGGGCTTTGCGGAGCCACCGGGGTCTACACTGCCCACCACTAGTTTCTTCTTCATATAAAAAAAAAAAGAGTTGTTTGAGCTCATATAGGTTATTCTGCCATTCAGAGCCAGCACTCATCCTAGCTGATATTAAAAGTAACAATGAAGGAAGCAGCGGCCAGCCTAGGAAGGGAGGACCAGGGATGCTCACAGAGGCGTAAAGGAGGAATGGCAAAGGCAGGACGTCCAGGGGTCCCGCCACCCTCACATCTCCACACCCCCGTTCGGCACGTCCCGGCCAATTCCGGCCTCTTCTTGCTGTGTGAGTGGAGCCTTCCCTGACAGTGGACACCCCAGGTGTGTCTGTGCGGAAGGCCTTCGTGCACTGGTTCACACCTCTCACACACCTACACGCTCTCTGCACAAGCTGCTCGGCTCCAGAGCTGGATCTTGGGAAAGCGAAGCAGGTTTGGGGGGAATGGGCAGAGAGCCTGACTTTTAGGGCATTGTCCCTACTGAACATTGTGTTTTGATAAATATACAAAACTACCTATCTGCAAACCACGCTGTGGAACTGGGCCTCGTTGTGAGACAGAAACTGACAAAATCATGCACGTGTTTCCCTGTGCTTCAGGCTGACTTTCTCTTTAGGGTTTTGGAACTGTGTGCAACCACAGATGTGTCTGCCAGAGGTCCCTGAAGGCACTCCGCCTCCCTGGAATGTTCTCAGGCAATGAAGGGGAACTTCCTTTCAACTTTCTCACCAGGCACCCTGATAGGCACACATGGGGAGTGTGATAAGGGACATAAGGGACGTCCTAGGGCAGTGGAAATTGGTCTGATTCTGGGACACCTCTGCCTAAGAATCACATATAAGACATAGAAGAAATCAGTCCTCAAATTTTTCTGTCTTGGAATGTGTGAAACCAGCCTGAAAATGGTTCTTGGAAAAATGTTCTTCAAATCATGAAATCAGCACAGAACTGATCAGAACTGAGCTTTGTAAAGTCAGTTGCAAGAACTTAAAAGGCTGCCAGGCCAGAGAGAGTGGTCTGTTACCCAGTTAGATGTATCGCATGCACCGAAACAATGCCCGTATCTTCAGAACGTGGTGGGACAGGCACATAGCATCAGGAAGGGGGCAGTCGTGGAGCCAAATGCATGCAGGCAGGGCCCATCTGACCAACAGCAGGCCTCTCATCAACTGGCCGGGTGTATCCTCATTTTCGATGTGGACTTCCTGGGCTTTTGGAGACTGGTGCTAAATTTTGAGCTCCAGCAGGGCAGAGATAACACATGAAACTTGTTCATGGGGCCTGATATGTAGTTGGCATTCAACAAATGTTTAGGGAATAAACTGATTGACTCTTTTAAACATTCAAATAATTTGTACATACACATATGTAAATTATGTATCATATGAATAATGTCCTTTTATTCTGTATTCTTATGCTTTGACATCTTGGGGACTTGGTAACTGGAGTGGTTGCCCCTCCTGACGTTTGCCAGTTCCTAACGATAACAAAATACTTGCCTCTGAGGGTGCTTTCCAATACAAACCCACCAACCCAGAGCCAACCCTCCATCCTCCTCCTCTACGGGGCTGTCACTTTGGGCCATATTCCCCTGCCCTGATCTCCAGGGCCAGGTATTAGACAACCAGGGACAGCCCCATGCCCCAGAGCCCTGGAACAAGTCAAACCAGCCAATCCTGAGCCTGCCGACCCTGCTTCGCCCATTCCTTTCCATGGAAGACAGAGGAGAAAGCCTGTGCCCACATTTTCCCTATCTCTGCCTCCTGAATGACCCCAATGCTTCTCTGGGTGGCCCTGTGTGTCATGCTGTGCCTTCTATTTCTAGGGATCTGTGAGCATAAAACTCCATGACATTCACTTCCGTGTCTATATCTCTTATCATACCTGACCAAGACAAACCCTAAGTGCCCTGAAAATGCATACACACCCACATCCTGCTCTCTGTAGCTCTCTTCTCACCAAACAACATTTTCCTATTTAGCTTCCCATACAACTTGCCCACAGGGAGAGAAAATGTTAATACTCAGGCCGATGTGAACATGGGGTCCACCCCACAGTGAAACTTCTCATTCTGAAATGAAAACTGGCATTGTGATTAGACACCTAATTTTCCAGTGAGTTTTATCAGGGTGAGTCAGCATTCCAGTCCAAATGGTTTTCGGACCCTGCAACAGCAGGAGGGGGGCCAGGCTGGGGACAGTGACCAAGTCACCAGCCCCAAAGCCACCTGCCCTCCCAGACCACGTTCCTCCCACCTGGAGACAGCCTTTCATCCACACCCAGGGTTCTGAACTGATAGGTGCATAGAACCTAATGCTGTCCTGCTGGCCCCACCGCAGACCCCAGAATGGCCTGACAGAAGGTCAGCCTGTGAGCCAGCTGCTTGCACCTGTAAGTCGCTCTGGGTGACACTTCCAAATGAAAGAGAGTCTGCCCAGTGGGTAAACCTCAAAAACATGGATGTCATCTGAACTGTGATTGCAGAGAACAGTGAAAGGACTTGTAAATCCAGAGCCAGGATGGAAGCTGACTACTCCGGCAGTGTCCCTTGCCCCAGCGGGTAGGCCCTTTGTCTTCTGGCAACAGTGTTAAGGCCAATCGCAGAGCCAGAGGCAAAGCGTGCTCTTGCCAGCTGGCTGGAACGCCCTCCCCCAGGCTGCTTAGCGCATCCAGCATCAGGCGCTCAGGCCCCAAGCTACTCAGGCTCTGTCCTGAGCCCTGCTCTTGTCACTGGGTGTGGCAGTACAGCAACTGGGTGGCGTCTTGAAGCATCAAAGGACAGGGCTACTCCTCTAGGGAAGTCGGGGGAAGGAGCCATCTGCCCTGTAAGAACTAGTCCCCCAGTGAGCCTCCCACCCTGCCACCGGCCCCCACCCACAGCCACACCTCCGCCCCTTCTCCTTCCATCGGGGGGACGGCGGCCTTGGGAGCACCTTCCAAGTCACACAGGCCCCTGTGAAGCTGGGCTGTGGCAAGTGTCCCAGGGCCCAGGGCTCCAGATCCATGAGCCATGGCCTGTATGTGCATGAATAAATGCCCAGCCATTGGAGAAGTTTTGAGTCCCCTGGTGAGGCCTGTCCGAGCTTGGATGAAGGTGGGTCAGAAGTTTCTTTGGGCCATGGACCTTCAGATCAAATCGATTAACCGGCCAACCGGGGGCACCCCAGGAAGCCGTGGGAAACAGAGAGTTTGGTAGCTCGTCTAAATGTTGGCAGCCCATCAAAACAAACATCACATGGGAAAATAGAGATGATTAAGTCAAGATCACAGGTCCGAGAATTCCCTGCACTGCAATCACCGTTCTCACTGTAAATGCAATTTCCTGACCCACCCCAGGTGGGAATCTACATGTAGATACAGCTCCCTGGGGTTCTGGAATCCTTGAAATTGGCTGTGGTTGACCTCCCTCCTTTGTGGTCTTGGATGTAAAGCAAGGAGGCTTAGTGTGGTTCCAGGTAAACGATCTGGAATTCAGCAGGCCTGAGCTCTGCCCGCCTCTGTCCCTTACCATGCATGTCCTCTGCTCTGCCTCTGAGGCCTTCGAGCTTGGCCCACAGGCACCTGGCTTCAAGGACCTCCCCTTGTCCTTCACTGTCATTAGGAGCAAATGGCTATTCATCAACTATTTGTGAAGGTGTCACTACCAATCAGAGGAATGCCTGCTTGTGTCATAATTCCCAGACCGATCCTAATTATAACCGTGCCCTGCTGGGGCTGCCACAGAACAACCACACAGTATCCTGGTGGGCCTGAGAGCCCACCATAAACCTGGCCTTGTGGACAGACTACAACTACAACACACACAGAGGTGAGCGAGGAGGATGGCACGAGGCAACTGGGACATCACAGTAAAATGATGACGACGCTGTGAAACTGTCTCGGTTTCAGAAAATGCCAAAGATAAACCTATTAATTCATGACGCTTCACTCACAAAACAATTGCTTGCATTTTGATTGTCATAGTTCCATGACTCCAAAAGAGTACAGAATTATGCTATCTGAGCATCTTAACAGAATATAGATGGCTTGTCAGCAATCTGACGAAGACTGCCCGCATAATTCTAGTTAGAATTACTCTAGGCTTTTGGCTTGGGCAGTTGCTCCACTTAGAGTCCGAACCTCCCTACCTGGAGGTCTCCCGAGTGTCTCTGACAAGTCGGTTCCCACACTGAGTTCTGACACTTCTATGCTGGTACTGTTTCCCTCTCAATAAATATGACTTGGAAAATCAGCTCCATCCCTTCCCTTCCAAATAATCACAGCCCTCTAATTCTGCCTTCAGATTGGACTTAAAATCTATTGACTTCCTTGAGTTCTTTCCAACTGTGCGGCCCTCCTCTCTCGTCTCGCCATCCAAATCGCAACATTCGGATTCCATGGTGCCTGTGACCTGCTCTCCTTGTCCCCATCCCCAGCTGCCACTCCTCCTTCCCTCTGGTCTACTCACAGAGAAGACAGGGTGATAGGGTAAATATAACGACAGCGGCAGTTCCCTCGCCTGCTCGAAGCCTGTCATTGTCGCTACCTCCTCCTTCTGGTCATGCCCGTGGTCCCTGACACTCGCTGGCCTCCACTTCATTCCTCACGCGGCTCTGATTCCCCGCCACATCTGCGCCCTGTGCGTGATCCTCCCTGTCACGAGCTAGCCTCTCTTTCTGCTTTGGCTTATTTCTCATGCTACTGTCCCTTGGCTTCAGAGCCACCTCCGAGGAAAAGATGTCCCTGGTCACCCAGCCCTGGCTGGTCTACAGTCCCATCCCTCCCTGTTTTCTTTCTTAACACTGTCATCACAGTGTTAATGAGGTTCTTTTTCTTTTTTTTAGTGAAGCAGAGTAAAAGTTTTATTTAAAGTTACTTAGAGAGAAAGAAGTGCAGGCAACCTCAGAGGGAGGGGAGTGTCCTGAGAGGTTGGAGAGAAAGAGTAAAAGGTTACACACTTAGAAAGTGCGGGCGACCTCAGAGAGAGGAGTGCGATGATGTTATCTTGCCAACACACATCTCCCTTTCAACCACAAGCTCCGTGGAGACAGATGGTCTCTGGGTCACACTGTATGCTGGTGCCCGGTACCTGTCATAGAGCAGACGTGTGATCAATGTCTGTTGAATGTGGATGAATCCATGAATGAATGTGTGAGCTAATGAATTCCTGTTCGGCAACTGACCCAATAGTCAACCAAGACTAGAGAGATAGAAGATCTGCCCGAACAGTAGGTGTGTTTTCCTTCGCTGATTTCACACTGATTTGGGGAATATGACCCTGCTGAGTCTTCCAAGAGTTGAAGGCCATGAATAATTCCAACAGGGAGACTGGACGAAAGGCTGGCCGGTGTAGAGATGCAGGGCCGAGAATCAACACCAGAAGAGATGGTCTGGTTAGAGTTGTTCAGAACCGGAATGAGCCGCAGCCGTGAGCCCCTCCCTGGAGGGCTCTGGCAGAGGCTGAGCAACATCACAGGGACCTCTGTTCCGATGGGCCTCTCCACGTGAGATCCCATCATGCCACGCGACCCAGTCTTCCTGACCAACGTCTTCCTCCTCTCCTGTCTCCTTCCCGGAGGACGCAGGACTGCTGCCTGTGGCTCCTGCTGCCCCTCCTTTCTCCTGGTTTTCTCACTGCTAGGATGACCAGGGGTCAGTTCCCAGGGTGCTCTGAGACAACCAGACCTTTCTCTTTCTGGCTTAGAATTGGGAAAAAAGGAAGAGTTGGTTAGATAATGGTGCATACCCGAAATGAAATGGCACTTTGGACTTCTGAAAGCAAAGGAAGCCAGTTAAATGAGAGAAAGAGTCAGACAGACAGATGGATGGACAGACAGAAGGATGGATGAAAGAGACAGAGAACACTTGGTCCCTGAGAAATAATAAGAGGGATGTGTGTGTGTGATAATGAGGGGAAGGAAGGCAGAGGGAGAGGGAGACGGAGGTCCCACCCCTAACTTTCATGTCCCAGTTTTGTTCTCTGGGTGGCCCAGATGGAGCTTTATATTTTATATCTGGAAGTGTGAAATGGTAGCTTGGGAAGTCTTCTGTTCTCTGTAACCAAAGTCTCTGAGCCAAGAGAAGAGAATGTGTGCACTTTGGTCCGGTGTTTCTGTGTCTCACTGAAACTTCTGGTGACGCCATCCAAGGAGCTTAGACGTGGACCCGACTCCTCTGCACGCTCTTGCTGCATCCGCAGGGCCAGAGGACAGTGGGGAGAGCCACAGAGTGCCGGCGTTCCCTGCCCAGTGTCCTCTCGGCTGGGTCCCCAGGTGCACCCAGTTCTGCACATCTGGTCCTGCCGGGCGGTCTGCCGTCTCCCCAGCCTTCAGGCACCCCGTGTGGACCATCTCCTAATGGACACCATCAAGCACACAGCTTGATTCTGATACCAAGACAGACAATCTGCCCTACAACTAGAACCTGATCTACACTGGTTTACTCTGGAAAGCACTGGTTAGAGCAAGAGAGCTAAACACCTGTGTATTTTATCAGGTTGTGGGTAGGCCTCAGTTGAAAGTTTGAGGCTGGCAGGGTCCGGGTTCTGTCTCTGCAGAGATAAGAGCAGATGGAGGCAGCAGCCACCGGTGTTTATATAGGTTCATAGCCATGGAAAGCAAGAAGGAGACAAAATCAATCTAACTTGCGTCCTTTATTATTTTATGCATCAATCAAAATTTGTGAAATAATACACAAATACCTGTACATTGAAAACAAACCAACTAACAAGTATAAACTAAGAGAAATCTTCCCCCTTATAATGCATGCCCCATAGTAATCACGTTATTGTTATTGGATGTTTCCTATATTTACATGTATGTTTTATATAAATGGGATCTTTCCATGCTTACTATTTTGAGATTTGCTTTTCATTCCTTAAAAATAGATCTTGGAGGTCTGTCCATGTCAGTATATATTACTTTAAAGTTACATAACATTCCATGTTGAAAATGTACTTTAGCTCATGTAATAATCTCCCAGCAGCTGGCCCTTTGGTTTGTTTCCAATTCTTACGAACAGTGTTGCAATGACCTTTACTTACAGTTTTTGAGCCTGCACAGGTATATTTTTAAGGCTAGGTTCTTCAAGTGGAGCTACTATGAGATTATATAGATACGGCCAAATTTTGATCCCCAAAAGATATGCTAACTTATCTCCTACCAATATTGTGAGTGAATATCTTTTCCCATCAATATATTTTCAGTCTTTTCAATTTTTGTCAATCATGTAGGTAAAAAAAAGAAATGTTATGTTTACATTGAATTTACATTAGTATATTTGTTGGCCATATGAATTTCTTTGTCTGTTAGTTAACTTTCTGTTCCTTTATTTCCAAGAATTTTTTTTTTTTTACAGATTGACATGTAGAAACTCCTTGTACATCCGGTTCATTAAACATTTGTCTGTAGCAATAATTTTATAGTTCTTATTCTTTTTAAACTTTACATTTTCGTCATACGTTGTTTGATTTTTCAGGTAATCAGAATTGCCTGCCTTTTTCTTTAAAACACTCAGGTTCTATTTCATTTTTTAAAAAGTCTTTACATGACAAGATTAACATTTTTTAAAAAGTCTTTACATGACAAGATTAAACAATTGTATATTACTTCATCCATTAGGAATTTGTTTTTATATAAACTGTAACCATAGTATCTAACTTTGTTCTTCTTTCACAGATTAACAAGCAACTTCTTTGCCATAATTTATTGAACTAATGAATGAAATAATTTCATTGTTTCACCAATGATTCGGTATGAAAATTTTATCACATATTCAATTCATGGTATGTTTCCTGCCTATTTTTTGAACCACTGATTCGTTGTTCTCTTTATCTAATCTAGGCTATTAATACTCTGGACTTTTTTCAGGGTTAGCTCTTCTTCTTATATAATAGTTTTATTGAGATATAATTCACAAACATGCAATTCACCTATTTTAAGTCTACATTCTTAGCATATTCATAGACTGGTACAATCATCAACACAATCCATGTGGAACATTTTCATTACCCACGAAAGATCCTATCCCCTGTAGTCACTCTCCATTGCCCCAAGCCTCCCCAGTCTGAGGCAATAACTATTGTGCTTTCTATTTCTATGGATTCACCTATTCTAGGCATTTCCTATAAATGGAATCATATAACATGTGGTCTTTTGTGTCTTTCACTTAGCATAACATTTTCAAGGTTCACCCATGCCATGGCATGGATCAGGATTTCATTTCCTTTTTTTCATTGCCAAATAATATTGTAATGTATGAATATACCACAGTTTATTTATTCATTCATCAGTTGATGGACCTGTGGGGTATTTGTAGGTTTGGTTATTATAAATAATGCTGCTATGAACGTTCATGTACCCGAGGTCGCACATGTGCATTGTTCTTGAGTGTAGTACCAGGAGTGAAATTGCTGGGGCATGTGGTACCTCTATGTTAGGCCTTTTAAAAGAACTGCCAGACTGTTTTCCCAATGCTTTTAATTTACAATTCTACCAGTCTACCAGTAGTGTATGAGGGTTCTGATTTCTCCTCATGCTGGCTAACACTTGTAATTGTCTTTTTTTATTATAGCCATTCTAGTGGTTGGGAAGCAGTATTTCACTTGATTTTAACTTAATCATGGCTGCTAGTGTTGAGATCTTTTCATGTGCTGATTGGGTAAATGGCAGTGTATCCTTCGGATGAAAGTGCGAACACATCAGATGTGGAGAAGCGTGACTGAGAAGCATGGTTTCCCTGATGGCTCTCATACCTGCCAATAACAACAGCATTTATGTGCACTTGAAAAATAGTCGCATCTATTAACAGAGCACGGCCTATTTTTCATCTTCAAGGTCACAGTATGTTTGCAGGCCTTTTGTAAATACTCTGTAACTTAAATATTTGAAAACATTGACTTCAATCATTTGATTCATTTTTACTTCCTATTGCCCCCCACTATCAATTTACACCTAAGAACTAGAATCCTATTTTGGCTGGAGTGATTTGACCAAAGATATTGGGCTCTCCATGGAAAAGGACATCACCAATATTAGAATCTCTCTCTCTCTTTTTTAATTTTAATATCTTATTGCCCCACATACTCTCATTAGATCATTAAATTTGTCCACTTCAACAAACCTCAGATGAACAGTTTAATAGTCTTGGAGCCACCTTTTTAGGATAAACACTGAAAATAACTTAATAAAAGAGGTGCGTTCTCTAAAATTAAGTCTCAGGTGTACTTATAAACTATGCATTTGCATTAACTGTTCTTCATCCAGGGGCTATTGTTTCTCTCCCTTCCTGTTAAGATGCAATTTGCAGCTATCTGAGGATAGCTGCTGCGTGTTACTTCCCCTTCATCTTTTGCAGATTCTCTTTAAAAAACATTTTCTACCCAGGGCAAGGAACTTGTACCTAGTTCAGAGAGAGCCGAGGGTTGGAGGCTAGGAGAGCACTTGAGCAGGGCTCTTTTCAGGATTTTAATGAAGGTATTTCTTTCCCTGTCGTAGGAGAGTCCCCATCCTAGGTGGCACTGAGGCACCTTAGGGGCACAATGACAGATCTCTACTGCCTCGAAGCACTGAGCTGGGCAAATCTCTTCAGGACAGTACAAGTTGCTAGGCGTCTTGCCCAGTTGTGGCCTTTTTTTTTTTGCTCCTGGAGCAATGCAGTGGGACATTATTCATCCCTTAGAAAAAGGCTATTAAAACATCCCGGAAGACAGTAAATTACATGAAGCAGGTGCCTGCAAGAGAAGGCTAAACATTCCACAGCCCGACATGACGATCTGGTACTATCGCTGCTTCCTGAAGCCTCATTTATTTCTTGCCTTTCGATTAAAATGCAGCTTTAGGCAAAAGTGATAGTGTATGGCTGAGCTTAGCGTTCCAATGCAAAGATATTAGTTTCATTTTATCTGCTGAGTTTGGTTGGGAAAATTTTGGTAATTCACCATCAAATTTTGGTAATTTTGGTAATTCACCATCAAAGACCTTCTCAAGGTCTTTACTGTTGTATAGCTTTTTAGTGTTTTACCTCCAAGATTTAGAATCATAGAGATTAAGATGCTAGGAGATTATACAGCAGAATGGTGTGCTGGAGAGAGTAAACCGGGGGTAGGCATCTCTGCCTGGTGAGCCTGAAAAGCTCCCCTTTACCTTTTCTCGTATTTGTCTTCCGGACAGGTAACTCCTTATCAGAAGTGAAGCGCTACCCGTTGCAAGATAGCAAGCAAGGCACCCTGACCAGACTGCTGGCTGGGTCTCATTCCAGCACTTCCCAGCTGCATAAAGTGGGTCAGATCACTTAACATCTCTGTGTCTGTTTCTTCATCTGTAAGATGTGGATGATAACATAATCCATCTCCTAGCGTTGTTGTGAATATGAAATGAGCACATACATTTAAATAGTATAATCACTGTATGATAAGATAGGAGCCAGAAAGCTAGTATCTTCCTCCAAGGCTAAGGCCAGATGACTTATTTTTAACTGCCTGGACGGAAGAGCATTGCTTTTAGCATTTTCCCTTCCAAGTCCCTGTTTTCTTTTTGCCTCCTCACTCCGCCTTATAAGAACTCTTGTTAGACATTCAGGAATGACGCCAGCTGCCAAGGTAGACAAATCGGGAGTACATGACAAATAAGTAATCTAGCACTAGTATTAACAGCAGGCGTGTCGCTCCTAGGCTATTTTATGGCTCATTTCAATGCACCATCCTTATCCAAAAAAGGGACTGTATTTCGTAGTCTAGGGCAGTTACAGTGATCTGCAGTGAATGGAGTTCCTGGGACAAAGCGATCAACTTTTCCATGCTTGGCAGGTGAGTAAACTGAGTTTTACTAGGAGTTATTAAATACGGGTTTTGACTGGTTTACTACCTCCTGGGTTTCCATGGAAGTTGAGTGTATAAATACACCAGGCCAACAGCATTTCTCTTTTGTACTTAATTCATTGCTGTTTCCAAAGTGCAGACAGACGGGGAGCAGCTGTGCTGATGACACAGGGACGTGGTATGCCAGCTCTGCTCCCTCAACACACGTGAGAGCATCTGTGCATGGCAGGCGAAACCCCAGCTCTTGAGGGTGTAACAGAGCCCTTCCATCTCCTTCCTGTTGAGGGGCACAGTGGTCTGGGAGTCCGTTAGCAGAGGTGTCCTGAGGTCCTCTGGCTTCTCCTTGCACTCTGGGGCTTTGCACTTGCCCGCCCTCACAAGTGTCTGCTGACCCTGGAGCTCCAGGAGTCCTGAGCAGACAGCCATCCCTGCACGAGGGTGGTTTCCTCTGCTGTACCTGCTCCTGGTACAGCCACTGTGTCCCCTTCCTCTCTGCAGCTCTCCCATCTCCAATTTCCCCTCCTCACTTCTGCAGAAAGACCAGTGCCAAGGAGGAGGAATAAGTTAGAGCTGATTTTCCATCCTCTCCTAAGGACCACATGATAATCCCACTGGGCTCCCCACTTTCCTAGCTGTAGGTGCTGCTGGAAGTCGAGCCTCTTCGGCCATTCCTGGTCGGACCACTGTCCCACTGTGGCTTGGACCAGCCCGCCGTCTGCTGAGCTCGCGGGGCTTCTGACATCCAACCCTGCGCACTGGGAACCACAGACCGTCCTCAGCCCCAGCTTCCTGTCGGGCATTGCCTCCATCTGGTTTCAAAGGCGATCTGGTCCTCTCCCAAGGGCCAATGACGTGAGTGTCTCACTGTCTTTCCCCCACCAGCTCTCCTGTCATTCATCATTCTTCCTGATTGCAATGCCACCACACGCCCCATCCGACACCTTTGTGCCTGCCAATAACCTTGTTGACACTCCAGCCTATCTCAGCCACCCTCCATGGCCGTTCACCACAGCAACTCCAAAACGCCAGTTTCAGCCTTCCCGTTACCAGCTTCCAGCTCCTGTCTTTCCAGCTCACTCTCTCTCTGACCCTGAATCCAAAATTCTATGTCTCCTGAGGATTCTCAGTCTAGAGTCTGTACCTCTTGGCAAGCGCTTCATTTTCTCACTTTCCCTTTTTCTCAGTTTAAGGTCGATTGCTCTGGGCACTCCCGCACACACATCCTCAACAGTGTTGTCAATTTCTGCAGAATCCTTAACAAATACTTGTTAAATCCAGGTGTGTTCTGTGTCTACACCTGAGCAGTTGACTATGGCCAGGGTGAAAGGGCAACTTGGTTACCTGGCATCGATTTGAGTTTATGAGCAGAAATCTAAGTGGGACCTCAGGACTGCACAGCAATCCTACCATAGCCTCAGTCAATTCACAGCCACTCCCTGGGGTGGCCATGCCATCTTCTCCTCCCTCCTCAAACCTCTGACACCCTTTTCTCCATCTTTACTCTCAGCTAATGACCTTGATTCCCATATTGCCGAGAAAACAGAGCAATTGGAAGAGAACACCAGTACACCAAATATACATGTATCTGCTAATTTCCCTGCCTCTGGCCACAGGTTTTCTGGTGCACTGTTGTTCCAGGGTATGAGTTGTCCTGCTCCCCTTGAAAGCCAGACCCAGACATGTGTGCTGGGCCCTGCCCTGTCTTGCCCATCCCTACTTCTACAGTTAACCCTCCTCTCTCCCCGACTGTGAGCTCCCCACCCACACTGTCACCCCCATCAGCCTGAAAATGCAGTCTTTCGCCCCTTTGTAAGCACACACTCTTCCAGCCACCACCCCCATTGAAACTCCTTGGGAGAGTTCTTTATACCCACCATCCCTGTTTCCTCTCCTTCCATTCCCCTTTGAGCCTACTCTTAGGGGTTTTTAGTCCTCACCAGGGCACTAAAACCATGGTCAATGTCATCAAAAATCTTTTTGCAGACATACCCTGTTATCACCTCTTGTCCTCATCTTAATCAGTCATGTTGACTAATTGAATCATCCCCCTTTCTAAAATGTTTTCTTTTAGGTGATGGGCCACCGTCCTAAGTCTGGCTGCTGCTGGGTGTGGCTAACTGGTCACCCTGCATCGCTCTTGCTCCCAGCAGGGGATTTCCCACATCGCAGCTTGTAACTGTAGTGCCATAAGTCCTTCCCAGTGTTTTATTGGGTCTCAAGTTCAATAACCCCGCTGGCCGTGGCCTCCCCAGGGCCTGACACCGAGTAGCCAGCGGGGCCTCTCTGCTCCAGGCCTCTGGACTGTCTGGCCCTTCTGCCTGGGTCACTGGTCTGAGCGCTCATCCTCTGTGTGCATCCTCCGTGTGTGGCCTCTCCCACCCGTTCCCCTGAAAGCGCCCGTATCCACAGGCGATCCATCAGCCAAATGGCCTCACATCCTCACCCAGATCCGGCTGCTCCTTTTCTCTCTGGGCTGGCACCTGCCCCACTGTCTCAAATGCTGAGATCTATGCCAACTGGAAGCCCCAAACTCTCTCCTTCTAGACATGATCCTGGATTAGGCTTGAGTAGTTATTTTTGTTATGATAATATCATTTTTTCTTAGTGATATTATGGCAGCTAATTTGTTAAGCACTTTATATATAGTATTTCAAATAATTTCCACAATTACCCAGTGAGATGGGCTCTGTTATTATTCCCACTGTATCCAGGAGAAATCTGGGGTTCAGAGGGGTTGTGTAAATTGCCCCAGGTCATGTATGATGTGGCAGTGTGACAGTGGCAGGATTCAAACCCAGGCAGCCTGTTGCTAAAAGCCACTACTCCACTTCTCGAATGCCCTTTCTTAGAGCTGGAGCAAGGGTCCCAGACGAGGAAGGGATGACTTCAGGAGCCTTGCCCGACACCTGGCCCGCCTTGGGATGCACTTGGGTCCTTCCATTTGGGGTGGGGCACCTCCAGCCTGCCCAGAACCTGAGGCAGATCTGCAACGGACCGTGTCCCCCAGTGCTGGGCACGCTCCTTGGCCATGGGCCAGTTGGGGTATCGCCTGCTTCCTCCGCAGCACCTGTGCGTGTCAGGGGCAGGGAGAATTTTGTTGAATGGGTCGTCATCAGCTCATTAAGAACTTGTCATCAGAGGGACAATTACTTGGTATAAAACAAACTTCAGAAAGGTAGAAGTAAAACTGAGAACTAGGAGTGAGACAAATTATTTGAAAGAGGTGAGAAAACTTTGGAAATATCTTGGAAAAGAAGTATAAAAAGGCTCCATAAATCACAGCAGCATTATTTTTACCTACATTGTGCTTTTATTTTATGTCCCTGGCACCAAACAATTCATCATTCCTGTTTCATGCTAAATGCTATAAAAAGAGCATTTGGCCCAAAGTTTGAATGGGAGATAGCAAAATGTTGAACCGTTTGCATTCCCAAATTTTCTGTAGTGTCCCTTGCTCCTTCCCCCACCCACCTCATGAGTCATTGTCTTGCCTTGACAGAAAAAGACCAACAGTAACAGAACTGGAGGGGGCAACGTCTTCTGGTGGTGGATGAGCTGGATGTGGGTTGGTATCTGTCTCCTGTTCCTCTACTTCTACCCCGCACAAGGCACCATCGCCAGAGAACCCCAGAGCAGCTCCCCTCTATCGCGTGTGTGTTGGGGAGACACGGTGTTGGTAGGCAGCCCAGAGCTAAGCCATAACACAGCCCAAACTAATAACCCACTGGGGTGGAGGGTGGTGTAGACAAGGCACTGAAAAGCAAAACCCTTTGAGAAGAAAGCTTTTGCAAGTAATGAATATACAACACCCCCTTCCTCATACCCAAGTTTTTTCACAAACTCACGGAGTAATTGGAGGCTTGCCTTTTTATTTGGAAGTGAATGCTTAGATACTACAAAAATACTTCAAAATCTCTTCCTGCCCTGAGAACCCTATACATATATTATACTATTCGTGTGCACTAAATTAAAGAAAACATTGGTTTTCCTTTTGAAAAGCAACCTTCTATGAATAAATAATTATGGCCAGCACATCCCCGGTGGACAAAAACTGGGAAACCTGCCGTTACTGCTCCCTGTGCTCCGCCAGTGGGCCATGCCCTGTCCATGCCCACCCTACTCACCATCAGGGCTCCAGTGTTTAGTATGCCCCTTGAAACATAATACACTCAGAGATGGGGCTAAGAGATTTGCACACAGAATCCTGCTTAAAGCTCACAGCAACCCTGTGTTAGCTCTTGCTTGTCCTATTTGTAAGAAGTTGAGGCTAAGTGTCTGGGCAGGAATTGAAACTCAGGTTGGTTAGATGCTAAGTTCATCACATCAGCATCACGAACCTCAGTGGAGGGCCACCTACAGGGTGACGACAAGCGAAAAGGCCCACAAGGAGGGACAGTCAACACAGACCGTTGGTCTGGAGCATCCCTGGCTGTGGAGCTAGTGAAAATCCTGGGACAGTCTTTCAGCTGCGCTCCCTGTGACTGGCGTGGGGGCTGCAAAAGTGAACAGAGCCGCAGTGGAGGCCCTGAGCTGCCTTCTCCATCAGGGCAGAGCTGGACTCCACCTTCCAGAGGCAGGGCTGCTCGGGGGGGGGGCCGGCCCCTCCCAGGCGCAGCAGATACATTTCCTGGAATCTCAGAGGTGACGCTCCAGTTCCAGCGGCGCCAGCTCCCCAGCCCTCAGGCACCACACAAGCGGGGGATACCTCGGCGGGGATACTGCTCTTACCTCTGCCCTGAGTGTTCTGCGCGGAATCAAAGGTCTGCAATGGCTCTTAGGTGACTGGTCGTCCTGCTCCAGACTCACCCCAGGGCTGATGCGAGGCGGCTGGCCTCTGACCCCATCTCACTCTCTCTGGAGGCTTCTGTCTCACTAGGGGAAACTGGCTGCCTGTCTGGGCTTTTTATGGGATGGGGGGGAGGATCTCTGCGGAAGCAAGTGGAAGGCGTCACAGAAGAGCCAGAGGAGCCCCCCCGGGAGCCGGCAGGGGCTGGAGGTACGCGGGCCGTAGTTCTTTATTATTCCGGAGGCTCCAGGCCACATGCCGTTATTTTCCTGCCACGGTCTAAGCTGTGCCTCGGGGCCCCAGGACTCCCAACTCGCCGCCTCCTTGTGTTGCTCCGGACCTGCCCAGCCTGTCTCTCAGCCGCTTCCTAGATTTTATTTGTGAGCTTCTTGCGGTTCCCCAGGACGTGCTTGGCTCTGTCCCCTGCGCATCAGATCAATAGATTCTTTTGGAGAATGGCTGCCCTCCTTCCGTTATATTTTTTGAGAAGTATCCATCACCCATTTCCCTTACTGTTATGTTATTAACAAACGTACCGATACTGCCCTTCACCCCTGCACCACTGGCTGGACAGGGGAGTGCCTGACACGGCCTGGGGGGACTCCCGAGGAGCCCTCTCCACTGTGCCCTTTGCACACACAGAGCGTCTGCAGAGCCAGTAGAACTGCCTACCTGGACTCTGTGATCAACCTTCACGCTCCAGGCACCCGAACACCAGGATTCCCTGCTCACCGCAGAATGTCCTTGAGCCCACTTTGAGGACCTGCCAGGGCTCCATGCCCTTGGCCATCGTCCCGGGGTGGGCTCTGCTGCCCACGTGCTCGCCTCCAGGTCTGAGGGGGCACTGCTTTCCGAGCCAGGACATGTGGGCAGGGGCATTCATGGGGGTGCCTGTGAGGGAGCTCATGACGTGGGAAGATCCGGGTGTGGGAACGGAAGTGGGAATGGTGGAGCCGGGGAGGCGGGGGGGGGGGGGCACATGGTGGCCCAAACTGTAAATCAGAACCCAACCTGACACGTCATTTTTAAAATTGAGACTTAACTCACATACCGTAAAACCCTCCCTTTCAAAGTGTACGATTCAGTAGTTTTTAGTGTATTCACAAGGTTGTGCAATCATAATCATTGTCAATTCCAGAACATTTCACCACCTGCCAGAGAAACCCAACGCCTGTCAGTGGTCACTCTCCTGGCATCTCCGGTCTGTCTGTCTCTATGGATTTGCCTGTTCTGGACATTTCATATGAATGGATCCAATAATGTGTGTCTTTTGTAACTGGCTTTTTTCACTTAGCATAATGTTTTCAAGGCTTATCCACATTGGAGCATGTATCAATACCTCAGCAGTGGCTGAATAATATTCCACTGTGCCACATTTTATTTATCCACACAACAATTGATGTACATTTGGGTTTTTTCCACTTTTTGGCTAGTATGAATAATGTTACCAGCAACACTCATTAGTTTTTGTGCAGACATACGTTTTCAGCCCCTTGGGTTTATACGTAGGAGTAGAATTGCTGAGGCATATAGTAACCCTAAATTTAACTTTTGAAGAATTTCCAGACAGTTTTTCCAAAGTAATGAACCATTTACATTCCCACCAGCAATGTGTGAAGATTCTAATTTCTCTACATCCTCGTCAACATTTGTTACTGTGTGTCATTTTGATTAGAACCATCCTAATAGATGTAAAATGGTATCTCGTTGTGGTTTTGTTTGTATTTCCTTCGTGACGGATGATGGTGAACATCTTTCAATGTGCTTTTTGTCCATTTGTGTATGTTCTTTGTAGAAATACCTATGCCCATTTAAAAACTGGGCTATTTGTCTTTTTACTGTTGAGTTGTAAGAGTTTTTAATCAATTCTGGATACTAGACCTTTATCAAACATGTGATTTGCAAATCTATTTGCCCATTCTATGAGTTGTCTTTTGACTTTATTAATGGTGTCCTTCACAGCATGAAAGTTTTTAACTTTAATGATGTCCAATTTATCTAATTTTTCTCTTGTTGCTTGCGCTTTTAATGTCACATCTGAGGAACCATTGCCTGATCTAAGATCATGTCTATGTTTTCTTCTTAGTCATTTTAAAAGAATAATGGTCAACATAGAAGGGGAGAGCTTATTTTATTCATGAGTTTGTTAAATTTAATACTTGTACGCATTTTGACATGTGGCCGGAGTCCTCATGAACGGGAACAGTGCCCTTATAACCGAGACCCCAGAGGGATCCCTTGCACCTTGCACCATGTGAGGACACAACAAGAAGATGCCCATCTACAACCAGGAAGAGGGGCCTCAGCAGACAGTCAACCTGCCGGAGCCTTGGTCTTGGACTTCCCGGCTTCCAGTACTGCGTGAAATAAATTTCTGTTGTTTATAAGCCTCCTGGTTTATGGTGCCCTGTTATAGTAGCCTGAGAAGACTAAGACAGGCGTCTCCTGAAGGGAAGAGGCAGGTAAGTCATGATTATAGTGTTTTCTGAGATGCCTGCCATCTGGAGAACCTTGAGTCTCCAGACATGGGCCAGAGAGGTGAGCAGAGCAAACCCCAGAGAGGTCAGCTGAGTCACAGAGCAGAAAAGTGACTGCTTTGGAAGGATGTGGGTAGCAGGAGAGTTAGATCCAGGGCCACAGACTCAGTCTAAGGAAGAGCCCTTCTAGAGTCCTGGGGCCTTTTCCCTCCAGGGCTGTTGGGCCTCATGTCTCGCCCTTAGGCTTTGGTACCCTGCTCCGTGTCCCAAGCCCCACTCTGGACTTCCCCTTTACTCACGTGCCCATGTCCCTCATATCTTCCCGTGATCATGTAAACCTGAGAGTCCTAACTGTCTCCTATGGGCACCTTTTGCCCAAGTGGATGGGGTGGGGTGGGCAGAGGCGCTTGAAATTCTCAGTTCCTGCTTCAGTCCACTTCCTATTGAACTGTTGTCAACGTCACTCCACCTGCCACTCCCTGGCACTAGTCCCATTTCCTGTTGTCTACTGAGGCTGAAAGGCAGGAACTAGATGGGTGTAGTGACAGCACTGCTCAAATGCAGAGCAATGACCGATGTTTTATGAAGACAAGTTCTATCAAATTCCTCCCTAGGCCGAACCATCAGATGAGGCATTGAAATCCCATCATTCAACCTCAGCCAGGGTCTTCAAAGTGCACATTGCTTGTGCACAGCAATTTTCTACATCTGAATGGGCACTGGGCACAAACAGGGATTTGAATTCAGCTGCTTGGCCTTTGGAAGCAATTGCGCAGCTTTAGTGTCCAAGACTATCAGATGCCGGTGAAGACAGGATTTGCAGTTTAAGGATTGCCTTTCCCCTTTCCCCAGTATTCAATCATGAAGGATTTATTGCTAGGGAATGCCAAGCACAAGCCAGAGGAAACAATGTTAAATGTCTATGCGGCCAGGTCAGGGTCATTGACGCCGGCCTCCAAAGGCTGCCAAGCTAGAAGCCAGTTCACCAGCTGAAAGCCCAGGGAAAGCGGACCCGTGCCTGGTGAAGAGCTGAAGTGCAGGGATACCCTTTGTACTGTGGAAGGAGCGGCTCCAGGTCACTGAAGCCTTAATTAAAGCTAGAAGACATCCTTCCCCAACAAGCCCGCCCCTACATGGTGGCTCTGATTCGCTGGTTTCTCCACGTGCAAAGCAGACCATTTATTTCATGGTAGACAAACTCTTGGAAGGAGAGCAGCAGGACCAGATTACAAACCACAGCAGTAAAGTTCCCAGTGCTAAATAACTCAGACTCAGGACTCCACAATCTGCCCCAACACAGAGTGGCATATTCTACCAAGTTAATTTTCTTACCTTTTAAGCACAAACCTCTAATCCTTTTTGACTGTTGTTCAGTTCCATGTGTCAGTCCAGTAGTTAATTGCACTTCAGAGTTCAGATTTCTTCTTAGTTCTTTCCTAGGGGTATTAACATTAAACTGGTGCCAAACTATGACTCAGACAATATAAAAACATTGCTTCAAAGCAGGAGCCTATAAGGGAGGGAATAGTTAGCTATCTTCCTTTGGACCGATGGTGATTGACACTTGTCTGCTGATAGGCGCAGACTCCAAAGGACTTCTCAGCACTGAGTATATTTGTCCAGTAATTGCTGCCAAGATTTCCCACTTGAAGTGCCCTTGATAATTTACAAGACGTCTCCTGCCTGTCCACACGTACTAACCTCTGGTACTTCTACTACATATCCCAGGGTATTTTCTGTGTGGCCCCTGCAAGAGTGCCCCTATTTCACAGACCCTGTCCTGCTGGCCACAGGTGACAGGACGAAGGTTGGTCATCTGACCAAAGATGGGTCAGCCAGAGGCCTTCCCTACAGTTTGAGAGCAGAGACCTTTTTCTCTGTTGGCAAAACTGGATGTGAAAGTAGGATGCTGTCACTGGTTTTAGTTTCTGACACAAGGAGATTAGTCTCTAGAGAAAGACGTGAAACCTCCAAGCAGAGAGATAAGAAATGAGAGGAAGTTCTGGTAGCATTTAAGCCCCTGGTTCTAGGAGCTCCTGGGCCGGCTGTACTCCCTTCCCTATACGAGATTCCTCCAGCACCCTTAGGCAAAATTCCCCATTTTGCCAAAAAAGTGGGAGTCCTGCCTTTGGAAACCAAAATAGCTCTTGAGATTTCACACATATTATCTCATTTTAGTCTCCTAACAATCCTGCCAGGCAGCTATTATCCCAGTTTTGGAAGGAATAAAAATGGGGCCCAGAGAGGCGAAGTAGGTATGTAAAGGTCGTGAAGCTTTTACCAGGCCAGGTCAGGACTCGGCCCTGGTCACGGTGCCTCCGGCCCGGGTGTCTTATCCATACTTCCAACGGGGTCCCGAGAGACCCACCGAGGCCAGCGGCCCGCCCCGCACCGGGTTCCCTGCCTCGCAGATGGGAGGGCTTTGCAAGGGTGCGGGGTGGGGAGGGCCGAGAGGCACTGGTGCCTGAGCGGCTGCCCAGCGGCCCCATTGGCACGTGCTCTGCCCAGCACCTGCCACTGTCACTTAGGCTTTAATCCGTCAGCTCGGCTGCAGATGGTGTCATCCGTGGGGATTGCACTGGTTATCAACCATCCCTGCATTCTCACCTGGGAGCGCTCCAGCTGACTTACACTTCAGAGGAACTAGACACTGTTCACTCAGTACTGCCGCCCTGGGCGGGATCCTCTCCAAGGCCCCGAAGACACAGGCCCTTTCCTGTCCCACGTGCCCTGACCTGGGGCTTCAAACTCAGCCCCAAGTTCTCAAAGGCACAGCAGGGGCGCGTCAGAGGATAGCCGCCCTCCCATCCGGCACCTGCTGGCCTCAGCAGGTCCCTCCTCAGTGGGGTGGCACAGCTTTGCTCTCATCACAGCCCAGCAGCAACTGAGGAGAAACATCTCAGCACAGGCAGCTTTGAGGGACAAAGTCTAAACCTGCAGCCGACAAGGCCGTTGTCGGGAAGACCCCAGCCCGTCTTCCTCTTGTTTCTGCTTGGGAATCTGGCTCCAGACCTAGGCAGGGGCCAGCCAATCGGGCTGTCTCTGGCCCTTCATAGCCAGCAATTAGGCTCAGGAAAATAAAAATCAAGATTTGTTATGAGTCCTTTTTCTTTTTTTTACTAAACTCTGTATTGGGGAAAAGAAGGCTTCATCATAAATGTTCAAGCAAAGATGATTTGGTTTAAGCAAATACCTGTGTAGTCACACCTTCTCAGTTCTCCTTTCTCACAGAGCTCCTGGCCCCCCGAGCCTCCGAGCACAGATGGTGGGGAAGGCCAACACCTGAGCAGGCTGACCTCAACTTACAGGGGTGTCCTGCACACTAGAGAGGTCAGATCAGACCAGTAGTAAAGGCAAATAGTAGAAACCACATCCCTCTTATCCATTCAGAGACATATTGATGTATATCTGGCAGGCTTCAAATGTAAAACACGTGGTAACGACCCAGACCTGAGACTCCCACAGTCTAGTAATGCCCAGGTCATGTGTCCAGGTCAACAATGAGATAATTGTCCTTGTTTGGGACATAACCAAATATTTCCTCTTAGTCATGTAGTTGAAAGTTCCTGGACAAATTATAATTGTCCATCAGAGAGCTAGAGTCTTACTCAACCTGAAGGGAACGGAATGGCCAGCTGGTACCAAAATACAGCTTAAAATGACAAAGCCATGCTGCCTCAAGAGAGGACATGCAGAAGACAGGACACCCTATTCCCTGGTGACATTTGGAGAAAGGAGATCATTTACAACCTGACTGATTTACAGG
Source organism: Phataginus tricuspis (assembly GCA_029783875.1). Classification (NCBI taxonomy): domain Eukaryota; kingdom Metazoa; phylum Chordata; class Mammalia; order Pholidota; family Manidae; genus Phataginus; species Phataginus tricuspis. The sequence continues at coordinate 3,913,879 of JAQQAC010023241.1, forward strand.
AAGCCCAAGAACCAAAGGTCCATGTTCTTAAACCAGGTGACCAAAGAGCAGCTGACGTTGTGAGTACCTCAAAGGGCCCAATGAGCTTCTTCTCAGTTGCAACTATTAAAATGGACAGAAATAAGGCAAAGCCTTCAACACAGCCCATACATAAGTGCTAGAATGAGCGATAGCAAGCATAGGTATTCACCGAGTTGAGATCAGTTTGTGTAGACCAGAAAACCTAGAAAGGTGTGAAGGAGGCTGGGCTGGCTTTGGGCCCTGAGAAATGGCCGGGAGGTGAGGACCAGGCCTCCCAGGAGGAGGGGAGCGGGAATACCATAAAAGGTGCTGGGAGGTGCTAATGAAAGTGACTGGAGCATGGAGTAATGGCAAGGACCTGGGGACAGGCGCAGTCGGAGTGGGACTGAGGAGGCGCTGACTGTCATTTCCCAGCAGGCCAGCTTCCACGCTGATCTCAGCCTAAATCTGCAGGAAGGAGGCAGCGGGCCAGTAGCTGGGCGTGGGCCAGGCAGGCCCTGCCTTCTGACGTTGCCCTGGGGCATTTCCTTCAGGGCTCTGGCTGTGATGTGTGCGACATGAGACCAATGCCAGCTTCTTCCATCTTTGCAAGGAAGACTTGAGCCCCTAGAGAGACTGGTTGGATGTCTCCTGTTTCTTGGAAAGGGGCTTGGCTGAAAGGCACAACTGAAAGAGAGAAGCGACTCTGGGAAAACAAGTCAACACCAAACTAAAGGAACAACACTCACGTAATAGTTTCAGACACCGAACTACTATTAAGTGAAACTGCAAGCTCCCTACTTACTTTGGCTTTGCATTATTCCCCCTCCTGCCCACACCAGCTGCCTTGGGGACACCTTGATGTCTAACATATCCCTCCTGCTTCACATCTACTGTAGACTTCCTGGCATCAAAGCAGGCCTTCATTTTTAACTCAGCAGGTAGGGTAGCACAGGGAACAGCCATTTGCATGAGAGTGTCTGAAACACAGGGCATTTCTTCGACACTTCACCGCTGTGCCTAGACCACCGAGGGCTGATGGAAGCCACCCAGAAGCCACCCAGACGGGAGCTATGTTCTCGTGTGGAGCATCACACTCGTGGAGCCTCTGTCTACCCTGGGCAGTCACGCTACTTGGGACAGGGATGGGAGGTGGAGGGGGCAGAAAGTCAAGTGGGCTGGCTGTGTCCCGTTCCACTGGAGAAAGAAGGGTGTCCCGTTGGCTTTGGAGGGGATGCCCGGAGCAGAGCAAATCAAAACACAATGACTTCATTTGCAGATGGCCAAAATCATATCCTGTCTATTCCCCTCAAATGCTGGAACTCATGACGCATAGTCATTTGGGTTTGGAGACAGCTTCTTATTATAATCCTCATGAAGATGCTCCAAGGATTGGATACACAGAACTGGGTATGAAGGAAACCAATGACTTCTGATTTTGTGGAGAATTTAGTTTCTGACAATGTTATCTATAATTCTGTGTACGATGAATCCTTGGACAACATGGGTCTTTTGAACAGTGTGGGTCACTTATACACAGATCGTTTTTCAACAAATATACTGGAAACATTTTTGGAGGTTTGTGATGACTTGAAAAAGCATTTTGTTTTCTCTAGCTTCCTTTATTGTAAAAGTTTAGTGTATACTATATATAACAACCAAAATATGTGTTAATCAACTATATATGTTATTGGTAAAGCTTCTAGTCAACAGCAGGCTGCCAGTAGTTGAGGTTTTAGAGAGTCGAAAGTTATGTATGGGTTTTCTATTGTACAAAGGGGTTAGTGTCCCTACGCCCTGTGTTGTTCAAGGGTCACCTGTATTTGTTTCTGGGGACTTTGCAGAACTTTGCAGACATTGTCTCAGGGAACATTTCACAACCCATGTCAGAGAAATCTGCCCCAAGGAGGTATTTTGAGTCAAATTTTATAGTTAGGCACACTTAGGCTTAAAGAATTGAAGAGGAAATTTGTGACATGATGGGGAAACTCTTATACTTTCTGTCTCTCTATACAGTGAAATTGTCTGGAGGAGTATTTTTATACTGTGTATTTTAAATCCTATAAACATTATTTTCATATATAAATGTGTGCACATATATACATAAAAAGTACTTGCAGACCCACATCTTTCTTGGGTCTTGCTGGGGTTCCTCCTTTTGTGAGCATGCCGTTTCATGCTCGTGTGTCCTTTCAGGGGGTAGAATGGTGGGTGAGAACGAGGAGCCTGTAGGAAGTCCTGGTTCCAAGCATAGTTATCATCTTAAAGGTTGGCATAAGCACAGCCTTTGTTAATCACCTTCGTAAACTTTATTTTCAGGTGATCAGTAGATTCATCTAACTAAAAAGTTTTCCTGAGGTATACATCTCTCCTTAGTTACAGACTGGTAAGGTCTTATTTCTGTGTGGTGGAATAGTCTAAATGTGGGTTATGCTGTCCATGAGATGAAGTCGTCCACGGCCCTCACTGCCCCTCCCCCCAGTCCTTCGCAGCTTCCCACGCTCCTCTCCCTGGGGCCCCCTCGGCATGGGAGAAGGGAATAAACAAGCATGGGCACCAGAAAGCGGGTGCTCAGTGAACCATTCCTGCTGGTGAGCTGCTCTCAAATGAGCAGCTGCTAACCAGCTGTAGGTTTGGGACTATGGGCCAGTGTGGGTTAAATTGCAATATTTCCAGATTCTCTCGCCTGGCTTTAGTGCATCTCCACGCAATGGGTGTGCCAAGGGGTGGAGAGAAGTAGTCTATCTCCATATCAATAGGTGATTACAAGGACAAATGAGGGTATATCTGGACCAGAGAGGTTGTGTGGGGGCCTCTTCTTCTGCAGCTGGGCTGCCAGAGATACAGGAGAGCAGAAGTGGACGACCGCTTGTAAGCAATAAACAGGTTTCTCCCACTTTATTTTTCCCTTTGACTGATTTCAGTTTCAAAGGTATTTGGCCCTGGGATTTTCCCCCTGGGAGTTACAGCCAGTTTTCCCATTTCCCTTTCCCCGTCACAAACAAGGCAAGGGAAACACTGAGGCACTGATCTCACACCCACTGCCAAGCCAGCACCAACTCCCTCAGCTGTGCTGGAAGCACAAACCCCGGGGCCATGGCTCCTTGACAAGGACATGCACACGCAGGCTGCCGTGAACCAGGGCGTCTCTCCGTGTGACACTGGCTGTAAAGACTTGTTCCCTTTTTAAAAAAGAAGAAATCCTGGGGATATGTTTCCACTGTAAATTCTCAAATGGACAACAGGCAGTCATCATATGATACTAACATGACAAGGCTTCTCTGTAACTATTCCTGGGGTTTTTTTGTCCACTGAAATGTGTTTACGTCTTGCCTTTTTCCAAACAGGGCTTGAGACAAGCATTCCTAGAGTTAGTATCTTAAAAGACAGCACGATAAAATACCAATCTTACTTCCACAGCCTGACACATTGCCCAGGTGACAAACGCCTTTTCTGGGGCATCTCAGATGCAGGTGCTTGCAGTGAGCGACTCTAAGGCTGCCTGTACTGGCATGAAGCTCTTGTCTGCAAGCGTTTCTAGGGTAGTGAAAGCCTGCTGCTAACCTCGCTTGGTACAGGCACTGCTCTGGGTGTGGGGACACAGACATGGCTGTGCAGGATGGAGAGAAAGACAGGTGGGATCCACGGCACAGCGTGGTCCGCGTCCTGTGACTAGAGGGCGCAGGGAGAGGCAGTGTGCTGCACAGGGAAGAGCAGAAGTTCTAGACTTACCCCAGGAGGTGCTCGCTCCAACAGTGACCGACTGCAGGCCCGTGACGAAGCATCCTCCCTGGCCTTGACTCCTCATCTGGGAAATGGGCTTAATAACAGTATTGAGCGTGCTATGTTCCTAGGAGGAGCTGGCAAGATGGCTCATGAAACCTGGTTTCTGAGTGTGTAGTGAGCCCTTTGTGGGGTTTGGCCAGTTGATGTGCTAAGGCATGTAAGACAGTGCACCAGAGAAAAGCAGGGTGCCTGGGCTGTGTTATCTATGCCTGTAGCTTTTCCCCTAGCTTCTGCAATCCTTGCTGAGCACCCCACATTTCACATTTGGTGAATCTCAAAACCCTTCCAAGGATTTCTCCTAATTGTTGAGATCAGGGTGGAAAGTGAGGTGAGGGATGGGATCCACTCCCTCTGCCTCCTACACCCCATGTCCTCTTGCTGTTCTAATGACACACCAGGTGAACACCCTGCATTTTAATCACACCATAACCACCAGCACCGTGATACGACACAACAAAATCCATCACACACGAATTCATGAGGTTACTAGACCATAGCTGCCCTGGAGGGCTGGAGGGGGTCCCCTCTGCCGTGCCAGTTCTCTGCCACCTTGTTAGCACCCTCCACCCGTCTCTCCTACCTCCACTCCTCACCCTTCCTCCCGTGTTATCCCTGGGGCTCTGCCTTCTTCTCGCTGTATTATACCGTTTTCCTCTGAGGAATTCTGCTGAGTTTCCGTCTCCCCGGCTGAATCAGAGAAGGCCCTGAAGGACAAGGGCATGTGTTGTATTGTGCTTCATGGCGCCTAGTCCCCTGCTAAGTTTGCAGCGCTCACAGTATGTGCTAAATATGCTTGAACCAAGGGCTCCTCTCTTTGAAGCCCTCTGCACAAAAAGACCCATGGTATCATGCCTACCTTTTTAGACATTCATAATCTAATGTAGCACTTCTAATTCGTTCTAGAAAGGTCTAGTTGTTCCTATTGACCCAAATGCCTTCTTAGATATAATTGCCCAATAAGAAAGTACAAAGCACCACAGCCTGCTCATCCAGGGACAGCATATGGTCCACTCAGCCTCCGCTGGTTCAGAGCGGGGACACTCAGGGAAGCTACTTGCCCTGATGGAACTTAGGGTGAGGTGGGAATGCTCTCTGAGCAGCGGCTTCCCGTCACTGTGGTTAGGGTCCAGGCCTGTAATATCAGGGACTGTAATACCACTCTTGTAGGTGGTGACATCCCTTGCCAACCACCCCAAGGCCTGCTGGAGAGAAGCACCCTCACACGGCCGTACCTCCTGACCCCTTCTCCCTGGTGGGTGGCCAGGGCCCTGCCCCTGATGGGTGGCCAAAGTGTGGCCTGGTGGAAATGTCTTAGAGACCTGAACAAGGAACCCCAAGCAGAAGAGGAAAAGAGGCCTGTCAGCTGTGGGAACAAAAGCTCTTGAGACAGTGAGATGCCAGAGGCACCCAGGAGGAGCGACCTGCCAGGTGTTCGAGGGGCTCAGCCACAGCGCGGGAGCAGAAGGCCTGGAGGGGCGGAGGAGGAGGGAGGCCCGGTTCAGCGGAGCCCCGAGGCCGTGTGAGAGGAGGAAGGTGAGGAACGGGACGGTCCCCACAGGGGGCTACGAGGGCCGGACATCTGTTCCTCCCCAGTTCCCAGCCCAGGCCTGTCCTCAGTGCACCCCTTTGTCAAATGTCAGAGGAAATCACTTCTCCTAAGCCCCAGAAGGAAAGCCCGTGAGGACCAATGGGGGTTAAGGACAGCAGGGCCTCCCTGCGTCTTACAACTCTGATCTCCTCTCCCCAGCAGCGCCCAACAAGGGGAGCTGACAACCCCACTGGATGGGAAGGCACGGGTTCTCAGAGGCCTGGGTCTTTTCCACCATGCCACACAGCAGGAACCCCAGAACCGGAGCTGGGCCTAGGTCCTTCACCGACCCCCAAGGCCTCCTGCATTCAAGGCCCCTGCCTCAGGCTGCACCTCTCTCTGACCAAGTCAGCCCGAGACTGACAGGCTCTTAGCTGCAACGGCAATGTGGTCGGGCTGGAGGCTGCCAGGCGCGTGCAGGCAGGTGGGCAGAGCAGCGCAGGGTCAGGCTGCCCTTCTGGCAGACAAGTTGAACACGTTAGAGGTGAAGCGATTTCTCCAGTTAAGCTTGGTTCAAAGTCAAGCGGAGACACTCTTTTTCTCCCCAGCTCATCCTCAAAAGGCAGGCGGCCCAGAACCCATCGCTCATCCTTCCCAGGGTGGGCGGATCTCCGAGGAGCCGGCAGGGAGCCTGGGGGCAAAGGGGTGTGTCCCTGTGGTCGGCTGGGAGGCCCGGGCTGCAGGCGGGAAGGGTCAGCTACTAAGGACGGGCGGACAGACGGATGGACAGGGAGCCGGGAGGAAGAATGGGACGGGGAGGTGCGGTTGCCGGGCAGGGAGGGCGGTGGTAGGGAAGGAGGGGGACCAGCACCCGGGGTCCAGAGGGGGCAGCTGAGGAAAGCCCGGGAGGAAGGAGCAGGGGTGGGAGGGGAGGGCTGGACCGCCCCTTGGGAGCTGGTGGGGAAGGAGGTGCTGGCGGTGACACTCCCCGAGGAGTGCGCGTGGGACTCTGGCCTCCATCCTGAGAGCATCACCCCTCATCCTTGTCACTCTAGCTCTGTCCGGAGGACTCCCAACAACCCGGTTAGAAGGAGGCCTGATCGTGCAAAGTCTCCAAGAGGAAGAGGAAGATACGCCAGCCCAACCTCACTCTAACTTCTGGGTGGAAGGCAGGCCGCGCCCTGAAGGTTCTCGCTCTCTCTCCGCTCAGCCAGATCTTTGCCAAGAGGGCCTGTCAATCAGCGATTAGCTGTTGAGACGCTAGTAAAGCTTTTTCTCTCACACCGGCCAACAAAGCGTGGGGCGACCGAGCCTGACAGCGCCCCCTCCTCCTCCCTGCCCTCCTTTCCATCTTAAACCTGAGGGTGACTGTGGTTCTTTCCCAAAACTGCTCAGCACCACCCGGCCCTGCGCATTGAAATGCCTGCCACTTCCTCTGTCATTTGCATCTTAATGTTCCTAACCAACAATCATGAAGCCTTGTGTGAAAAAATAAAGAAGGATTTAGAGAAATTTGGGCTGATTCTAAACCTTGATGAATTACACCTAACTACAGAAGCTTCGTGATGAGGCTTCTAAAAAAATTCAATTTACCATAGAGAAAGGTGCCAGATGGGAAGTGAACCAAATACTGACATTTTCTTTAGCCGGTTTAGCAATTACAGGAAAAAAAAAGAAAAAAGAAAAAAGAAAAAAGCAGCTCTGCCTCCTACAGGAACCTGTGCTTTGGCTCAGGCTGTGGCTGGATTTCTAGAGTCTCACATCTATTGCTCCACAGTCGGAGCCCCCACTGTGTGTGAGGCCCCCGGGCACGGGTCCAGCCTCGCCAGGTGTCATCTGTGCTCTCAAGGGCACCCACTGGGCGCCCCAGGTGTCCAGCTGCTGGCACCAGGCCTGGCTGGCATCGCCGTGTCTGATGGGTGCCCCCACCCCACTGGGAGCTGAGAGCCTTGTGGGGCTCCCCTGTCTCCACCAGGCACCTTGGCTCCTGCCAGCCCCAGCTGACCCCCCGCATGCATCCGTGAAGTCCTGGAGCTGCCATCATGCCAGAACTGGGGGGCACCAGCCTATGGCGGACTTGGGGAGGTGGCCTTCCCCCCTCCAGCTGCTTCTGTAAGAAGGGTCTTCTGGGTGTGGCTTGCGCCCCAATGGGGTTTTGTTTCGGGTGATGGCACTTCTGTGTTTATCCACCCTTATCACTATTATTAACTCCCCAGCTCTCAGCCCAGTGTGCCATCCAAACGGTGGTACCATCTTGTTCTCAGGACCACCCTCCTCACCTCTCCTAGAAGTCAGATTGCCCTGCTGGGCCAAGTCATCACATCTGGCTGCCTCTCCCCTTAGTGAGCTGTTCCCCTACAGATCGACGACTGCCTGATAGGCCTGACCCCTGCTCAGCCGTCCAGTGATTTCAAGGCTTGTGTGACACAAGGACTTGGCAAGCCCCGGCCCCTTCCCCCAGCTGTAGCGGGCTCTGCTGGTTCTAGAGGCAGGGGGCGCTCCTGAGCCAAGAGTCACACGTGATCAATGAGTACGATAGAGTCACCTGGTCCAGTTTGACAACCCTCCCTCCAAAAACCGATCTTTCTGATCTTACACCTCATATTTAATGGCTGTTTTTTTTTTAACTGTTTTGAAAACAGATACGGGACACATGGACGTCCACAGGAACCTGCAGTACTCTTTGCTTTATTGCTCAGATGAACGAGGGAAATGTCATTGGGCTAAATAATGCATGAAAAGGTCAACAACAGCAAACAGGGGTGCACACCCAGAGGGGCAGGCCTCGCAGCACTCACCATAGACTGCCTGCCAGGCAGAGCGGCCAGACTTAACAAAGAGAAAAATAACACAGGACTCCCCTTAACATTTGAATTTCAGGTAAACAATGAACAATTTTGGTATAAGTTATGTGCTGAATACTGCATGGGACATATTTATATTAACATTAACGAAGTTACTTCTTGTTTATCTGAAATTTGAATTTAACTGGGCATCCTGTATTCCATCTGTCAACCTCTTGCCAAAGGCCAGTCTTATTCTGCCCTCTCTTAACAAAATCACAGCTTCCATTCAGTTTTAATTTTGCACGTTATGAAATCAGTGAAATTTAGGGCAATGATATTGCCCTTTAAAACTGAACAAAGAAAAGCCACATAGTTTTCACACAGATAGGTTAAATTTTTCCCTTGGCATTTTTGACCCCTGAAAGCATGTTTGGTCTGTCCCCTCCCCTATCTCTCCCTGGTTTAGCTATAGTCCCGGGCCCAGTAGGGAATAGAACCAGGGGGAACTTGATTCTTCCCCACCCAGAGGTATTCAAAGAGATGAAACATTGACTGTAGCAAGAATTAATCATCACTGTCAGAAAGAATCAAGATCAGTATGTCTAGCTCTGTTCAAGTTCACTGATTGGACATATCATGTCAGACTTTTGTCCTGCATGAAGCTTTGACTTGGTGTGGGGAAGTTGAGTTCCTATGACCAGGATCCTCACTGAACTTAAACCACTTGATGATGTAACTGGCCTGTTGCTAGGCTACCGCTTCCACACCTTTAGGCAATAAGCTATTATTGTGCTATATAGAGAGCTCGGCCCAGTGCTCTGGGCGGAGGCAGAGATGCTAGGGCTCAACCTACCGCTGGGAGAATAAGCTGGGTAATAAACCCTTTCGCCCCAAAGAACGTTTTGCTGTCAATTTCTTTGGTCACATTGAATCCATAGCGAACTTGCCTGGGGCTGAAACCCATTGGCAAGACAACTGGCGAAGTCGGCAGGGTTCATTGTTGACCTAGGAAAAAGACAGGCTGCCCTTACAGGAGGAGTGTTTTAGCAGGCTGCCCTGTGAATGGGGAGACAGTGGATTGTCCCCCAATGGGTATGTGGTCTGAGATGGCTTGTCTCCTAAAGGACTGAGCCCCACCCCAGAACTGGAGGCAAGTGGAGGTGATACCTGAGGCAGTAGGGGTGGCCGTTGGTATAGTAAGTAGGTCTTTTGAGAGACAGAGTGCCCATGAGGCAGCAGGGACTGTGGGTTGGCTACTTCTCACAGTATTAAAAAAGTCTACAGAGAAGGACATGCTCCTGAAAAAGACCCAAGAAATGGCAGTGTGAGAACATGAGCTACAAACTTCTGTGGATTCCCTGAAGAAGGAAATGGCATTGATGCGAGAGGAGGCAGCATGAGCATGCTGGCAGCAAGTTGCCATTGAAGAGGTAAAAGATTCCTTACAGAATGAGAGGGCAGCGCTGCCAGGAGCTCTGAAGGAGGAAAAGGCCATCAAGGAAAAAGATGAACTCCTGAAGGAAGCACAGGCAGAAGTAGTACGAGGACACCAGCTGCGAAGCATTGAGGTGAAGGTGAGAGAGCTGCCAAAGACTGAGCTAGCATTGCTGTGAGGCACAGTAGAAAAGGTAAAGGTTGTACCAGAGGAGGCACTCGGGGGAGGGGAGAGAAAGGTGCCATCAGCTGCAGAAATAGAGGAGCTGGGGAAGGAGAAGGAGTGATGCCAGAAGCACGGACCCCTCCTGTGTTGAAAGCACACCCAGGGGTTGTAAAGAAAATAAAGACCCAGAAGCTGAAAGTTCCCCAAGGAGAGGAGCAACCCCCTCCCCAGGTCGTGGAGCACTCTATGGTGCGCCCCTATACTCAGGCTGAGCTGGTGGATTTGGGCTCCTGGTTTAGGCAGAAGCCCTCGGAGTCAATATCAGCTTGGCTCCTGCGTCTGTGGGACTTAGGGGTGGATGAAATTGTTCTGTCGGGATCAGAGATGGGAAAGCTGTCTTCCCTGACAGTGCAGCCTGCCTTGAGGCAGCGATTACAAAATGCACATCAGACCCCAGGGAGTCACACCCTCCTCGAAGTGCAGTCATGGCTGCACTTCATGCTGTGTGGCCCACTCCGGGTGATCTACCATCCTCTCCTGTTAGATGGCAGACATATGCTGAACTCCAACAGGTGCTTCGAGAGCTAGGCATGAGAAATGCCATCTATGGTCCAGAGAATTATGGCCCAGATGAAGAGATTTTCATTACCAGGATGAGAAGTATTGCACTTCAAATGGCTCCTACATCCCTCTTTGGGTCTCTAGTGGCCATTCCTTCCCCTCACTTAGGGCAGCCCATAAGCGAGGTGACATGTACAGTAGCAGACTTAGGAGAGGCTGAAGCAATGAGAACATGAAAGAAATACGGTCTGCTACTAACAAGAAGAATTTACAGGGCCCCATGAAGGTTACGAGGACCCAGATGTGGGTTGATTTAATACAGGCAGGAGCAGATGGAAGGAAATTAGATGGGAAGTCAAACAGGATCTTACTAGAGCTATGGCAACAACTGAAACCAGAGCAGCAGTTCCAGCCATTAAGACCAAAGAGGCAGAGATCAGAGACAGATCCACAAGTCCAGCCTGTGTGTTTGCAAGACTTCCTGCTGGAGAGCGAGCCAACCTCACTTGAGCCCACACAGGAAGGTGATTGGGGAACATGTTTGACTGAGGGGAAGGTTGATGTATCTGCCCTAAGGGACCAGGGGGGGACCAGAGGCCACATGTTGAAATAGCTATCCATTAGTCCCCAGTGAACACATACCCTCTCCTGGCTCTGGTGGACACAGGGGCTGAATGTTCACTAATTCATGGTAAACCTGAGCGGTTCCCCAGGACCCCCCTATCATAGATGGATATGGGGGTAAGGCTATCAGAGTGAAACAAGCCCAAATCCCTTTGGGAATAGGCGTCTACCCCCAAGGAGTATACCGTGTATATATCTCCTACCCCTGAGTATATTTAGGGGATTGATATCTGCAGGGTCTATGGTTATGGACCACTGCAGTTGAGTTCAGACTGAGGGTATGTGTGGTGAAGGCAGTTCTGAGGGGACATCCTAGGCACCCGCCCATAGCTTTGCCTGTGCCCTGGCGGGTGACTAATACCAAAAAGTACAAACTGCCTGGGGGGCATAAAGAGATTGGAGAAACTCTCCAGGGGCTGGAAAAGGTGGGTATTGTAAAGCCCACCCATAGTCCGTTCAATTCCCCAGTGTGACCAGTAAAAAAGCCAGATGGTTCCTGGCCTATGACTGTGGATTACAGAGAACTGAATAAGGTCATACCCCCTATGCATGCTGCTGTCCCCTCTATTGCAGGCTTGATCATACTCCCAGCCATGAACTAGGAACATATCATTATGTGGCAGATCTTCCTAATACCTTCTTTTCCATTGACATTGAGCAGGAAAGTCAGGAACAGTTTGCCTTCATGTGGGAAGGATGGTAATGGACTTTCACCGTCCTCCCATAGGGATACCTCCACAGCCCCACCATCTGTCATGGACTTGTAGCCCAGGACTTGGCTACATGGGAGAAACTGCCAATGGTGCGGCTGTACCATTATATTGATGATGTCATGCTCACGTCCAATTCTCTTTCAGATCTAGAAGGTGCAGCACCTAGACTGCTGCAACATTTACAGTAGAAAGGATGGGCTGTGAACAGCACCAAGGTTCAGGACTTGGTTTGTCTGTCAAATTCTTGGGGGTTGTCTGGTCGGGTAAGACCAAAGTGATACCAGAAGTAGTTATAGATAAAGTCCAGGCCTTTCCTACCCCCACAACTGTAGCACTGCTACAGGAGTTTTTGGGTCTTCTAGGCTACTAGAGAGTGTTTATCCCACACTTGGCACAAATTCTGAAGCCCTTATACTGGTTGGTATGAAAGGGCCTCAGGTGGGACAGGGATGAGACATGTGCATCTGCCTTTACTACAGCAAAACGGGCAGTCAAGGCCATGCAGGCCCTGAGTGTGATAGACCCATCAAGGCTCTGTGAGCTGGACATTCATGTGACTGAAGACAGCTATGGCTGGGGTCTCTGGCAGCGGCTTGAACAAACTTGCCAACCTTGGATTCTGGTGAAACTCTGGAAAGGGGCAGAGGTACGATACACTTTGATAGAAAAACAACTGGCTGCCATGTATCATGCCTTGCTGGCTACAGAACCCATCACTGGAATGGCCCCGATAAAGGTAATAACCACCTATCCCATCTTGGGGTGGTACAAGACTGGACCCAAAAGCCAAGGAATGGTGTGGCACAAACGCCCACACTGGCCAAGTGGGGTGCTTACCTACAGCAGCATAGTGCCCTCTCTAGCAGCCCCTTAAGTGAAGAACTCTAACGCTTATTGGGGCTGGTGACATATACTAGTGAAAAGCAGGAAGAACTTGATTTTAACCCATTAGTAGCAGAGAGTCCCTATCAGGAGGGAAGAGCCCCTATACCCGAAGATGCATGGTACACAGATGGCTCCAGCTGTGGGCAACCCCAAAAATGGAGGGCCATAGCTTTCCATCCTAAGACTGAGACAATATGGATGGAAGATGGTGAGGGGAAGAGCAGCCAATGGGCAGAGTTGCAGGCCGTGTGGCTTGTGATCAACCAGGAGCCCTCCCCTATAGTCTGCACTGACAGCTGGGCTGTGTATCAGGGCTTGACCCTGTGGCTACCAACCTGGTACCATGCCAACTGGCTGGCTGGTCACCGACCCCTTTGGGGGCAAGAATTGTGGCAAGACTTATAAGCCTGTGGTCAGACTAAAATAATTACAGTGTACCATGTGACAGGTCATTTGCCACTGGCATCCCCAGGAAACGATGAAGCAGATAAAATGGCCCAGACACGTTGGTTAGAAGGAAAGCCTTCCTCTGATGTAGCCCAATGGTTACGTCAGCATTTGTTGCATGTGGGACAAAAGACAATGTGGGCTGTAGCCCATGAGTGGGCTTGCCTTTGACCTTTGAAGAAGTTAGTAGAGCCCTGCAGGAGTGTGTAATGTGCTTCAAAAGGGACTTACACGGAGTTCCACAGCAACATGGGACAATAGCTAAGGGGCCTATACCCCTCATCAGGTGGCAGATAGACTATATTGGGCCTCTACCTGTGTCAGAAGGATATCGGTATGTGATGACTTGTGTGGACACAGTTACTGGGATTCTGGTTGCTTTTCCTACCCATTGTGCAGACCAGCAGATGACCAAAAGAGGCCTGGAGCATCTCTTTGCTGCCTATGACCGACCACAGGTAATTGAGAGTGATCAGGGCACCCATTTTACTGACATACACTGCAAGAATGGGTGCAACAGCTGGGAATCAAATGGAAGTTTCATGTGCCATACAATCCTACCGCAGCAGGCATGATAGAGAAGCACAATGGCTTGTTAAAATCCAGACTAAAGTCAGATACCAATAGTCTGAGGGGATGGTCAGTCTGCTTATGGACGATGCTATGGCGTTTGAACGAGAGACCCTGAAAGGGAGCCTTGAGTCCCGTAGACATATTAACACATATGGCTCCCTCCCCTATACAACTGCAAGTGCAAACCAAGGAAGAATCACTGAAGCCAAGGTTCAGCCACCAGAATAATATCTTGCTGCCAGCACCAACTGCACAGAACCCCAGAGACTCCATTGAGTGGATGTGGCCTTGGACCTTTTGACACATGGACCAACGATGGCTGGCTCTCCTGGCACCTTAGGGACAAGGGCTGGAAGCTGGCCTCCTGTGTATTCCTGGAATAACAGCAGAGTGGCCCCCAAAGGTCACAGTAGTATATCCTGAATGTCCAGAAGGTAGGAGCATCTTACTAAGGTGTTTTGTTTTATCATTATGGCCAGTGTATCACCTCCAGTAGCACTATATAAAGACCCTTTGGTAACCTCCATGGGGAAAGGAGTAAAAGTATGGTATACTAGACCTGGAAGGGACCCCCTTCCTGCTACAGTCGTATCACAGGACCACTCTCTTGTATGCATCCTACCTGATGGACAAGATTTGCTTATGTTGGTGTCACTAAAACATGTGTCTTATCCCTAAAGTCTTTGTGGATTGGGAAATTCCTCTAGCTTGAGGATTATTATAATTTTTGTTACCTGTATCAAAATCTTGTTGTATCTTAATTTTAGTTAATATCTCTAAGTTGTTGTTATCCTCTGTTGCTGTTGTGGAATCTGGTTATAGTGCTCCAGCTTTCTCACAAAGGGACCTTTGCAGAAGATTGAAAACATGTAGATTGTTTAAGGTGAGAATCTTGGAGGGGTGGAGTGTGGGGAAGTTGGGGTTCCTATGGCCAGGATCCTCATTGAACTTAAACCACCTGATGATGTAACTGTCCTGTTGCTAGGCTATGGCTTCCACATCTTTAGGCAATAAGCTATTATTGTGCTATATGGAGAGCTCCGGCCAGTGCTCTGGGTGGAGACAGAGACACTAGTGCTCAACCCACTGCCGGGAGAACAAGGGGGTAATAAGCCCTCTCACCTCAAAGAACGTTTTGCTGTCAATTTCTTTGGTCACATTGAATCCATAGTGAACTTGCCCAGGGCTGTAACCCATTGGCAAGACACCTGGGTACAGACTGGATTCTAATTTCCTGGTCAGACTTTCCTAGAGCCAGTCTTGCTAATGTGAGTCTGCCATCGACTAGAACATTGTCTCCTGGATCTGGAGATGCTGACTGATGTGACTGGATTAGGACCCCAGGAGCTGTCAATAACTGGCCCACACCCTGGAATGAGAAAGTGTCTGCACAAAGCTGGGCTGACCACAGACCTATCCCTTCAGTGTGCCTCTTGCTGGCCTGTTGGGAGCTGGCTGGTTATCTGGAAACAGTAGTTCCACAGCAGGATGCCACCCAAATATCTTTGAATGTGCATATGCTGTCACTTCCCACCTGGGCTTCCCATGTTCCAGGCCAGTGCAGGGGAGATAGAGCGTTGTCTTGGCAGTTTCTTGTCACTGAAGGAGTACAATTATAAGAGCCACCAGAAAACCTGGCAATCAGAGTCAGTCTACCTGCGCTTCTCAACTAGGGCCCTGAGAAAACAAAGCCCCGTTGCCCTAAGGGGTTCAGCATATTACCTTCTCTCCTAGGTATCTTGTGGATTACTATGTGCTCTCCCTGTAAAAACTGAGAAAATATTCACTCAAATAATTTTCTGTAGGAGCTTAGTTCCCTGCCAGGCCCCTGCCAAATGGAGAAAGGTTGAGTGGGCTATAGGCCCTCTGCCCTGATTCAGGGGTCCTGCACATTCCCAGGTGGCACCTACGCTGCCCTGAGCTCCTGGGAAAATTGCAGATGGATGGCACCTGGGGGAATTCATCAACACCAGGCGGAGGCAGCTAATGCAGCACAGAGACTTCACCTGGCCTATTCCTCAAACTGCACTCAGGCTGAAGCCTAGAGATCAATTCCTATTTAGTGTCTAGCAAGCATTTTTGTATCCTCTTTTAGTGCTACTTGGACTGACCTAGACCTTTGCCACAAACAGCTACAGACAGAACACTTTAAAAACGCATCCTGGGATTTGCAGGCCAGGGGATGCTGCAAACATCTCAGAACTGCCGTATCACTTAGTGCCTCTCTTCGAAGCTAGACACAGTCTTAGACCTAATGAGGTTAATAATCTCACATCTATTTGTGACCACAGGGCCAAAGAAAAGGTTGTGTCCCCGAGGACCAGAGAAGAGAGCATTCCCAAGCTCTTGGTGGAGTCTGCCAGAGGCGAGCTAGTCTGGGCTCCCATCTGGCTTCACATCATTTGGAGATATTTTCTACATTTGATTGACTCTGCTGACATTTCCAAACCAAAAAGTGAGCCTTTAAACTTTATCTCACTCAGTACCTTCTGATTAAAAAGACCCACCTGTAAAGCTCCAGCTGTGTATTTGCAGATGTGAACGTAATGAAGAGAGAAAAGGGAGAGAATACCTTCTCATTAGCCTCGCTTCTTGAGATTCAGGTCAGGTAATCCACCCTCATCATGTCCATAGGAGAGCTTCTTCCCAGTGATGGTTAGGGATGGGAAATTACTAACTGAATCATATTCTGCCAATGGCCCGAGACACAGCTTACCAGTGAGATGGCCAGGGAACCTGTTAGCTCCTGGCTCCGACCTGGCCTGAAGAAGCCGTGGGCAGAGCAGGTGGCTCCTATCACTTGCTGTCCAGGAGAGTATCTCTCTGATGTGGCTTGAGTCATGGATTTGCAACATGCCTCTAGGCTGTGGGGCAATAAGCTCTGAGACAAGGAGGGCACTGGTCAAAGGCCCCTGGAAAATGCTTTTTTAGGTCATTGTCCTCCCACTGAATCCCAAAGACAGAGCCCACGTTGTAAGTAATGGATCAGAGCTGGGCTCTTCCTGCCTTCAGGGTCACTCCTTTAAAACGCAAAAATCCAGAGAGTGCATGTGATTGGAGCAGACACAGCATTTCCTTTTTTTTTTTTTTTTTTTTTGGCAACGTGTATTACTGGAAACTTTCTCACAGAAAGCAATGAGTCTGGCCACTTGAAGGGGGCTGGTCACAGCCAGCATCGGAGCTGCATACTTAGCCGAGGTGGGGAGCACTGAGGAGGGAGAAGGTAGGTGGAAAAAGCACACATTATTTGTGTCTCATTTTCTTTCTTGATGATGAATTTGTACTTTTTATATTGTCAAAAAAACAAGCCCAAAACAGAGCTTCTCAAAATGGTGGCATGATTAGGGTGGCGGAAATCTCCCAAAACATATATATTTTGAAAATACACCAAATACAACTATTCCTAAAAGAGTGACCAGAAGATACAGTGCACCAGCCAGGCTACATCTACATCTGCAAGAACTCAATATCTCACGGAAAAGGGTAAGATACAAAGCCATGACCCGGCGGGACCCGAGCACTCCCCCCACCCCAGCTCACCGGCAGGAGGAAAAGAATCAGAGTGGGGAGGGAGTGGAAGCACAGGACTGCTAAATAACCAGCCCTAGTAATCTGCACCGGGAGCACAGACACACATCGCATGGTGTACTGGATATTAGAGGAATGGAAAAGCAAAATCTAAGACTGAGACTGCGACCAGGTCCCCACAGCCGGTTCCCCTGGGACAAAAGAAAAGCGGGCGTTTTAAAAGTCTTAAAGGGACAAGGGTTTAACAGGTGGACAAAATCATCCTGGCACACTCAGCCCAGCAGACTGGGAACTTTAAGGAACTACAGGAGCCCTAACCCCCTGGGTAGCAATGCAACTCTGAAGCCCCTCATGGCAAAAAGTAGCCTCCTGTTCATTCCCCCCCTGCCGGTACTGCAAGCAAAATGGCTGACCCGCCATTGCTGCGGAATAGCTGGGGAGCAGCCCTGCCAACAGCAACCACAGAGAGGCTTCTCCCTGCACACAGCTAACCGGTCCAGACCCAGACGCTGCCCACTGTGCACGACTGACCGGCACAGACAGCAGAGACCTGCCCAGAGTCCAGAAGGCACAAAGGGGCTTTGTTCTCACGGTGAACCCACATTGCTCGCCTGCAACCCCCACCAGTGCCCCAGGCCATGCCGAGGGCCACCCCGCACGTGGCACCTCAGGGGATTAACCCAGAGGCTGCTCCCTGTGCACAGTTGACCGGCACAGACAGAGGAGACTGGCGCAGAGTACGGGAGGCATGAAGGGGTCTTGTCCTTGCAGCAGACACATGCGCTGCTGGCCTGTGACCCCCACCAGTGTCCCAGATGATCCCAAGGGCCACCCCACCCAAAGCAGCCTACGGGATTAACCCAGAGGCAGTTCCCTGTGTGCAGTTGACTGGCACAGAGAGAAGAGACAGGCAAGGTGACTGATGAGCAGGAAGGGACTTTGTTCTCCCAGGTGACACACATAGCACTCGCCAGAGACCACTCCCATAGCCATGAAAAGACAGAATAACCTTGTTCAGTCCAAAATCCCTCAAACATCAGAGAGAGGGCTTGGTGAGACCAAAATCACCAATCTTCCTGGAAAAGAATTCAAAATAAAAGTCATAAGCATGCTGATGGAGCTAAAGAGAAATATGCAAGAGTTAAGGGATGAATTTCAGAGGGAGATAACAGAAATGATACAAACAATGGAAGGACTGAAGAGCAGACTGGATAAGGTGGAAGAGACTGTTAATGGAATAGAAATCAGAGAACAGGAATACAGAGAAGCTGAGGCAGAGAGAGATAAAAGGATTTCTAGGAATGCAAGAATATTAAGAGAACTGTGTGACCAATCCAAACAGAACAATATTCACATAATAGGGGTACCAGAAGAAGAAGAGAGAGAAAAAGGGATAGAAAGTGTCTTTGAAGAAATAATTGCTGAAAACTTCCCCAATCTGAGGAAGTAAATATTCTCTCAGACTGTGTAAGTCCACAGATCTCTCAACACAAGGGACCCAAGGAGGACATCACTAAGACATATAATAATTAAAATGGAAAAGATCAAAGACAAGGAGAAACTATTGAAAGCAGACAGAGAGAGAAAAAAAGATCACCTACAAAGGAAAACCCATCAGGCTATCATCAGACTTCTCAGCAGAAACCTTATAGGCCAGAAGGGAATGGCATGATGTATTTAATGCAATGAAACAGAAGGGCCTTGAACCAAGAATACTGTATCCATGAAAATATTCATTTAAATTTAAAGGAAGGATTAAACAATTCCCAGATACACAAAGGTTGATGGAATTTACCTCCCACAAACCATCTCCACAGTGTATTTTAAAGAGAATGCTCAAGATGGAAGTGCTCCTAAGGGCAAACAGATGTCAACAGCAAAGAAAGTAGACCAAGCAAATACTAACTAAATGCAAAATAAAATTACCTATCCACAAAATCAATCAAGGGAAATTCAGAGAGTACGGAATAAAAGACCTAACATATAAAGAGTGGAGGAGGAAGAAAAAGAAGGCACATAAAAAAAGAATCATCAGATTGTGGTTATAATAGCATAATAAGTGAGTTAAATTACACAGATAATAAGGAAGCTACCCTTGAACCTTTGGTAACCACGAATCCAAATCCAGCAATGGCAATAAGTACATATCTATTGATAATCACACTAAATGTAAATGGACTGAATGCACAAATCAAAAGACACAGAGTAATAGAATGGATAAAAAAGGAAGATCGATCTATATGCTGCCTACAAGAGACTCACTTCAAACCCAAAGACATACACAGACTAAAAGTGAAGGGAGGGAAAATATATTTCATGCAAACAATAGGGATAAAAAAGCAGATGCTGCAGTACTTGTATTAGACAAAATAGACTTCAAAATAAAGAGAGTAACAAGAGATAAAGAAGGACATTACATAATGATGAAGGGGTCAGTTCAACCAGAGGATATCACGATTATAAATACCTATGCACCCAACACAAGAGCACCTACATATGTGAAACAAATACTAACAGAATTAAAGGAGGAAATAGATTACAATGCATTCATTCTAGGAGACTTCAACACACCACTCACTCCAAAGGACAGATCAACCAGACAGAAAATAAGAAAGGACACAGAGGCACTGAATAACACACTAGACCAGATGGACCTAACAGACATCTACAGAACTCTACACCCAAAAGCAACAGGATACACATTATTCTCAAGAGCACATGGAACATTTTCCAGAATAGACCAAATACTAGGTCACAAAAAGAGCCTCAGTAAATTAAAAAAGATTGATATTCTACCAAACAACTTCTCAGATCACAAAAGTATAAACCTAGAAATAAATTGTACAAAGAAAACAAAAAGGCTCACAAACACATGGAGGCTTAACAATATCCTCCTAAATAATCAATGGCTCAATAACCAAATTAAAACAGAGATCAAGGAATATATGGACACAAATGAAAACAACAGCACAATGCCCCAACTTCTGTGGGAAAAAGTGAAGGCAGTTCTAAAAGGAAAGTATATAGCAATCCAGGCCTATTTAAAGAAGGAAGAACAATCCCAAATGAATAAATTCACAATTATTGAAACTTGAAAAAGAAGAACAAACGAGGCCCAAAGTCAGCAGAAGGAGGGACATAATAAAGATCAGAGAAGAAATAAATAAAATTGAGAAGAATAAAACAGTAGAAAAAATTAATGAAACCAAGAGCTGCTTCTTTGAGAAAAATTTAAAAAATAGATAAACCCAACATTCATTCATGATAAAAACTCTCAGCAAAATGGGTATAGAGGGCAAGTACGTCAACATCATAAAGGCCATATATGACAAACCCACAGCTAACATCATACTTATCAGTGCGAAGCTGAAAGCTTTTCACCTAAGATTGGGAACAATACAGGATGCCCACTCTCTCCACTGTTACTCAACATAGTACTGGAGGTCCTAGCCAGGGCAATCAGACAAAACAAAGAAATACAAGGCATCCAGACTGGTAAAGAAGAAATCAAATTGTCACTATCTGCAGATGACATGATATTGTACATAAAAAACCCTAAAGACTCCACTCCAAAACTACTAGAACTAATATCTGAATTCAGCAAACTTGCAGGACACAGAATTAACACACAATAATCTGCTCCTTTCCTATACACTAAAGATGAACTAACAGAAAGAGAAATCAGGAGCACAATTCCATTCACAATTGCATCAAAAAGAATAAAATACCTAGGAATAAACCTAACGAAGGAAGTGAAAGACCTATGCCCTGAAAACTACAAGACACTCCTAAGAGAAATTAAAGAGGACACTAACAAATGGAAATTCATTCCATGCTCTTGGCTAGGAAGAATAAATATTGTCAAAATGACTATACTACCTAAAGCAATCTACAGATTCAATGCAATCACTATCAAAATACCAAGAGCATTCTTCAGTGAACCGGAACAAATAGTTCTAAAATTCATATGGAACCACAAAAGACCCCGAATAGCCAAAGCAATCCTGAGAAGGAGGAATAAAACAGGGGCAATTACGCTCCCTGACTTCAAGTTCTTCTACAAAGCCACAGTAATCAAGACAATTCGGTATTGGCACAAAAACAGACCCACAGACCAGTGGAACCGAATAGAAAATCCAAACATTAACCCAAACATATACAGTCAATTAATATATGATAAAGGAGCCTTGGATATACAATGGGGAAGTGACAGCCTCTTCAGCAGCTGGTGTTGGCAAAACTGGACAGCTACATGTAAGAGAATGAAACTGGACTACTGTCTAACCCCATACACAAAAGTAAACCCAAAATGGATCAAATACCTGAATGTAAGTCATGAAACCATAAAACTCTTAGAAAAAAACATGGGCAAAAATCTTTTGGACATAAACATGAGTGATTTCTTTATGAACATATCTCCCTGGGCAAGGGAAACAAAAGCAAAAATGAACAAGTGGGACTATATCAAGCTGAAAAGCTTCTGTACTGCAAAGGACACCATCAGTAGAACAAAAAGACAGCCTAGAGAATGGGAGAATATATTCATAAATGACATATCCGATAAGGGGTTGACATCTAAAATATATAAAAACTCATGCACCTCAACAAACAAAAAGCAAACAATCCAATTAAGAAATGGACAGAGCACATGAATAGACTCTTCTCCAAAGAAGAAATTCAGATGGCCAACAGGCACATGAAAAGATGCTCCACATCGCTAATCATCAGAGAAATGCAATTTAAAACCAGAATGAGATATCACCTTACAGTAGTAAGGATGGCCAACATTCCAAACACAAACAGCAAATGTTGGCAAGGATGTGGAGAAAAGTGACCCCTCCTACACTGCTGGTGGGAATGCAAATTAGTTCAACCATTGTGGAAAGCAGTATGGAGGTTCCTCAAAAAACTCAAAATAGAAATACCATTTGACCCAGGAATCCCACTCCTAGGAATTTACCCTAAGAATGCAGCAGCCCAGTTTGAAAAAGACATATGCACCTCTATTTTATTGCAGCACTTTTCACAATAGCCAAGATATGGAAGCAACCTAAGTGTCCATCAGTAGATGAATGGATAAAGAAGAGGTGGTACATATACACAATGGAATATTATTCAGCCATAAGAAGAAAACAAATCCTGCCGTTTGCAGCAACATGGGTGGAGTTGAGGGTATTATGCTCAGTGAAATAAGCCAGGCAGAGAAAGACAAGTACCAAATGATTTCACTCATTTGTGGAGTATAAGAACAAAGAAAAAAACGGAAGGAACAAAACAGCAGCAGACTCACAGAACCCAAGAACAGACTAATAGTTATCAAAGGGAAAGGAACTGAGGAGGATGGGTGGGAAGGGAGGGACAAGGGGGAAAAAGGGGTATTACGATTAGCAGATGTGATGTTGGGGGGACACGGGGAGGGCTGTACAACTCAGAGAAGACAAGTAGTGATTCTATAGCATCTCACTACACTGATGGACAGTGACTGTAATGGGGTTGGTGGGGGGGACCTGATGAAGGGGGTAGTTTAATAACCATAATATTGCATATGTAATTGTAGATTTAGGTTATCAAAAAAAAAGATAAACCACTAGCCAGACTTATTAAGAGAAAAAGAGAATCTACACACACAAACAGAATCAGAAATGAGAAAGAAAAAATCACGACTGATACCACAGAAATACAGAATTATTAGAAAATACTATGAAATTCTATATGCTAACAAACTAGAAAACCTAGAAGAAATGGACAACTTCCTAGAAAAATACAACCTTCCAACACTGACCAAGGAGGAAACAGAAAATCTAAACAGACCAATTACCAGAAATGAAATTGAATCTGTAATCAAAAAACTACCCAGGAACAAAAGCCCCGTATCAGCTGGATTCACTGCTGAATTTTATCAGACATTTAGAGAAGACATAATACTCATTCTTCTTAAAGTTTTCCAAAAAATAGATGCAGAGGGAATGCTTCTAAACTCATTCTATGAAGCCAGCATCACTCTAACACCAAAACCAGGCAAAGACACCACAATAAATGAAAACTACAGATCAACATCCCTGACGAACATAGATGAAAAAGAACTCAACAAAATTTTAGCAAACTAAATTCAAAAATACATCAAGAGGATCATACACCATGATCAAGTGGGATTCATTTCAGGGATGCAAGGATGGTACAACATTCGAAAATCCATCACATCATCTACCACATCAACAAAAAAGAAGGACAAAAACTACATGATCACCTCCATAGATGCTGAAAAAGCATTCGTCAAAATTCAATTTCCATTCATGATAAAAACTGTCAACAAAATGTGTATAGAGGGCAAGTACCTCAACATAATAAAGGCCATATATGACAAACCCACAGCCAACATCATACTTAACAGCGAGAAGCTGAAAGCTTTTGTCCTAAGATTGGGAACAAGACAAGGATGCCCACTCTCCCCACTTTTATTCAACATAGTATTGGAGGTCCTAGCCATGGCAATCAGACAACACAAAGAAATAAAAGGCATCCAGATTGGTAAAGAAGAAGTTAAACTGTCACTGTTTTCAGATGACATGATATTGTACATATAAAACCCTAAAGAATCTACCCATAAACTACTAGAACTAATATCTGAATTCAGCAAAGTTTCAGGATACAAAATTAATACACAGAATTCTGTTGCATTCCTATACACTAATGATGAACTAGCAGAGAGAGAAATCAGAAAAACAATTCCATTCACAATTGCATCATAAAGAATAAAATACCTAGGAATAAACCTAACCAAGGAAGTGAAAGACCTATACCCTGAAAACTACAAGACACTCTTCAGGGAAATTAAAGAGGACACTAATAAATGGAAACTCATCCCATGCTCTTGAGTAGGAAGAATTAATATTGCCAAAATGGCCATCGCAATGGCTTAAAGCAATGTACAGATTCAGTGCAATCCCTATCAAAATACCAAGAGCATTCTTCAACAAACTGGAACAAATAGTTCTAAAATTCATATGGAACCACAAAAGACCCTGAATAGCCAAAGCAATCCTGAGAAGCAAGAATAAACTAAGGGTGAATCTCACTTGCCAACTTCAAGCTCTACTACAAAGCCACAGTAATCAAGACAATTTGGTACTGGCACAAAAACAGACCCACAGACCAGTGGAACAGAATAGAAAATTCAAACATTAACCCAAACACCTACAGTCAATTAGTATTTGATAAAGGAGCCATGGATATACAATGGGGGAAATGACAGCCTCTTCAGCAGCTGGACAGCTATATGTAAGAGAACGAAACTGGATTACTGCCTAACTCCATACACAAAAGTAAATTCAAGATGGATCAAAGACCTGAATGTAAGTCATGATACCATAAATGTCTTAAAAGAAAGCAGGCAAAACTCTCTTGAACATAAACTTGAGCAACTTCTTCATGAACATATCTCCCTAGGTATGGGAAACAAAAGCAAAAATGAACAAGTGGGACTATATCAAGCTGAAAAGCTTCTGTACAGCTAAGGACACCATCAATAGAACAAAAAGACATCTACAGTATGGGAGAATATATTCATAAATGACGTATCTGATAAAGGGTTGACATCCAAAATATGTAAAGAGCTCATGCACCTCAACAAACAAAAAGCAAATAATCCAATTAAAAAATGGGCAGAGTATATGAACAGACACTTCTCCAAAGAAGAAATTCCGATGGCCAAGACGACATGAAAAGATGCTCCATATCACTAATCATCAAACAAATGCAAATTAAAACCACAATGAGATATCACCTCACACCAGTGAGGATGGCCAACATCGAAAAGACAAACAACAACAAATGTTGGTGAGGATGTGGAGAAAAGGGAACCCTCCTACATTGCTGGTGGGAATGCAAATTAGTTCAACCATTATGGAAAGCAATATGGAGGTTCCTCAAAAAACTCAAAATAGAAATACCATTTGACCCAGGAATCCCACTCCTAGGAATTTACCCTAAGAATGCAGCAGCCCACTTTGAAAATGACATATGCACCCCTATGTTTATCGCAGCACTATTTACAGTAGCGAAGAAATGGAAGCAACCTAAGTGTCCATCAGTAGATGAATGGATAAAGAAGATGTGGTATATATACACAATGGAATATTATTCAGCCATAAGAAAAACAAATCCTACCATTTGCAATAACATGGATGGAGCTAGAGGGTATTATGCTCAGTGAAATAAGCCAGACGGAGAAAGACAAGTATCAAATGATTTCACTCATCTGTTGAGTATAAGAACAAAGAAAAAACTGAAGGAACAAAACAGTAGCAGACTCAGAGAACACAAGAATGGACTAACAGTTACCAAAGGGATAGGGACTGTGGAGGATGGGTGGGAAGGGAGGGAGAAGGGGGAAAAAGGGGCATTGCAACGAGCACACATAATGTAGGGCGGGGCACGGGGAAGGCAGTATAGCACAGAGAAGACAAGTAGTGACTCTATAGCATCTTACTACGCTGATGGACAGTGACTGTAATGGGGTATGTGGTGGGGAGTTGATAATGGGGGGTAGTAACCATAATGTTGCTCATGTAATTGTATATTAATGATTCCAAAAAAGAAAACCCAAGCCCAGGTAGAACTATGATTTGTTGTGCACTGTGTACAGAGTTGAGTTCAGGAGCTGTGAGGAGTTCTGAAATCTTCCTGACAGCTAAAGGTGTTCTCCCCTTGGAAATCAGGGAGGGCAGATACCTCTTTCCTCAATCCCCTCCCGGAGCCATGTTTGTCTGCCAGTGACTGGAAGCACAAAGTGTAATTGGGTGGGGAGAGCATATCTCTCCAAAAGCCAAAGCCTGCTTTGAATGATGGATGGTGTGGGGCCTTAGAGGGCCTGGCAGAGTACATTATTCCAGATCGCTGGGAAGATTCCCTCAAATATTTGCTGAAGTGTTTACTTAATAGAGCCTGAAGTTCCATCATTAATAATGCATTCCTATGTGCACACTATCATCCCCTGTGTGAAAGGAGGCTTTTTAACATGCAAATAATTCTGGGAGGCACAATACATTTATGCATTTAGAGTGAATGGTTCTGTCTGAATTACCATCTTCAGATTCTTCTCCCTTAGAGGGCATCTGGAGAATAAAACTAGAAAAGGAGGATTGCCACTGGTATTCTTTACAGAACAGCAAATGTGTGCATTTGGCAGGTCATTCTACCTTCTTTGCCCAGATGACTGTCCCTTTTTCTCTGGGCTATATGCATGCAGCCACATACACTGTCACAAACACATGTTCTAAAGAGACAAAGTATATTCTGGTTTTGTGAACAAATGGGTTAGGTTAAAAAACAAAAGGGTAGTGGTTCCATCCCAGACTCATGGATGTCCATTTTATAGTGATTCTAGGATAACTCCAGCTATGGGTTGAATTTGGCCCCCCAAAAAAGAGAAATTGAAGTCCTAACTCCCAGTACCTCAGAATGTCACCTTATTTGTTCCTGATGTAATTAGTTAAGATGAAGTCATACTGGAGTAGGGTGGGTTTCTAATCTATTATGACTGGTGTCCTTATACAAAAAGGAGAAATTTGGATGTAGAGACAAGCACACAGAGAAAACATCTTATGAACATGAAGACATCTGTCAACATCCAAGGACAGAGACCTTGACAGATTCTTTCCTCGGAGACCTCAGAAGGAACCAGCCCTGCCAACACCTCTGTTTTGTACTTCCTGTCCCCAGAACCGTGACAGTAAGTCTCTGTTGTTCAAGCCTCCCAATCTGTGATATTTTGTTATAGCAGGCCTAGCAAATGAATATAATATCTAAGCCTTAATTGTTCCATGGCTTCCACAGGACATGGTTCTACTATGAAAACCGAGCACTATTGAAATCTAGTTGATAATTTTCAAGAGGAACACTACTAAAAAAGTAGACAAAGCAAAGAAACAAAGAACATGCAAGAACAGAAACAAATGATCATTACAGAGCACAGGTTTTCTGGAGTAGAAAGAGGACTGCCTCTGAGTAGGAAGACACAGATTCGAGTCTCAGTTCTGTCACCTGTGACAGAGGTGATTTTGTGAAAAGCCATTTGGAATCTCCAAACTAATTTTTTTCATTTTGCAAAATAGATGCAAAATATTCCCAAATCTGGACTTGTAAAACTTAAATGCCATATACACTGTCAAGTACTAAGCAAGCGTAAAGGGTTATTCTCATCACTTTACTGTAACAGAAGGTTAGCGTTTGGTTTGACAGTTCAGGACACGCATGTGTCCTTCCTGCCAATTGTCGGAGGGAATGTCTGACCAAGTCACTCAGCCCCCAACTTCTGGTAGCTTCACGCCAGTAAGACTGCTGATCATTGTGGGTTCTCTGCTCCTTCCCAAACCACCCATTGTCTTTCTGTTATAGCTACCTGGCTGTCCCCTGCGGGCCCCAGTGGTGTTATACTCAGGTTCCATACACGGTTGTCACTTTGGCTTCACTTATTTCCAGTCCCCAGATCCTTGAATGGGAAAGGTCATTACCTAATTTGGGCAGTTTTTAGTCACTTGAGCTTAAAGCCAACTTATACCTGTGAATCTTAAATTTGAGTGTTCATCAGAATCCCCTGGAAGGCTTTCTAAAACCACAGAAAGTTGGGTCCACCCTCAATGTTTCAGATTCAGGAGGTGGTGGACATGCCCCAAGAATTTGCATGTCTAACAGGTTCTTAGAAGATGCTAATGCTGCTGGTCTGGGGACCACCGTTTGAGAACCATTATCTTACAAATATATTTGCAAATATATTTTTTCATTAGGGAAGAAATCATTGCGACTATTAGGTCCTCAGAAATCCTATTATTTCTTATGTGTGGTTTCTCCAGAGTCTACTTGCTGGGTGGTTATTATACCCTGGGATGCCAGCTTCTCAATCTATTGTCCTTGGTTAGCCTCCAGGCCAGCCTTGGGGATGCACATGGACATTGTTATCTCTGACAGGACCCCAAACACCTGCTTTGTCCCTTTTCAAATGCCCAGCTTTCTAGGGGAGCTGGTGTCAAATTCTGGTTTCCAGAATGGCTCAGGTTATTTTCAAGGATGAGAGAATTCATTGAACTTCAAGCTCAATAGAATTCCCTTATGAGGGACTCATCTTTCTCCAAAAGTTATCTGCTAAACTTATTCCAGAGCTATTGTTTTGTAAAAATATAATTATTTCAAGGTTACATTTTGAAGCTCTCAAGGTTACACTTTGAAGCTCTGGAAACAGAGTAAAAGTGCATACAATAAGAGGAAGCCTTTTCCCCTGAGGTTATCTGTGTGAGGAGGGTTAGGGACTGGGTGAGGTGCTGACAGCTATTTGCCCTCCCATTACCCCTCCCAGTGGTGGCTGCGGCACTCCCACTCATGCGGGTGGTCTTCCATGGATAGCTAGGAGGGGAGAAGATAATTAAACTTGTAACAGAAAGAATTGCACCACTTGAGGAGTCCCATGACGGATACACTCTCTGAGAGGCTGCTTATCTGACTGCATTTTGCCTGTCCTGAACAAAACCCAGCTGAATGTGTCCCTCTGAGGTCTGCTTAGTTCTGTACCTATGCCCCTTGCCCAGCTGAAAGCATCCATGTATCACAGCAACTGGGTGTCCAGGACACAGAAAGGAACAGAGCCCATGGGCTCCGAAATCGTCTTTCTCTTACAGTCAGGTGTAGAGTCATTGAGTCTCGGGGCCGCCAGAGACGGAAAATCTTCTCTCCCACTCTTAGTATAGGAATGAATACCATCTACAGCCTCCATTGCATATAATGTCCACCCTTTTAAAGAATCCTGCTTATGAGGGACTTACTGCTTTATGGATTTTATTCAATATTTAGGGGTTTTTTGTTGTTAGACCATTTATATTTATATGGACAAGAAATCTTCACCTAGCTGTCCCTGTAGAGCCATAAGAATATGGAAAAATCCCAGCCCTTTCTGACAGCTCTTCACATGTTGGAACATAGCTTTGTCGTCCTGTCCAGTCTCCTATTCTCCAGGAAAAACGTCTTTTATATGTTCAGTCATTCCTCCTTTGTCAAGATCAGGGGGCACATTTTCCAGTGACTGTCTTATAATGCCCCTGAAATGGACAGCCAGCTGAGAATGGACTCTGCGTGGCCATTAGCATGGACTGCAATGTGACAGGGTTTTCCCTTGGGGAGCATATTCCACTGAGGGCCTTGCCAACTCTCACTGCTTTATATTCTTTCAGGAGATGGTCAGTTGGGTGTGGGACACAAAACTTATGATGCTTGTGTATCCTAGAGTGAAAGGGCAATTGCATGTCACAAGGGGGCCACACGTGGTGGGAGGAGTGCTAAGGGAGCGGGCTCAACCCAGCAGGTGGGGAGGCCAGAGTGAGGACCTGTGGGCAAGTGCCTTTATTGGGGTCATGGTGGGGGACACAGACCAAAGGCCCCGGGGGATTTCATTTCATTGTTGTGTATGAATGCACTAGACTAGGTCATAGTCAGGGGAGGCAAAGAGGAACTGGTGGCAGGGACCAGCCTTATCACACTGGTGCCCCTGGTCATCTGGGCACAATCCTCATAGCCTGTTTGCGGGATATTGAGGCAGGAGAATAATATGAGGGTTTAACATTTACAATACACTAACCTAGTGGTTACCTAGATGAGGGAAAGATTTTAGGGTGGGACATGAATGTTAGCTTTGCTGGGTCTTGATGCCCACTGACTTGAGGGTGCTGTGGACCTGCATGATTTTCCAGCCCCTGGGACGCAAGCGAAGGCTGGGGCTACTCTGGGCCCAGAACACTGCAGAGAATTTGTCACCAGATACACTTGGAGCTCATGGTTACGCGGTGGGTGTGAGAAGCCAAACCTGTGCTACAGTAAGGAGGAGAGTTCCTACGTGTTCCATTTCAAAAGCAGCCCCTTCCATGGCCATCCAGAGACAGTGCCAGAAGAAAGGAAGCTCCAGGGCTCCCAAGGGCAGTTGAGGTTATGAAGATTCAGTGTCTGGAATTAATTTCCCTTGAAATATCACACTGTCCAATGAATCAACTCATTGCATTTTTCCAGGGGCCTCTTTATCTCTGCTCTTTGCCCTTTCCCCAACTCCATTCAACAAAAAGTCTAAGGCAGTATTTCAGTATTTATGAAAGCTAAACTTGCTTACCTGGCTCCTTTTGGTGAAGATGCATCTCAACAGCTAATCTCAACCAGCTGCATAACTAGCTGTATAGTTCACTTTGTTCAAGTCACTTCATTTTTGTGGGTCCATTTACTCACCTGCAAAACAAAATAATTAAACCAAATCATTTCTTACCTACGAGATAATAGTCTAGCTCATATATTCTGTGCCCCATGGGTTGAGCTTCTGTGGGCCAAACTCACAGAGATGTGGAATGCCTCTTTCCCATGGTTCCTGCTTCAATTTGGGGAGAGACCTGTTCTCTCTGTCATCAGCCAAAACAATTTTAACTGGAGGAATTAAAGACACAGCTCCACACTTCATGTCCCCAGCACTAAGGTTACACCCCCTGGTCACGATGGCCTGGGAGTCATCAGTCACTCTTGGTGTTTGCTGGGGGAGTGGGATGGGAACATCTGCCTTCTATTTTTAATGCTCTTACTCCTTCAGTGGATGCAGATCCTAATGATAGGGAAAAATTTACAAGGGCAGCAGTCTAGCCCAGGGGGCTCCCCTCTGTCTCCCCCTCCTCAACACAAACCACAAAAACACTCCCTTGACTTCTCGCTCTGCTGAGCACCCGTTCCCAAGGTCCACTCCCTAAACTCCCTCTCCTCTGCCTGCTTGCTTGCTGTGCACGTAGGAAAGTTACAGATACAGAAGCAGAAAGATATATATTGCTCCCCTTGCCTTTGTTCAGGACTCAGACTTTTGGGAGATGACTCCCCTCGGAACCCGCTGGTGTGAAATACAGCCTCAACACCCCAAGACCTCCGAGTGCTTGCTTGGTTCTTCGGTCAGTGATCCAGTCCAAGTTTTTTCAGTATTTTCCGTAACATTTGGTGACCGGGAAACCCAACCGTGCTGGCCCTTTGCTGCCACTGGTTTGGGGCAATGGCAGGGCGGTGAAGGAACAGGCGATCGCAACGGAGAAGGCACACCCTGCCTGATCTTTCGGCAGTCTCCCGCCTGGTCGCCCTGGGCCGGCCCTGCTCCGCTGTTCCCGCCAGACTCAGTGAGGCTTGGCAGGTGAGGACCTGGTTCCGACGTCGTATCTGGTAAGGTCCTGGGGCCCCTGACCCAGCCAGTCCCACCCGCTGGGGTGGAGAGGGAGCCTGATCACCTCCCAGAGACTTCTTAGGAGTCTCACAGGTAGACATTCCCACGGGGGAAATGTTTAAACTCTGGTCTGAGTGTGTGAGTGAGTGTGCAGGGCAGATGAAGTCATTCAGTCTGCACTGAATCTGTGATTCCACAGCCTGCACTGTGGAATCTGAGTGGGCCCTCATCCACATTCACGGTCAGCCGTCATGACATATCAGTGACTCAGCTTCGGCTGACCTGGCCCGGGACTTATACGGGTGCCCCTTAGTCAAGGCTGACCAGAGTCTCTGAGAGGAGCGCAAATGGACGGGCATCTGACCGGTCTCCTCTCTAGAGGAGGCGCCCCTCCCTTGTCTGTTGTTGTGGCACCATTACATGGACACATCATGGGGTCAGGGCACAGCAAACCCACAGTCCTTGACACTATGATCAAGAATTTCAGGAAGGGATTTTCAGAAGACTACGGAGTGAAATTAACTCCCAACAGGTTAAAAACCCTGTGTGTATCTGAATAGCCCACCTTTAGTGCAGGATTGCCTCCGGAAGGGATCCTAGCTGTCCCAACAGTCTGCCATGTCTGGCGGGTCATCCCTGGAGACCCAGGTCACCCCGACCAGCTCCCACACATTGACTCCCGGTTAGGAGTTGCACAGACTCTCCCCCCTTGGGTGTGATTCGCTTGCAACAGGCAGGGACAGGGGAGGATCTTAGTTGCCTCAGCAAAGAATCAGTAGAAGCCTGAGCCTCTGCAGATTCTTGCTGGTGGCCCGAGGGAAGAGCTAATATTGCCCCCACCTTATGCACCCCCAAGGCCGTCAGCACCCAGCTCCCCGGTCCCGAACATCCCGCTACCGTCAGCATCCCTGCCACCTCCAGAACCAGTGGACCCACTCTCCCCCAGACCAGCAGCCAGACTGCACCCTTAGCTGGGAGCAGGCGCCCTTCAGATGCCGGTGCAAGAGATGCAGGAGCCTGAACGACATAATAAATATGGAACAATCCAGCCCAGCCAGTCCATGTTTTACTTTCAACCCTCTCCACAACTGACACCCCATCAGAAAAGCCACAAGCCCTGGTTGATCTCATGGAATCCCTCTTGCAAACCCATAAGCCGGCCTAAAAAATTGTCAACAGCTTCTCCATACCCTGTTCACAATAGAAGAGAGGCGGCAGCCAGGGTCCTTGATTGGGGAGCATGGGCTGAAATCACTGTCCCCGAGGAGCACCCTGAGTGGGACTTCACCCCCCGTGAGGGACAGCCCCAGATCCACCAGTACCAGGATTCCCTCCTCCAGGGGATCACAGCCAGGTCCAAAAAGCCTATGAACGTGACCAAAGTATCTTCAGTCACTCAACAACCAGAAGAATCTCCTGGGGACTCTTATGAAAACCTGTGTGAAGCTTATCGCATCTACACCCCCTTCAATCCTGAGTCACCAGGGAGCCACCGATTGGTCAGCACCTCATTCGTGGCTCAAGCCGCCCCAGACATCAGACAAAAGCTCCAAAAATATGAAGGCTTTGCCGGGATAAATATCACTCAGCTGATTAAAATTGCCAACAAAGTATATCTAAACAGAGAAGCTCAGGCCGACAGAGAGGATGAAAGAAAAATGAAGAAAAAGGCCAGCCTCCCGGCAGCTGCCCTAAAAGAAAGAGAGAGATGACCAAAAGGCAGAGAAAAGCCAGCTGCCAAGAGGGGGGAAGCCTAGGACGCCCCCAGCCAGGGACCAGTATGCTTACTGGGAAGAGAAGGGGCAGTGGAAGAACGAACATCCTAACCGAGGCAAAGCCGCGAAGCCCGGTCACTGCCGGGAGGAGCCTCACAGGGAAACGCTCACTGGCCGGGCAGGAACAGACTCGGACTGACAAAGACCGGGCTCTCTAACACTCGGCCCTCATGAGCCCACGGTCAAAATAAAAGTGGGGAGACAACAGATGACTTTTATAGTTGACACAGGGGCAGAACACCCTGTGGTCACCCTCCCTGTAACTCCCTTCAGTAAAAAGACTGCAACTATTCTCGGAGCCCCTGGGACATAATCAGTCCAGCAGCACTTTTGCCAAGCCCGCCAATATGAACTTGGAGGCCACAAGACCCGACATAATTTTCTCTACCTGCCTGAGTGCCCGTTCCCTCCTCAGCCGAGATACATTCTCAAAGCTCGGAGCCCATATAACTTTTGAACCAACTGGACGCACCAGCCTCAAACTAAACCCAGGCCAAGAAGAGCCAGGGTCCCTCGTACTGGCAATAACCACACCCAGGGAAGAGGAGTGGAGGCTATTCTGTGCCCAGGCCCCCTCAAGTAGCCCACCTGAATTCAGAGCTGCCTTCCCCTCAGCATGGGCTGAAGACATCCCACCTGGACTTGCTCATAACTGAGCCCCTGTCATTGTAGAATTGACTCCAGGGGCCCAGCCACAAGACAGCAGCAGTATCCCCTCTCACAAGAGGTGAGAGCAGGCATCCAGGAACACCTGAATAGACTCAGAGGCAGGCATTCTAATCGAGTGTCAGGTGCCTGGAACACCCCGCTCCTACCAGTCATAAGGCCAGGAGGAGGGTACCGGCCTGTTCAAGACCTGCAAGCCATTAACAAAGTGACTGTTACTTTACACCAGTGGTCCCAAACCCATACACCCCCCTCAGCCAGATCCCAGAGTCTGCCAAACGGTTCACTTGCCTAGACTTAAAGGATGCCTTTTTCTGCCTCCGGCTGGCCCCCCAAAGACAGCTCTTGTTTGCCTTTGAACAGACTGAACCAGACATGGGGCGGCAGATGTAGTTAACATGGACACGGCTTCCACAAGGGTTCAAAAACTCACCCGCTCTCTTTGGAGAGGCATTGGCTGCAGACTTTGCCAGATTTCTGAGGGAAGCTACACCCTGCGCCCTCCTGCAGTACGTAGATGGCCTCCTCCTTGCCAGTGACACCCTGGAGAACTGTGTGAAAGGCACAAAGGCCCTCCTGCAACTCCTGCCAGACTCAGGATACCGAGCCTCATGGGAAATAAAAGCACAAATCTACCAGCAGCGAGTCCAGTACTTGGGCTTCTTCCTCATCCAGGGAGAAAGGGCGCTAGAGCCAGAAAGGAAAATGGTCGTTGACTCCTTGCCCCAGCCCCAGATGAGGTGGGGCATGAGAGAATTCCTAGAGGCCGCCGGGTTCTGCAAAAATCTGGATTCCCGGATTCTCAGCAATGGCAAGGCCCCTCTGCAACCACCTGGGGGGTCCAGACTGAAGGCCCCCTGTCTGGACACAAGAGGCAAAAGCCACCTTCCTGGAAATAAAAGCTGCTTCAAAACAGACACCAGCCCTGGGCCTGCCAGATAAGAAAGGCCCTTCAAACTCTTCGTACATAAAAAAGTATGTACGCATTGCAAAGAATATCAAAAGGAAAACAACCCTATAACACAGGGGAACCAGCTAGCAGATAAAGCAGCTAAAACAGCGGCCAATAAAAAAAACAGATAAAGCTCCTTCCCTCGCCATGGCCCTAACACCCCCAGTGGAGGCCCCTCCACCCAAGCACACTAAAAAAGAAAAAGACTGAGCCATGGCTGAAGGAGCCGCCCTAACTAAAAAAAAAAAGAAGCAGTACCACATCAACCAGTTGCCAGCATTATGCCGAGCAGTAAGTGAGCAGTGCATGACTTGTGCCAGAAATAACACCCCATCAGCACCACGACCCCCGCCCAGTGTCCAAAGAGCAGGAGTTGCCCCCTTTGGAAACCTTGAGATAGACTTCACAGATGTCCAGCCAAACAGAAGGCTCAGATACCTCCTAGTAATAGTGTGTAAATACTCTGGCTGGGCCAAAGCCTTCCCAACCAGGACAGAATGAAGCTGGGAGGTAGCCAGAGTCCTCCTGAGAAAACTGTGCCCCAGTTTGGCCTACCGTCCACAATCCACAGGGGCAATGGGCCAGCCTTTGTAGCAGATGTAGTACAAATGTTAACTAAATCCCTCAGCATTACCTGGAAACTCCACATGGCATACAGGACGCAGAGTGCAGGGAAAGTAGTGCGAATGAATCGCACCCTCAAGGGGACCCTGGCTAAGTTTTGCCAAGAAGCTGGCCTCCCATGGCCAGATTTACTGCCCCTGGCTCGCCTGCGTGCTCGCTGCACGCCTGGAACTCAAGGCTTTTCCCCTTTTGAATTAGTGTATGGACGCCCTCCCCATGTCTAGGAAGCGTCCCAGGGAACCTACACCAGATAGGAGATCAGGGAGCGAGAGAACAGCTCCAAGCCTTGGGAGCCCCCCTAAATAAGCTACAATACACCATAGAAAGAGCCCTGATCTCTCTAGGAACCTCAGTACGTTCTTTCCAGGCTGGGGACTCAGTCTGGGTTAAAGATTGGAAAAGGGACCCCCTCAAACCTTAGTACACTGGTCCCCACATTGTTGTTCTAACTACTTCCACTGCCCTCAAAGTTGCAGGCATTACTCCGTGAGTCCATCATTCCAGAGTGAAAACGGCCCATCATCCTGACAAAGAAACCCAACAGTGGAAAGCCCAGCCAGACCTCCAGAATCCTCTCCGCCTCCACATCCGACGACTGCCCTCTGACTAACGGACACCTGCATGCCGTGGATCCTGGCTTTCCTTGGAGTGGTGTCTTTCATTCTAGGCATTGGACTCTCTGCTCCTGACCCTCTCACTAAACTATTCTTCAAAAAATTGCCCTTTCTACTGTCTATTGGGTAATCGTTAAGATGTTTTGCTGTGCTTACCTGTCTCTCCTAGCTGAACTCAAGTCTCAGCCTGCATTTCCAAAGTACCTCTCTATAATGTTTAACTGTACAAAAGTTATAAAGTGCATAGTGGGCCTGAAGGGAGCTACCTCCTTTCCCCGGTGAGATTTCCCAGGCGAAACAGGCTGCCCCTTTGCTGGTCCCTGCTCTAGTCAGGCTCAGTGTAGCCGGACCAGCTGCAGTGGGCACAGCAGCCCTAATGAAAGGAGACTTAGGGCTCGCTGCCCTAACAGAGGAAGTTGTTCAAGATTTAGAGCAGTTTGAAACCACCATGATTCAGCTGCAAGATCAAATTGATTCCCTGGCTGAAGTAGTGTTGCAGAATCGTAGAGGACTGGACCTCCTGTTCATGTCCCAGGGAGACCTATGTGTAGCCCTTGGAAAAGATTGTTATTTTTATGCAAATAGGTCTGGCATAGTTAGAAGCTCTCTAGCCAAAGTAAAAAGACATCCAGTGTAAAAATAAGATGTTAAAAAACAAAAAGTCTTAGTTCCAAGGTTGGTTTGAATGGAATCCATGGCTAACAACTCTTCTAACTGGCCTTGCTGGGCCAGTGATTCTGCTGTTCCTTAGACTGTTAGTGGGACCCTGCATATTTCACTGGCTCATTAACTTGAACAAGAAACACGTTTCCTCCATACAGCTCATGTATATGCGGAGCCACTGTGACCCTGTCATAAACCAGAGACATGATGCCACCTAAAACAAAGTGTTTAAAGGGGTATGGGGGGGGCAGTGATAGGGAAAAAGTTACAAGGACAGCAGTCTAGCCCAGGGGGCTCCCCTCTGTCTCCCCCTCCTCAACACAAACAACAAAAACACTTCCTTGACTTCCCACTCTGCTGAGCACCTGTTCCCAAGGTCCACTCCCTAAGCTCACTCCCCCCTGCCTGCTCGCTTGCTGTGCATGTAGGAATGTTACAGATACAGAAGCAGAAAGATATATATTGCTCCCCTTGCCTTTGTTCAGGGCTCAGACCTTTGGGCAATGACTCCCCTCTGAGCCTGCCCGTGTGAAATAAAGCCTCAACACTCCAAGACCTCTGAGTGCCACTTGGTCCTTCAGCCAGTGATCCAGCCCAGGTTTTTTCAGTATTTTCCGTAACACTAAACAGGCCTACCGTGTCAGAACCCCCGCACAGGTGTGAATTTGGGTGTGCTTTCTCTTGTCACTGTCTGTGGCCAGGTTGTTCACAGAGGTGACAGAAAGTTTCAGCATGATTTCACCTAAGCTCTCTGGTGAGCACAGACCCTTAACACAGTGTTTGCCCAAAAGGGGCACTGCCAGGCAGTGATTTAATGCAAACTCCCATGTGTTTGTAGACAATCAATCAAGTGGGGAGCCAGCTAGACCTAACAAACACCGCCTCTCTCTGCTCACAGAGTGGCCTGCCTGGTTCTGCTCAGCGTATCTCCTGCCTCCCACTTGGTCTAAGTCAACAAAGATTCTTCAAATAATCATTTTGTAATTTACGTGCCTGAATGCTGCAGTCCTTTCTTTGACAGCCAAGGACTGTCTGCAAGGTGAGAGCAGGTGCAGGGAGAGAGGCTCCAGGGCAGGTGTTGCCAAGGGGCCTCGCAGGTGAGATATGGGCCCTGCTGCTGGTACAGTGGCCAAGGTTGAGCCAGCCCATCTTGGTGGCCTTACATCTGTCTCCCAGGGGCCTCCTGTATGAACACCGGGTATTTGGTGGGGCCGTGGCACATAAGGTGCCACAGGAAACCATCACTTGGCATTGCATACTGTGGAAATCATAAAGCTTTTGACTTATTGTGTTTAATTTTTTTCAGAAGAGCCGGATAAAGCAGAATACTTGGAAGCCATTTTAAATTATGCTTCTATCAGGTTTTCTGCCATGGATTCACTTTTAAAACATTGTAATTCTGTGAAAATGGGTTATCTGCTAATGGTAAACGATTAACCAAAGCAGTGTTCCTTAGACCACCTGCATGGGGATCTCCTGGGGTGTTCATAAAAAAGCAGATTTCAGTTCACAATCTTAGGCCTTCAGAATCAGAATATTCAAGGTCATGATGCGGCAAGCTGCATTAGAGTGAGCTCCCCAGAATCAGATTCTGAGAATCATTAAAATAGCTATGTGACCCCATCTCCTGACCTTTCTGAATAATAAAAGGATTCAGCATTCCTAGAATGCAGTGCGTTTAACCAATAAAAAAAAACTTTGTAAACAGACATGACTAATAACAACTGCTCTTCTTGAAGAAATACCAAATGGGAGATACACTGGCCTTGTGAAAACAGTTAGTATATGGATCTCTTCCAAACCAACCATTGGTTGCAAAAAACACCACTTAACCTTCTCTTTGGGTTCTTCAAAGAGCTTGGTTAAGCCGGCCCCCCTCACCTCTTACAGCGAAAATCCCTGGCAGCTCTGGGGCTGGGGCGCAGGTTGGGGTGGGGAGGGAAAGGATGTATCACCTGTGGAAGGAGGGCAGCCAGCAACTAGGCTGTGGCCCAGGGAGGGCTGACAAAGTGAATTTGCAGATCTGGACACTAAAGCTACTGACATCTCACCTGCAAAACTGGAGACCAAGGATCGCAGCACAGCTGAGAAACTTGGAAACTGTGGTCAGTCCTGAGCCACAGCCACTACCTGTGGATTCCACTGCTCGCTGTAGGGTTGACTGGTTTAGAATCTGGTGAGCACTTGGGTTTTTGCAAGTCAAAGGTGATTCTCCGAGATGGCTCTCTCGGGGAAAAACCTCCCAAGAACACCTGCTAGATCCCGGGCTCCAGTCATCTCCAGCCGGTCACAGTGCCGTGTGAGACTTGTCTATGGCCAAAGAGTCAGCATTTTATCTTTTGCTGTTGATAGTGACTCTTGCCAAGGCCCCAGGTGCATGAAAGTGATTCAGCAACACATTAAATTTATTACGGGACTGGGAGGTGACAAAATTGCCTCTAGAGCCAAGTCTACTCGAGAACAGAGCTGTGTTTTAGGTCTGAAATCATATCCAGTGTCAGCACATTGACATGGCTGGAACATTAGGAGGTTGTCTTGAAATCCAGAACTGCTCAGCAAATCAGCCTGTCTGTATCTTTCTGCATGCTCTCTCTTCTGAGCCAAGTCTGAGCAATTCACATTGCTCGGTCAGGATTACAAAGGAGTCTTAGCTGTGTGTGTGGGGGGGTGCATATGTGTGCTTGTTTGTGTATGTGTTCCAGTGAGCTGGTGCTTTCTGAGTCCATGGCCTATACAAGAAGATAGAAATTATATAGCTTTGCCAAGGGAGGTATTTGAAACGGCAGCGAGAAGTCGGAAAAGCTGGAGAAGAATGTTTGGTTTCGTTAGCTTAGGGACCAAGTCCAGCTGCACTTCCTCCAGGATTCTAAGCCAGTTTGTCTCCAGGGTCTGAGCCATGACCCGGTCTCTCTGTGCATCAGTGTTTGGGAGCAGGCTGTGGGAGGAAGGGAGCAGACGGGGCTTTCCCTTTGGAGGACACCTCTGCTCCCCCTACACTGCCAATGTCCTCACTGTGAGAGGGCCCTTCTCATCCTTCTTGACCTAGAAGCCTCTGTACCTGGAAGCTCAGCAAACCGGGGCAGCCATGTGGTTTGTGGAGGCCAGCTGAGCAAGGGAAGAGATGCCACTCAAGACCCAGATTAATCTCAACTCCTTTCATTCTGGGATGAAAAGCGAGAAGAAAAAGATGCATTTATTCCACAACTCAGGTTCTCTTTCTTAATAGCAAAACCCCTATTCCCACCTCCCTCTCCTCTCCTCTCCACGTGTTAGAACCACACCAGGAGCCAGCTGGCCCTCAGTTGCCCAGCCCCCTGTGAGCAATGGAAGCTGTCGGGGGCTGCCTGCTGGCCTGCTGCTTCCCGTCCTTCCCTCACTGATGTCTCAGAAAAGATTGGCCCTGGGCCTCGCAGTCCACCTGACCCCCTACATTACCCGCTGTCTGTCACTCGTCACTGGGTGAGTTTGGCCTCAAGCTGGGCATGCAGGCTCCTGCGGGAACACGCACTGTGACTCATGGCACTGCAGCCTGTCGCAGCAAACGTCAGGTTTGCGCAGATTCCGCCTCAGCAGTGTGTGCCCAGAGGAGGTGGCCCTGAGAGAGGGCTGTTTGCTGGAAGCCCCAGAGTGGTGACTAGGTTGCCCTTGGTTTGCCAAGCACTCAGGGCACATGGGATAAACAGTTAAAGTGGAAGGATAGGCAGGGTTTAATGTTAGGCTTGGGGTGTAGGAAATGTGTGTCTTTTTCTTTGTACAGGATTCCCGAATTCATTTCCTTAAACCTTCACCTTCCATGGATCTAGATAAGATTCCACGGACAGCTGCCGCTGGGGTATAATTATGATGGAATCCTGCTCTGTGTGCCACTTCCCTTACAGGTCTGCGAGGAGGGTCGCTCCTTATTTTTCAGTAAATTGCTATTGGGAATAATTTACCAAATACAAATAAGGAGCCTGTGTCACCCGATTCATTTACGATCCAGAGCTCTGCCCCTCCCCACTCTGACCACTTGGCATGAGGAAGATGCCTGGCTGGTGTTTCAGTGATATTTTTTCCCATTTCACTCCATCGCTCAAACATTGATGCTTTGTCTATAAGAGCAAAAGCCTCTCCAAGCCCTTGGAATTCTATTTATAAGATGTTATTTTGCACTTCATCCATCCATACTGCCAAACTGTA
The DNA here is from genome assembly GCA_029783875.1 of Phataginus tricuspis. NCBI lineage: Eukaryota > Metazoa > Chordata > Mammalia > Pholidota > Manidae > Phataginus > Phataginus tricuspis. The sequence continues at coordinate 3,954,601 of JAQQAC010023241.1, forward strand.
CCACGAGCTACTTAGCAGTTAGTAACCACAGCCTCGTACTCAGCACGCGATACATGAGTCAGGAAGCCTCCAGCGACCTGGAGGATGCGGGCCATCCTGCCTCACCTGCACCCTGCGTCCTCCTAACTTCACTGGCCGCCACCCTGCTCTCACACAGGGCACACACTGAGCCCGGCCCTGACCCCAGAGCACCCTCATGGCCAGTACTGTCCTGGGGTCGAGATGCTGGAGAAAGGTGAAGTGACGAACATATTCTCTTCAAGTGACTGGCTGACTCCCAGCTTGCTGGGCCTTTGCTCCATCTCCCGGGGGCGCCCCCGAGACCATCCTTGCCGGAGCTGTTCCAAACCTGACCCATTCCCAGGGCCATCACCTTCTGCTGCTCATCTTCCAGAAAGGGCTTTGCTTCCCATTTATTTGCCCTCCACCCTCTGACTTCAGTCCATTTGCATGTAAATCTCTCTCTCATTTTCCTTTGAGTCTCAAAGTCTCAGAAGCACTCTTTGATTGAGGCAGTGGTTTTATGCAAAGGTTTTTCAATAAATGGAATCCAGAATGTCACGCAAAGTCCAATCTGTGAGACAGATAAGGGGAACTTCCCTGGCCTGGCCTTCCCTTTCCTTCCCCCACCGACCCCCAGGGAACCTCCACACTGCAGTGCCTCAAGCCGTGGCTGGACAGTCCCCACACTAAGAGATCTCTGAGAACCCTGCCAACTTCTAAATCACCTTCCCATATGGACTTCCTCTTTTTCCAAAATCCTTAGGTCTCTTACATTTGACTCGTTTCCATTATTTTTAAGCATTTTTTTAAACCTAAATAGGAAGAAATATACTCATCTTTGGCTCTACTGATCATTGTAACATCCATTCGATTTCTATCACTTCTTTTGACTTATTTCTCAAAGAGGTAGTTTGCATAGCTGGCCACCTTTTCCTCATGTATACACCACCGTGGCACCACTTGGTGACTGGGGTACTTGGCAACATGGCCATAAGTTCCTCCCTTCCTGTCCCAATGTCTCTTTGCAATGTCACTTTGTTGCTCCTCCCATCAAGAGGTGGAGAGCCTTTCCTCACCCTTAAATATAGGCCTGACAATGGGACCAGTGGGACATAAGCCACTGTGATGCGATGCAGGCAGAGGCTTGGAAAGAGCTTGTGCACCAGGGCTTTTCCTCAACTGCTGCTGGAAACCCTCTCCCGAACTGTGACGAAAGCCAGCAGAACCTGAGGTGTGATGCCAGACACGCAGCCCGGCTTCCCTTTGCCTCGGCTGCCGTCAGGGACCAGGCAGCACCAGCTGCCAGATATTTGAGGAAACGACCTGAGACAGAGAGCACCCAGCCAACCGACAGCTCACTGCAGAACTGCACAGGGAACCCGCAGACTTAGAAGTAATAATTAAAAAGTTAAGTCCTTAAATTTTGGGATGGTTTGTTACACAGCAAAACTGATTGATACATCCTCTATTGACTTAGTTTATATCACTCTAGGGGCCTTTATCAGTTCTTATTTGCCTCAATGTCTGTGCCCCATTTGAGGACACCTGTTTTGTTGAAAGTCTTTAAAATGGATACGTATGGGGTGCTCACTATTGTCTTGCTTCAGGCAAGAGTTATGTTAAGTCTCTCCATGGAGATCTGAATTTACCTATACATCTCTACAGATGCGGCAGTAAAAGAACAGTGTCTGTAATTCAGGAAAATGGTACAGGAATAGAATTTCTGTACCTTCTCTTCAGTTGTTTGGACAAACTCTGATATCAGCAGTGACCCAATAGTGTACCATTAGCCCAGCCAATTAATGGTTAGTAATTGTGAGGTAGACCTACTTATTTATATCAGAGTTCTGCAGAGAAACAGAACCAATAGTCAGTGTGTTTGTGTGTATGTCTGCGTGTACATGTGTATGTATACTGAAAGAGAGCTATTCACTTATTTTAGCAGAATGGCTCACGCAGTAGTGAAGCTGGCATGTCCAAAATCTGCAGGGCGAGCTAGAGACCCATTGAGAAGTCGTTGTTGTAGTTCATGTCCACAGGCCAACTGCTGGCAGAATTTCCCCTTCCTCAGGGGACCTCATCTTTTTTTCTATTAAGCTTCAACTGATTGGATGAGACCCACTACATTATGGGTGACGATCTGCTTTGCTCAAAGTCTACTGATTTAAATAGTAAGTTTTTCTAAAAAACACCTCCAAAGAAATACCTACAAGGTTTGACCAAATATCTGGGTACTGTGGCCCAGCCAAGTTGACACATAAAATTAATCATCACACTACCCATGTTGGTGATTAGATCTCTGGGGCATGTCATTATTCTTAAGGAAGCCACTATCGTCCCTGACCACATAGCTATTGTCCTGTCCTAAGTGGCTAAACTAGCAATTTCCAAGTGATTGTGATCTAGGCAGGTGTGTATTGTTTGTGACTGATGGTTTATGCCGAACATTTGTTGCATTTGCTTCCTACTCTGTTTCCTATTATATTATTAATCCTGGAGGGGTGGGGTGTTGTGTCCATCAGAGAAGTCTAAACCAATGGAAATTTAGGGAAATCTAAAGAAATAGCACTCCATTTGGATAGAACAGTGTTAGGGACTGCAGGATTCAAGGTTCCAGTTTTTTTCATTAAATATGGTTTAATGAAACAGTGATGTTACCAAGAAGTAAATGAGCCAGAGATAGAAAGTGTGATTTCACCATTCTTTGTTTATAGGCTTTAAAAGTCCCTGTTACCCAAAAAAGCTTCCAAAAGTAAAAGGATTAAGGACATGGGATACAAAGACCGGAGCAAAGCGAACGAACGTGGTTAATAACAGATACCCAGGCTCTCAAGGATATTAACATAAATAAAAATTCATCATGAGAAATAATTACATTCCCCATTGTGGCCCACCCTCTAATTCTCTTGGGCACTGAAAAAATAATGGAAGGTTAACACGTTTCTCACATTTTTAAGCATGTTATTATTTCTTGCTTACACAAAAATTCCATAAAAGCAATCACTTGGAATCTGGAAGTAGGTGACATATACTAGAGTCGGGTAAAAGCTTAACCAAAATAGAAAAGCAATGTGGCATTGCTGACAATATTGTCACAGAAATATTACATTTTATGAAGGGAATTTCTTAGAATTCAATAACAACATGTTTAGCAGCTCAATGGAGTCATTTGCATATTGTGGCAAAGTAAAAATACAATAACCTCATTTTTGCTGCCTAATAGGATTTCCTAGGCTGGATGGATGAAAACACGCTCGTCTCCGTGCTTTCTGCCCATCATTCCCTTCCCTCATCTGTCTTTTTCCCTCCACCAACCTCTTTCCCCCTTTCTGCCTACCTTTATTTTCATTATTTTTCCCCATCCCTCACTCCCTTTGTCTATCCCTTTTCTATCAGTTCCTTACTCACTACAGGTGACTCCAGCAGGGCCTGCCCTGGAGTAGCGGCAGAGGAAAGGAGCCGTCTTTTCTCATCTTCTCACTGAAACTTCTTTCCCTCCACATCTGGCATGAGCCTTATTGTCGTTATTGTTATATTTCTGGCTACGTCTTTCTAGGTCAAGTCAAGAGAATTCGTGGACTGCGTCATTCACTAGGAGGGGCTGATAAAATCCCATCAAATCCAAGAAAAGAGGATAATATTTTCCTCGAAGTTGTGTGTGTGTGTGTGTGCATGTGCGTGCGGAGAGCACACACACACACACTCAAGTTTTGATGATTTCTTCTCGTTCTGCCTAAATTATTTGGATAATTACTTGAAACCACCAGGACCAGAATAGCATAGGAATGAAGAGGGAGGGCTTTCATGTTACATTGCCTGGGTTCAAATTCAGACTCCACCACTTATTAGTTTGAAACCATAAAAAGTTACTCGATCTTTTCCATTCTTCAGTTTTCTTATCTATGAAATAGGAATAAAAATAGAACTTAGCTCATGGTGTTGCTGGGAAGACAATGTCAGCAGATGGACTTAAAATACTTACCCTTGTACTGACTGGGCTTGGCAGGCGTGCATCCCAGCCCACGGACTCAGGGGTCTGGGAAACACCACATTTCTCTGATTGCTCAAAAATCAACCTCCTCCCACTGGTTTATACTCCATCTCATGTATTTGAGGTTTTCCCTCCAGGTCTTTTTAGGGCTCAAGGGTCACGGGAGTAGCCAAAGTGCTGGTGGTGCCCCCTGGTCACTGCCATCAGCGCACCCGCATTCCTGCTGCGGCACCCACTGCCCTGCCCTTCATGGGCTCCTCAGGTTGAGGGCGTGGGATCTGGACATGGAATTTAGCGGGAGGACAGGACCCCGTGATCTCATCTTTGCCACTTTCTTCTGTGAGTCCGTCACAGCTCGGGTGCTGCTGGGATGCGGAGGGGTACCCACTGCTCTGTCACCCACATTATCTTCTCGCCAAGGCTTGGGGAATGTCTCCCTCTCTTTTTTACGTCAAGTGCTTCTTTGCATCCCGCTTCTTCCAGGCCCCTCTGCTTCTTCTGACCAAGCCGCAGCTCTCTTCCATGCCTCCATTCCTCCTCTTTCTCCTCGGAGCTCTGACTACTGAAAACAAACTCAAGACACCTTGCAGGTCTAGGTCACCATCACCATCCAACGTGCCACCCAGCAGCCCTGGTGAAACAGAGCATGGGGCTTCTCCATTTGAATGGCTGGGGAAAGGGGAAACAGAGAAAATATGGGGGAAAGCCTCAGAAATTGATTTCAAAATGTTATCCAGCTACATAAGCATTAACCAAACATTTTTATTTTTCATAATGTTGAACGGTCCTTGTCCTGAACCTTTCTTAGTACCTTCACTCAGCATCATGTCACATGCTTTCCCTCTTGAAACACAATCTTCTCATCTGGGACTCAGTTGTCTCCTCGCTTCCTCCTGTCGCCCTGCATCCTGTTTATGCGTGTTTAGCAGATTCTTCTGCGATCTGTGTTGTGATGTTCCTTGCGGCCCTCACTTCTGCCCTGAGATCACCTCTCTTCTCACTAGCCCCATCTCCCTGGGAAACTGTACCCACTCCTGTGGCTTCAGCTACCATCCACGTGTTGATGACTCTCGCTTCTATTCCTCAGCTCTGTCGTAGATTGCAAACCTGACCAGAAACATTTACTGCTCCTCTCGTCAAGACATGGAGTTGATTTCCTCAACCTTTGAATCTGGCTGCCCTTGGGACCCGCTGTGGAGGAAAGAACGCAAGAGAACGACTCTGTGGTTTTGCACACATGCGCTCACTCTCTCGCGTCCACTGCCCCTACTGTCCTGTGAACAAGCCCGCGCTCGCCCTCCGATGAGACACCTCGGTCGGCCTTGCTCACTGTAAGCCAGCTGCCAAGCATGTGGCTGAGGCCCTCTGAAAGGAGCCAGTGCCTGGCCAGCCCATCAGTGGACTCAGGTGCACAGATGAACTCAGCCCAGATGGCAGGACCACCCAGCTGACGTGAAGTTATGGGCAATAAAAAATGGTGGTTGTGTTGAGCCACTAGGTTTTGGAGTGGTTTGTTACACAACAAATGTTAGCTGGTACAAACTCAAACATCTCTTCTGAAGGCCCTGTCCATCAAGTCCAGGGGCCCATGGGACATTTCCACTGTGATGTCCTAGATTCAGCGTGACCCAAACGGACCTCCTCACACCTCTTTATCCCCACCCATGCCCCCTCCAAGCGGAGCCGCTCCTCCTCCGCCTTCTTTGTCTTGGCAAACAGGCTGTCATCTCAGAAACCTGGACAATATCCTGACTCCCCAGTTCTCCCCTGCACCCAGTCCATCACTATGGACAGCTGATTCCACCTCGCAAAGACTTCTCCTGCCCCTCCGCTCCTCTCCACCTCCGCTTATTTTTCCTGGTTTAGACTGTATCACCTCTAGTGTGGTTTTCTCAGGCATCTGAACTCCTGCCCCACCTGTGCCTTCAATCTGTTTTCTATTTTAAGAGGGAGAATATTTTCAAAGTATAATTCTGACCATGTGAGTCATCTAATCAAATTCCTATAAAGGCTCAAAATCCTTCATAACAGCCACGGCCTTCTTCAGCTGGAGTCAAGAACCTTGACTTTGATCAGGATGCATTTGGGGTCCATTGATGATTCTTGAGCAGAAACATGGTGGTACTGGGGCTGTGCTTTAAGAGAGGTGATCTGGGAGTCATATTTAGGATAGCTTACAGGGGAAACCTTGGACGTAGGGCGACAAATTAAGAAGCTGTTGCACACAGCTGGGGAGATGGGATGGGTCTTGAACTAGACTGTTGGCAGTGGGAACCTCAAGTGTTCCTAGAAGGGAAGTTCAGGAGGGCAGGTGGATACAAGTGCAATTCCAGAGGTTCAGGCATGGGTTCTGATCAGGTGTCAAGGCAGGGAACAGAAGTAAATACTGCCTGTGACATTAAAAACTGGCAGCAGATATTTGTGAGACCATTATCTGAACAGCAAAAAAGGAGAAGAGGTTCATGGCACAAAGAAATGGTAAGAAAGGAGTAGCGGCACCTGGCTGGACAAGTAGTCATGGTCAGAGTCTTGAGGTGTGTGGCCTGGCCCTCCCCTCAGCCCCAGTAAGCCCCCACTGCAGCCGTGGGCCCTGGCATGGCTCAACCTGTCACTCCTGCAACTGTGTTCCTGCCTATTCTTCTTCCCCGCTTCCTGAACCACCTATCAAAACCGGACGTCTCTTTTTTGTTTGTGTGTGATTCTATTTTATAATTTTTCTATCGAGGTGCATACAACAAAATGCACAAACCTTAATGTACAGCTTGATAAATTTAGACTTGTCGTTTAAGACTCTTCTCACTTCTCTTAGTCCACTTGGGCTACTGTAACAGAACACCATGTGCTAGGGGCTTACAAACAACAGACATTTATTACTCTCCCTTCTGGAGTCTGGACGTCCAAGGTCAAGGTGCTGGCAGATCCCAGGTCTGGCGAGGCCCTGCTTCCTGGCTTGTGCTGGCTGTCTTCCTGTGTCAGGGAGGAAACAAGCTCTCCTGTCTGTTCTCATACGGGCGCTATTGCCAGTCGTGAGGGCTCCACCCTCATGACTTGATTGCCTTCCAAACGCTTCCCCTTGGGGGTTAGGATGCAATGTATGAATTGTCAGGGGACACAAGCTTTCCGTCTCTAGCACCACTTGTTATCTAGTTTGGTTGCATTTTTATGTAATAAGTGTTGATTGAACGCTTACCGTATGTCAGCTCTGGCTCTACAACAGCAAAGCAAGCTATGCCAATGGCCCCTGAATGGCTCCCTCTCTGAGTGTCACTTACCACAGCCCGCCCTGCATTACAGTCATTTCTACAACCAATGATAGCAGATTAGAAATAAAAGCTGAGCAAACTCTCCCAATATGCTAGATCCTAACTGCATCTTTGTATTCCACAGAGAACACAGTAGGCACATGATAAATATGCAATAAATTAGTGAATAGTAATAATAATAATGCTATAAAACATTCAAATAGATTTGTGATGACATGATTTTATTGTAACGATTACTAAAAACACTAGTTTCCCTGTTAAGACTTTGGGATGAAATAGAACTCAAGGTCTGTGAAGTTAATTAACAAGTGAAGGAGTCTGCATTTCATTAGAGGAAAGAAAGGGGCAGGTAGGACACCTACCTAGCTCACACCTTGCCTTAATTTCCTCCTGAAAGCTCATTGATAATTATTTGGAAGCGATTTATTCTGGATGGAAGGTTTAATCCTCCTGCCCCAATAGTTATAGGTTTAGGGGTGCACCCTATGTCCCTCAACTCCTGGTTGATGCTTGAAATGTCATCATCAAAAAAGACTCCATCCTCTCAATTTAAGGATTTGATCTGTTTCAGAGGACAGTACGCCCCAGGGTGGGCAGGACAGGAGAGCAAGCTTTGAAAGGAAAATATTTAGAAGAAAACATTCGAGTTTGTAGTTAAATACAGCATGCTTTCTTTGGGAGTTTAAGTGAGTCTTTTCTTAGCTGGCTGAGATGCTGGGAGGAGAGACAGTTAGCAAAGAAGCCATTCTATCTGAACTTAACTGGATTTTAAAATGCTTGTTTTTCAATTTGTTTACAGAGATATAGTTCTAAAAAACACAATGCTATGCCCTAAATTGCAGTGCTCGAGTAAAATAGCCTGTTCCTGTTTTCATAATAGAATTTCAAATCATGTTTCCTTTTGCCAGCCTAATATGTTTTGGCTTATTAAACTCAAGTTGCTCTGCATTTCCTTCAAGAAAGATTTGCCGTGGCCTTCCTGGCATTCTATTTGATTATAAAACTTTCCGGGTTGCTGTTTCTTTGACATTTGATGGATATGAGGGCAATTAAAAGAAACTGACTGGCTTGCCATCCACCTCATCTTCGTTTGACTTGTCTGCTCTTGTTTTCCATTCCATTTGTTATTGATAGAATGCTTATTTTCATAGCTTCTGTGCATTTTATAAAACCACATCAACAGCTCTTGCTCCTGGAAGGGAGGAGGGTGGCAGTTGCTATAAAACAGGTGACCACTCACTTCTCGGCTGTCTCTGCAGCCCACATGCCCTTTGGATCTCTGGAACTTGATCTGGAAGAGCCTGTGAGTATTGTGAGGGGAGGGGACGGAGGAGTCCGCGGAGGTTGCCAGGGTCGGGGAAGCTGCCAGCCACGGTGGGACATGGGGCGGGCGCAGCCTCTCGTTGTTCAGGGCGACCCCGCCAACCATGAGAGTGGTGCTGTTTCCAAGGCTACAGCTCTCCCTAGTTCGCTTGCAGGGACTGAATCACATCTGGGAACCCATGATTTGCAAGATTTTTGGTTTAGCAGAGGAAGGTCCTGGCCATTTGCCTTCTCTTGACATAGTAAAACTGGAAATAAGTTTCTTTTTCCCTCTAAGTGGGTAATGAACAAAATGGAATAAAGTCATTAACTGTGAGCTGCCTGACATGCAAAGCCTATACATGTCTAGAAAGTTTCAGAAATGCCTGCTGTTTTCCAAACAAACAGCGTGGCAGGACACAGCTCGACAGACTAAAGGTGCCAAGCTGCCAAGCTGAGCCTGGCCTGGTGCCTCCATGAAGTGTTGGAAGGGAACATGTGGGCCGAGGACCCTTCCTGTTGGACCGTGACTTTCTGCCAGTGTTGCTGGCGCTCGGCTGGGAGCCCCAGCGGCTAGCATGCCTCCTGCCTCTCTCTGCTCAGAGGGCAGCCGAGCTCCTCCGCCCCTTGCCTCTTCCTGTGACTCCAACCTCCGCACAAATTGTCCTTTCTCCAGGCAGCCGCCTGCTCCAGCGGCTTGCTCACCGATACCTGTGACTTCCTTCCTCCAGCTGACCCCCAAATGGCCTGCTGCAACTGCCTCGCTGCCAAGGGTGGGCAAACACAGGATGTTATTTCTGTTCTCAGAAGGCCAGGTTCACACACCACAGCCAGGAGGGTGTGTGTGTGGCGGGGGGGG